>VWYE01014315.1:0-71873 GCA_013398995.1 Alaudala cheleensis | reverse complement strand
TGAGACAATATCTCCTCCCCCTCCCTCCCCCTGATCTCAGACCCTGTCCTGGATTTAAATATATAAAGGATTTCCCTGCTACCCCTAGAGGAAATTCCAAAGGGGATTACCAACGGGATAGGCCAGGGTCGGGTTGACCCACCTTCCTGCGGCAGGGGTTTGCCCCTTCACCTGTCTGTTAACCCCGGGGACACTCCCTGGATGGCCGGGATTGGTGGATTTCCTACCCCCCTCCTTCCACCTGCCCCGGTTAAAAACTGAGCCCGGCCGCATGGCCGAGGTCTGACCGGAGGGTTTCACCGTGGTTTGAGTCCTGGGCAATAAACATCTGGACTAAACCATCCCTCTGGTCAGAACGGTTTCTTCCTCTACTGTTCGTTCCAGCACTGGAGCAGTCGTGCAAGGTATTTCACCCCGCCATACCCCTTGTCCAGCGTGACCTGAGGTCTGGGAGCCCACTGAGCCTGTCTCAGAGCAGAACTGCTTGACCGCCTGCCGTGCAGGGAAAGATATCTCTGTGGGACATCTTCCATCTTCTTATCCTTCCTTCCACAGGTGTTTCTTTTCTGTAGAAATATTAAATCTTAGCTTAAAACAGAAGAACCACCCCATTTTTTCTACTCCCTTTCTTCCCTCTCTTTCATCTTTTTTTTTTCCATGAATGTGTTTGAAGTAATAGAAGTTCCCGAGAAAGGCTTTTTTCCCCCCCTCCTGTCCTGGTTTGNAATGTGGAGGAGTGAGCTGCTTTTCTGAAAACAAACTCCGTGCTTCTCTTTTCTTCCCCTTCCCTCTCGAAATCAGTCTTAAAGCTATAGAACACAATATCTAACACAGACAGAACTGACGATTTGGGGACAGAAGCATCATAAAGTCACCCTAGGACACCTCCCTTTGTACTTTGGCTCTGTGTCTGTCTTCATTTTATCTTCCCTCTGTTATTTTGTTCTGCCTGCCTTCTCTCTCTGTTTTCTCCCCATCTCTCAACTCTTCTTCAAGACTCTATCTTCATTAATATGTTAATTTCTAGCCCAGGAATGCTTCTTGCAGCTCACTGTTCACCAGGGAGAGCCAGAGCAGAGAGCCAGGAGAGAGAGAGAAAAAGGAGAGACAGAATAAGAAAAAGGAGTAAGTCAGTAACTTACAACAGGATGGGACAAGGGGTGTAAGCAAAGGAGAATTTTGCACTTACAGATGTCATGATGCCAGGGTGAAGAGGGTTATCCACAGTTTGGACTGGATTGGTCTTTGTCTATTGTTTTGACATTTTTAGCTTCTGAAGCTTAATATTAGTAGAAAAAAACCCTTAAAAACTAAAGAAGTTCTGAACTCTTTTTTTCCAAGTAGCTCCTTCTTGGCAATTTCTATTTCCCTCTACACAGAAATTTTTTAAGCATCAGGCCCCACTCCCATCCTGATATGGTGTCTTTGTTTCATTTTATGCAAACTTGTCTGTATGCTCTTTGCATAAGGGTTTAGGCATATTTTGCAGGATAAACAAAACCATACCAGAAGTTCTCTGAAGGGAGTTTTACTCCAAAAGAATTTTTCAGGTGAGAAGTAGAGGATGTTTAAGATGCTGTTCTGGTAAAGAGGTATGAATAAAGACTAAAATACTCCAGAAGTTATATAGCAGTGAAAATGTTAGGGAACCTGGGGTTATAAGGAGCATGACAACTGCCATTAGAGACAGGTGTGATGAGTCAAAGTTTTCCTTTCTGCCACCCACCGGTACAATTACTGGGTGGAAGGTTGCAAAGAAAGAAGAGATAGAGGCAGGAACCTCTGCATCATGGACCAAATCTGGGACACTATTGCAATTTTGCCCTGAAATTAGGAAACCTCTAGCTATTGTATTTGCTGTTTTATATCTTATGAAGCAAGACCTCTGTCTGTGCTCATGGTCCTAGAATTGTGATTGCCCAAGCAAATAATTAAGAAGGCAGCAATGAAAGCCAGTGCCGGGGAGCTGGCTGGGTGAGAGGCTGGAGGTGAGGAAGCAGTTCTGAGGAAGGGCATGTGGTAAAGGAGAGAGACAGGAAAAGATAAGCTCTGATACTGTGCTGCAAAACCAGTATGAGCTGGAAGCAAAGTAACTGGGGAGGAAAACTTGGGGACTGCTGCAATGTTCTGTGAAGTCCAAGGCCCCTGAGCCAAGAGCCTTTAAATATTATGTACACACAGTTGTGTCAGAAAAATACTATTTAGGTTGCAAAGGCAAGCACTTCAAACGGAAGAAAATTCCAGCATTAATCCAATCTTCATTTGGATTTCTTGTGTCTATGGATTATAGAGCAGTGGTTTCAGTATGATCTTTCAAGACAGGACCCCTGTCTGCTTCTGTATGCAGGATGGGTGACATTTCCTGACTGAGCAGTGATTCAGTATTTTGTTTCCTTTGCCTGGCTTAATGTGTATCTTTAAGCTTTGTATTGTGTCTGCTTTCACAGGCTGCTGAGAATTGAGGCACATTAGGCCAGTATCTCAGTACATCATGAAGTTCATGGATTTTCACCTTACTCCTAGGAGATGACAGGACACAACCTACTTTATGTAAATCCATCGTATAGGAGGGGAACTGAGATGCAGCAAGATTCAGGTCAAAAATATCTATTAATTTTTCATGGCCCATCTGAGAAACCTAAAATCTCATTATTCAAAGTACTGATCATTACATAATGCTTTCAGTGTTCAAAGCAAATTTCTCTTTGTCTTCAACTCAGCAATTCTTCAACTGCCCCCTGCCAAATCTTACCTAGGACTGAGCACCGTTTTTCTTCGATTTTTTTATTAATGTAGAAATGGAAATTTGGTGACATACAAGTTATATGGGCTGTTGGTTTATAGGCCATATAATTGTTTGGTTTGCAAAAATCATCTTGAGCACAGGAGAAGAGCAAAACAGTCTCCAAACCATTTCCCTTTCTAAATTTTAATTTGAATTATTTCTTTCAATATATTTGAAATTAAATACTGGATTTCAAATTCTGATTAGTTTATATCTTCAATATATGTTTTCCTTTCATTTGAAAAAAAATATTTGAAAGTGTTCAGATTCAAAAGATGACAGGCTGAATACATATATTTTCTTTTAACGAAGTCAAAACCTTATACTTACTGATTTGCCGTAACTGGGCTCTCAATAGAATAGTTATTTTTGTTTGGAGTTGCCACCAGACCGAAAAAAGGGGCCAGAGGACTTGTCCAGCTTTTGTTAAGCATCCAGAAAATGGGGTGCACAGCTTTAGAGACTGCTTGTAAAAAATCTGGTTTAAGAGATTTTACTGATCACTTCTCCCTTGTGTCCAGTAATAGGATGCATGTGAATGGTTTGGAGCTGTGCCATGTGAGGTTTAGACTGGATATAAGGAAGGTTTTCTTCCCTGAGAGGGTGGTCAAGCACTGGAACAGGCTTCTTGGAGAGATGCCCAATGCTCCAAGCCTGTCAGCGTTTAGGAGGCATTTGGGCTAGATGATTGTTGTAAGGCCCTTTCAACTGAAATATATTCTATTCTGTTCCATATGTACCACCAGGGCCTTGAGCAGAGATTGGGACAAATCCAGCCTTGCAAGTACATCTTTCAGCTGGCTTAGCAACGTGAGTTTCCTGTTTGTCCTAGCCATTCTCAAGCTCTTACTTGATTACTCCCCACTTTTCAAACTGCTAAGTTTGATTCCCAAATTAATGTCTAGTGCATTCAATGAGATCAGGGTCCTGCAAGAAAAATTGTTGATTCAGGACTGATTCTTAGTTATTGTGCAAAATGGGATGCATTCAAATTGGTTGGATAACTATAATGCTGATGTTTTCCCTCTTTTGCAGTGTTTGATTTTATGTAATGAATAAGCCAACAATTTGCCAGACTGCCTGGATTTAGTGATCATGAACTTGTAAGCTTTTCTCTCCCACTGCTCACCTCTTTTGTCTTGTCTCCACCAGCTTGTCTTGTCTGTTCTGCCCTTCTGGCTTCTTGTCCCAGACTGGTTCTCACCTAGCAAAGTTAGAATCTACCTTACAGACAAAGAATCTAAGCTCCAGAACCTGGATCTAGAAAAATCCAGTCTCCACTGCTGGACTGTGTTATTTTCATCCATTTCCACTTATCTCACATTCTGACTCCTTGTCCAATCTGTCTTCCCCTTCCCTTAGCTCCCACAAGTCACAGTCTCTTTGTCCAAATAGTCCAGATGTCACACCTCCCAGTTCTCTTCTCCCATGTACCATTTTAACCCCTTACTTCTTGTAGTGTCCCAAGTCAGTGTATCCTGATTACCTTCCTGTCTCTTTCCTTCTGCTTCAGAATTAGCCAGCCTCCTTTTCCAGTGTTTCCTGTGGGCAGGAAACAGGCACAATCATGGGAAATACAATCCTTCGCCTTCCCCAGTCCACTCATAGGCCTTACTTGAGCCTTAGACTGCAGAAAGCCCAGTGAGGAATTTTTAAAGGATGAGGTTTTTTTGAAAGCTCTAATAATTTTTATTGAAAACTGTAAATTGCAGTTTTTCCAAAGGCCTATGACCTGTCTAGGTTTTCACAAGTATGGGAAAAATCAGCATGAAATGAATGTTTGCTTTCCTCTCTCATCAAAATTCAAGTCCCTTGAAAGCAGAGAACTACAGGAGCTTTTTATAAAGGTCACTATCTTTTTCTTAATGTTGGTAAAATAGCTTTTTTTCATCTTGCCTGTTTTTGGAAAAGAATGGACCATTTAAACTTTAGTCTTATTCAAATATCAGACATGACATGAACATCTGATATGGCAAATGTCACTCTTAAACATAAAATTTGGCATAGCTAGAGGAATCTGTAAGGAAGGCTTTACCTTGGGAAGAAGAGGACATCTTTAAGAAATGGTTATATTAGCTCCAGTGCAGGATGCTGGGAGAGATTTGGCAAGATTAGGCCAAGCATTTTCTGACACTTGATGCATCCTCCCTTGGACTGTTCTTGGAGAAAACATAGTGAAAAATACTACTTCTTTGGATTCCATGACAGGCATTCTGTGTTCTGGAAGAGATTTCAGAGTGGGTGGTGCAGCCTTGAACCTCACCACTAGCCTCAGCTGAACATTCATAGAATCAAAGTATCATTTAGATTGGAAAAGACCTCAGAGATCATTGAGTTCAGTCATTAACCCAGCACTGCCAAGTCCACCAGCAAACCATGTCCTTAGTGCCCCATCTACACACCTTTTAAATATTTCCAGGGAGAATGGCTATACCATTTCTCTGAGCAGCCTTTTCCAGTGCTTGGCAACCCTTTCAGTGAAGAAATTTTTCCTTATAGTCAATCTAAACCTTCTGTGGCACAAGTTGAGGCCATTTTCTCTCATTCTACCATGGCCACTTAACAGCAATGGTGTGGGACTTGTGAGGTGAACGAGGTATCTCAGTCTAGTTCAGTGTTGATGTTATCCCTCTCCTAAGGCTGTTCCCAGATAGTTCTTGTGAATTATCTGCAGCATAAGGGGTTGGGGTTTGAGCGGGGCTGAATTATGAACTGCCTTCTCATGGCAGGTAAGTGATACTTCCTGGCTGACATTCAGTAGATGGTGGAGGTAACTTGCCTGGCTGATACCTACTTTATAACTTTCTCAGGGATAAATAAAAATTGCCAGAGTTATTATGATTCCTCCTCGCATGAGCCTGAAATGTGCTGAGTATAAACTGAAGAGGAAACAGGAAAAAACATCAGCGTCACAAATGATGTACAAGAGGGCTGGTGCCTGTGGCACTACATGTATTCAATTTCAGTGTGCTGTATTTACTTCTGTTTCCCTTTCGAAAAGACAACCTCCAGGCACTTCACTAAATGGATTGAAAGGTTTGTCTGGTTTTAATGATGTTCCTGAAAGAGCTTGTGTGTTATTCCTCCACTCAAATACTTCAGAGAGACTTTGCAATGCTTCTTGGTAAATCAGAACATTATGAATACCTTGGCATTTAAGGGGTAGGCAATTATCTGTTTTGGGATTGCTTTAGAAGGAGTGACTGGGGTTAATAAGCTGATATTTTCTAGGAGAGGTTATCCTAATCTGGGAGAGTATAGGAACAATCAGTGGACTGTGTGTAATGGCATGGTGCGAACATTTAACTTTAGCAGTCATAGGAATTGAAAGCACAGTTTCAGCCTCAGGTGGGATACTGTGCCAACACTGCTCAGCAATAGCCAAAACTCGGGTGTATTATCAGCTCCTTTCTAGGTACCAATGCAAAGCACAGCACAGTGACTGCTGTGGGAAAATGAACTTCATCTCAGCCAGACCCAATACAAATCTCTACCCTTAATTATTATGGTAGAAAACTGTAATATCAATGTGTTGAAGAGTGTCACAGAAGAACTGGGCAGCAGAGGAAAACTAAAGAGTCACCTGCATAGCTGAGATATGACTTTGGCGGCACGAAGGGGAACTCAGTGATCTGGGTGTGAAAGGATGTAGTTTGGTTCCTCAGCATGACAGTTATGAACCAACAACCATGGGAAAAAAATTGGAGCAGGTTTTTTTTTTTTCTGCTCACGTTCCCAAGTAGCCTTGGCTATGTATCAGTGGTGAAAGATGGGAGAGCTTGAGGGAGAGAAAATTCATTTGGTCCCCATGACAGATATTATTTGTGCATGCAAAATGCTTGTATTAGGGAAGAAGTCCTACTTGGCACTTCTACGACTTCAAGGAACAACTGCTCTAGGGGTGGCAGATGTATTTCATTACCAGTAAAATTACATCAATCCTTAGCCAAGTTGGGGCTGGCACTATAGCCTGCTGCGATGACACTGTTAGATGCCACAGATTCAGGCTTCAAAGACTTGTAGAATCATAGCATCACTAAGGTTGGAAAAGTCCTCTAAAATCATTGAGTCCAATCATTAGCCTAAGCTGTCAGGTCCACCACTAAACCGTGAGTCTAAGTATCACATCTACCATCTACCTCCAGGGATGGTGAGACCACCACCTCTCTGTGCAGCCTGTTTGCTGGCTCAGCTTGAAGCCATTTCCTCTTGTTCTATCTCTTGTTACCTGAGAGAAGAGATGACACCCACTCATATATGACCTCCTAGAGCAATAAGATTCCCTCATTGCCCCCGAGCCTCCTTATCTCTAGGCTAGACACCCCCGGCTCCCTGGGGAGGGTTTAGCCTGGTGGCAGCATGGAGAAGGGGCTCCTCTGTCCAGGATGCCTGGGCTTGGTGGAAGTATCTTTTCGTAGATAGGTTTCCCTGACCTGAAGACAGGTTGCTCACTTTCTGCGCAAATTGACTATCATGTGCAGATGATTTTTCACACTTTTTTGGAAATGGGTTAGAGGGTTTTGAAAGGCTTAGGTGGTCTTGATCCCCCGTACAGTCTATAGCTGCTTCTTGGCCTCATTCCTGCCCTTACTCTGTACTGTGTTGTATTATCTCCAGGAAGTACAACAAGGATGTTTGTCTTGGAAAAGTGCTGCCCTATTTCCTCATGCCCTCTTCTCTGGCCACTCCTGTTCTTTCCCGCACCATGTTACTACCAACAGTCCTTAATTGTCTCTGCAGCCCAGGGCAACAGGGATGCTGTGCATGTTCAGAGCGAGCTGCTGTCCTGGGGACCCACCTGGTGCAGGCAAGTGGGCTGCAAAGCAGAGGCACCAGAATGTCCTGCGCAGAGCCCTGAGCCAGCTCCTGAAGAGGGAGGACCGTTGCATGGGGACAGCTGTAGGTGAGGGCTTGCATTTGCAAACACTCAAACAACTGCCTGTCCCATGCTAGCAAGCTGTCACCCCAACAAGTGGCCCCTCTGATAGATGCAGTTTCCCTTAAATCCCTCTTCAGATCCTCTCCAGTTTGGTAAAAGCATTCTTCTGACTCCATGCCTGTGACCCTGGCAGATCGAGATCATCAGCTGTGGGTGTGTGTGATTGAAGGTCTGCGTGTTCTGCCCATGCAGAATATTTTTTTGTGATAGAAAATTACTTCTGAAAAAGGGATTTAGTATATCAGTATATACGACATCTTCAAATTTAGGGCACCTTCCCAGGGAGACTTTTCTTGCCATCCTTATCTGAAGTAAGGCATTTAGGATTTGAGGACCCAGTGCTTTAACTACTGGGCTTAACTAGTGGGTTTTTCTGGAGAAGAAAGGAAGATCTTGGTGACTGACTAGTGGAAGGCAATGAAGAGAGCAGAGGATATATGCATCCAAAAGACTGAATAATAATGTAGAATAATGGACATGAATTGTAAAAGGCTGTGTCTGTGAAGAGCATCATGTTTTCTTGAGCTCTGAAAAGTGTCTGAAAATACTTGCTGTAGGAGAAGGGAATACAGGTGATCTTGCCCCTGATAAGTAACAGCTGTGTTAATTACCCAATACAGCCTTGCCCCTTATGAGTCACTGCTATAGCCAATAAAGATAAGTGTGATAAAAGGGAGGGGGTTAGCTGATGAGGGAGAATCATAATGGAGGGGGAATCTTGAGGATCATGAATGAGAGACTTAGGAAGAAGAAGGGCCCTGAGGAGACAAAATCACCACTGTGAGGTTACTCTGGGTCTGCAGTCATAGTCTAGATGGGTAAAAGCCTGCATTCAGTGTCTGCAAACCAATATATGCAGTCATAGTCAGAGGCTGCAAGGGAAACCTACAGTAGGAGCTTGCTGTGGCCAGAGTCAGTGAATAGTTTGAGTCAGGATGGCTAAGCTGTAAAGAGGAATAAACCAGGACCCTTTTCATGCTGTGATAAACAAGAAGTCTGTGTCTCGGCTCATTTCTACTCTCTAACAAGAGGGCTGCTGCAACAACTTGCTATCTCACACCTTGTAAAATTTGAGCCTTGTGAGTAAGCCCTAACTTTTAGAATTGATGGATCAGCAGCTGAGCCTAAATTCCTAGTGTGTCTTATAGTACCATGTGGACATAGAAAAACAGCCAGTAGTAGAGTCCGTTGCCTGATTTTCACTCAAACAAAAGATAGTGATGCAGATAACAGGTAAGAGGTGTCATGTTAAAGAGCTTATTAATACCCTCCTACCTCCTTCTCATCCCTTAGGCAACCAGCATGGGCAGCAAGTATAAATAAGTAAGGATATGCAAAGGCCAACATTTCATTCCGGCTTAGGGCGTGGTCTGTGATGCAACGAATAAGCATTTAGAGGGAGTGCTGGGATGGAAATCTGTGGTGCTCCTTCTCAGAGCTGGAGGTAATTGTTAAAGGCAGTCAGAGTTGGGGTGTGGATGGAGCTGAGTGGGACTGCATGAGTGGGAGAAAAACATGCCTGACTGACTCTGGCAATGGTGGGGGGTTGCCTATTCTGGTAGAAGGTGGGTGAGTGTGTGGGCTGCAGTGAAAGTGTGGTGAAGATGCATAATTGAATTATTAGTTTGTTATGCATGTGGCTGAGGCAGTTGGGGGGAAGAAAGAAGGTGGTCAGTGGAGCAGACTTCTCCTGTCTGTCTGGTCATGGTACGAAGAAAATACTGAGGCCAGCATTTTGACTGGGCTGTGAATCTTAGAAGGACTCCCAGTGAGCAACAGCTCAGCACTGAATCCACCTTTTTAGTTCTCTGGGACGTGACAGCATCCTAATTCCCTCTTGGGCTTTGCAGACCAGTTTTCAGCTGTTGTAAATTGCTGCAGATCAACAAATTAATCTACATCTGGGTAATAGAGAATGTAAGTTTTGTGCCATCTTTCTTGGCTGTCCATCTGCCTTACTTTGCCACCCTTTCTGCTTTGTCAGCTCTCCTTGGCTGTCACTTGAAGCTAAAATGAACTTTCTGGTTTCCCCCATTGGTTCTTCCTTTCAGATATGGTTAGCAGTGATCCTGGATTCTGGGCCATGTAGGACTGTGCAAGAGGCTGCACCATGCCTTAGGGAGAGGGGAAGGCAGGGCTAGCCAATTTAGATGAGAATCACCTAGAAACGGTATAAACCAGTCTGAAAGCAGCATGCTGGAGCCAAAGGACTGGCAGTGACCAGACCCAGAGCTACACAGAGGGGTCTCTGGGGATTAGGGTCCTCTCCTCATGTGGAGAGGATTCTCCTTTTGGCCCTTGCTGTGGGTGAGGCTACTGTGCTGGACCATGGGAGATAAAGGCTGTGCCACCCTCAGTCTCTTAAATCACAGAGGTTGTAGTGGGAGAGCCTCTAGCAGCAGGAGTGGGAAAGCTGGAAGCTTAGACAGGGAGTAATGAAGAGAGATAGATGTGGGTGTTCCCACCCTGCATGTGCTTCCTACAGGAATCGTGGCTCCTCTTCAGTTTGCAGTGAGCAGGTGTGTGCTTGCTCAGGGACTGGAAATGGCTGATATCAGGAAAGATGCCCTAAGCCCTGGAGTCAGAGAAGTTGATGATTTCTGGGCCAGGGCCAATTTTGTTCTCAGTTAAGCACTTCTCACTGCAGGGCTCCTCCCTTTAGTCTGTGGTTTGAATAACTACTCCTCTTTCAAACTGTCGGAGGCTGATGGGGTATGGGGTGTGTGGTGTGTGTTTCTGCTGCATGAATGTGAAGAAAACACACCACCCAAATTAACTTCTGAGCACCAAAAGGCTCTTGGGCAGGAAAAGCAATTTATATTAACCTTGTGCATTCTTTAGCTGTTGGTTTTCTTTTACTGAATGAATATAACACGTCCTTCCTTCCTGCATCATCCCCCCACCCCTCTCCCTGCTCTAGGCTTTACATCAGCCTCTTTAATAGGAAGTGCTCTGTTTTTAGTCTTAAATGAGTGCAGAGCCCTTTGCTGCAAGGCTTTCTGTTTCCTAAAGCTCTCATCTGAAATATCAAACTGGTTCTTCAGGCATGGTGCACACCCCTGAAGAGCCATCCCTATCTGAGCTACCCTGCATTGTACATGTGGGCTCACAGCCCTCTCCCACCCCACCTCCACTCCTTTTATTTCATATATTATCAGCAATGACTGGGAGAGAGGAGTAACAAGCTAACTCTCCTGGTTTGTGGTTTATTATAAATTTCTTCAGGTAGTCAGCTGCCATACTGACAACGCTAGAGAAACCTCACA
Organism: Alaudala cheleensis; assembly: GCA_013398995.1. Taxonomy (NCBI): domain Eukaryota; kingdom Metazoa; phylum Chordata; class Aves; order Passeriformes; family Alaudidae; genus Alaudala; species Alaudala cheleensis. The sequence continues at coordinate 60,883 of VWYE01014315.1, read as the reverse complement.
AAAAATCACAGGTAAGAGGACTCTGTTATTAGAGAAAATTGGCAAGGATACACCTCTGCTAAGCTTCACTCAGGACTGCCACAAGTGCAGGGGGAAAATTTGACCCTGTCAAGTGGCCCTGATCTGAGCACACACCAAGAGATCCATCCTTTCTCTCACCTATGTGCCTCCCACTCCATGGTGATGCCTTTGCAGGGTGCTTTCGAGTCAGTGTCTCTTTCACATCTTTTTCTGAGTCCTTCAGCTGCCTCCACATTTATATTTGAGTTTGTTGATACTTCTTCCATCTCAGTACTTGAGACTTCCGTGCTTGACTCTATCATACCTTCTTCAGTATTCCAAGAACAAATAGTATTTCCTGAGATAAAATATGTGAAAGGCAAAGAACTAAAAGGAAGAGACATAAAAATACAGTGTCTAATTAAAATATGGAAATAGCTGGAATATTACGGCAAATAGCTTAAAAAGAAACCATAAAAGATTAGCCAGTTTTCTGAACAACTGGCTAACCCCAACTATTTCTGACTAACTCCAGCTATTACACAGGGTTTGATGGGAGCAGTACAAGCTCATTAATTGATTCTGCAGAGACAGGAAGTTCATTTGGACAGTGATAAGAGGGAATTAGAAATGCTCTCATATCTCTGTTCCTGGTTGGGAAACCTCAGTCATCATTGTCATTGCTAACGATGAAATGGATGTGCAGGGCAAGGCTCCAAGGTGGAGAAAGGTTCATCTTTAAATGATTAAGCCTGACCCTGTGCTTACCATTTACTCCGAGCCCATCATCCCTCTGTTTTCTACCATGCGTCTTGGTGCAAAGAAAGCAATGTCAGCTTCCCCTTCAATGTCATCAACTTTCTTTCACTCTTACAGCTGTGCACATGAGCTCCTTCTGCCATGGGTCCCTCTGCCTGCACTTAGGCTCTTGACTGAAGTGGTTAGAGAGCAGACACAGTGGTCAGGGACCCAAACAGGGAGGTAACACCCATTGAGGCTCTGTGGAAAGGAGACTGCAAAACCAAGGAAGTTCCCTTCAGTATCTAAAACATGGCTGCTTAGCTCAACAGTTCATACACATTGGCTCTGAAGTGCTGAGCTAGAAAATTCAGAAAAACTAATCCTTGCTTGTGAAGTTTTTAATATTTTGCTATACTTCTATCACAGATCCAAAGGTTGCCCATGCCACAAACACCCCACGTCTCCATCCAACCATTCTACAGTGACATTTTTTGCCCTTCACTCTTTCCTCTCTTGCTTGTAGCTTTTTTCTTCTCTTTACCCATCCTACATAACTGCAGGATGCTTTAGTGCTGCTGTTCAGTTGTTTTTTATTATGCTATTTGTTAGAGTAACTAGAGAAAAGACATGTTGTTTATTTTTTGAAGATGGAACTAAAAAGTCTGTGTATGTGTCATTTGGATGTGTAAGAGTGGTTGACTATGACATGAAACAATAGGTGACAAGTAAGCTAATGATCATGATTTGATGTTTGGTTGCTTCATTGAAAAATGGATGGGAAAAGATTACATAAGCTGGCTCTCTTTCGAGTGGAGGGCTCTGTCAGGTCATCTGCAGAGGTTCTTTCTAAGCTGAATTTCTCTGTGAATCTTAAAATCCTGTAGTGATATTTTCATCTTGAGGAGTGTTTTTATTTGCTTGTCTCACAGTGCATGGCATGGTGGGACTGGACAGTATCTGGAATATTGTAACCTAGGCACATAAATCCAATCAAATAATTCTTCTTTCATGGCCTAAACAAATCTTACTTTGCAGGAGAGCAAAATGTGGCAATTTGAAGATGAATGTTTTGCCAGTCTGTAGAAATGTTTTGCCAGTCAAAGGCTGCAATAACAAATAGCTTCAAAGGCTTTACAATTTCAGAGAGCTAAATGAGGGCTTGCAGCTGGAAGTGGGACTGCAAAGCTGAAACTGGACCTATATGTGAATTTTGCAGTGCAGTTCCCTTTTTTTCTGTCAAAATGGCTCCCTTTGCAAATCTCTGTCAGCTGCACTAGGTCTTCTTAATCTCTGAACTGCCCATCATAGCACCTCACTTCTTCCTAGAAACTCGTATTTCTCACATGACTCTTCCCATGTCAAAATAAAATTAATTGAAGGGGGCATGATGCCAGATTCAATATTCCTAATGATTTCATATTCTCATTCCAAGACTGTGATTAGCTGCAAGAGCCTTGATTCTGGCTTTCTGTAAAGACTCTGAGAAGGATTTTCAGATATATCAAACAGTTGTTTTTTTTTTTTTTTTTTTAGACATTAAGAAAGCAGGGTTAAGAAATTCTATTTTGAATGACTGGCTACTTGATGTACCATGGCAATTGACCCTCTGGAAGCTCTGCTAGTCTAGCTTGCCTATGATGTCCCTTCTCAGCTACCCCTGTCAAAATTGCTCTGGAAGGACTGAGTCTGGGATTGACAGATGACATTTGCAAGTTGAGAGGCCAGGGATGCTCAGAACGTTATTCCAGGGCCCACTCCACTGAACTGTGTCCCTGCACAACCTCAGCTGTGTAAGCTTCCTCTTTTTCAGTCACTGACTACTGGTCTCAATGGCAGTGTTTGTGCATGGATTCAGGAGTCATGAGGGCCTCCCCCAGCTATGTGTTCTCCTTGACCTGCCCAACAGACCCCAAAGAGACCTGTAGCTTTGCCACTCTCTCTCAAGCTGTTTTTTATCACCATTGTCATATGTGGCTGTTTGGATGCCAGCTGAGGCAGCATGTTTTGGAGTGGGTCAGCCTCCCCTCTTTCACAGGAGCTATTGGAAGAGCTGACTGCAAACAGATTTTCACTGCCCCAGTGTGAACTGATGTCAAACAGTGCCCAATGAGAGCTGACAAGCTGACAGACCCAGTCCATCAGTGGAGGATGAGGGAGGGGGGGAGAGAACATCTCTTGCGTACGCCTTCAAGAGACACAGAGCAATTTCACAGATGGGCCAGCAAAGCTCTTGTAAGTGATACACGTCCATATTTAATAGCCTATCCATTTCTCTGGAGGTAGGTGCAGGTGGAAGGGACAGAGGGATAAAAAATTCAGTGCCAGGCACAAAGTAGCTGATAGGAGTCTGGCTTTCAGGGGCAGGCTCCTGTTTGGTACTGCCACTGAGCTATTTTATTGGTAAATAACTGGAGTGGGCTGGCTGGGAGCCCCTGCTGAGCTCAGAAGTAGAAGGTCTCTGAAACCAGACTTCAGGCCGCAAGAAATAAATCTGTCCCCTTTTGACTTCTGCAACCAGTGTTGTAGAATACTCCTGAAGAGTAATTGTAATGTGAATTCAGAAAGAAAATACTTGATATTGGTTCATTTTATTGTTATATGGTTGTATGCGTAGTGGGCTGTGTGCTGTCCTCTCTTCACTTTTGTCTGAGGCTAAGATACAGCTTTGCTGCCCTTTGGGTAGGGATCACAGTGCTTTTTCATCTAGTGGGAGCCCCCATGCCTTTCTCCTGCTCTTAGGGGATGGTACTTAGTCCAGGCTCCAAATCAGACCACATCTCCCAAAAATGACCCAAACTTGAACTCATCTGGGCCTACTACCTTCCCCCACTAACATCCTTATATTGGCCTACAGAATGACTCCCAGCACCTTTCTTTAAGATTTCAAAAGGGCCCAGCCTGAAAAGAAATTGCCCTTGGGAGGTCACCTGCTTGAAATTGGTCCCAAAAGAACAGAAATGCCAGGAACTTCTCAATACAGACAATAGAATCATAGAATGGTTTGTACTGAAAGTAATCTTAAAAATCATCTAGTTCTAACCCACCTGCTATGAGTAGGGACATCTTCAATTAGACCGGGTTCTCAAAGCCCCATCCAGCCTGGCCTTGAACACTTCCAGGAATGGGGCACCTTTACAACTTCTCTGGACAACCTGTTACAATACCTCATCTCCCACACAGTAAAGAATTTCTTCCTTATATCTAATCTAAACCTACTCTCTTTCACTTTGAAGGTATTTCTCCTTATACTATCACTCCATGCCCTTGTAAAAAGTCCCTCTCCAGCTCTCTTGTAGCCTCTTTGGGTACTGGAAGGTGCTATAAGGTCTCACTGGAGCCTTCTCTTCCCCAGCCGGAACAACCCCAATTCAGATTGTCTTTGTAAAAGCAATGCTCTTTCTCTTCTGATCACTTTGTGGCTCTCCTCTGGACTTGCTCCAATAGATCTATGCCCTCCTTGTGCTGGTAACCCCAGAGCTGGGTGCAGCACTACAGGTGGGGTCTGAGCAGAGCAGAGGGAGAGAATCAACCCCCTCACCCTTCTGGCCACACGGCTTTTGATGCAGCCCAGGATATGGTTGGCTTTCTGTGCTGGAAATGCACATTGCCAGGTCATTGCTGAGCTTCTTGTCAGATCTAAAAATCAGCACTGAGTTGGATTTGATTTATTGGTTGTTTCGCAACCAAAGTCCATGTGAAAAAACGAATCCCATGCTGACTCTCTTCTGCATTGACTTGTTTACTGCTTAAACCCATAACAGGTAATTTTTATTATTTCCTTTTTCTTCCTCCAAAATGTTGACTGGTTTTAGGTCACATCAACAGCTGAAGTAAGAGTCTGACCTGTTAGTGATTTTTGTTTTCACTAATTTTCAGCCTGACGATGAGATTATGAAGGCATTATTGTGGTTTATTTGTATCAGACACATAGGAAATTATGAAACTCAGAAGAGTCAGTCAGCTGTTCTTTCAGGAAAGTTGGGAAAAATTCTGCTGCTATCTGTGCTCATTTTCTTTATCCCGTATAATGTGACAAGATAATTTTAGAAGTGGTCTGGAGGCCTGGGCTTGGGCTCCAATCTTGGTAATAAGCAGAGCAGTGCAGATGTATCACTTGGTGGTCCATCAGAGCTGTGATTGGGCTCAGAGCACAGGGGCAAGGATTTTTTTTTTTTCTTCTGTTTGAGCATTGTCTGCAGGTTGGTTGTTTTATTTCATCAGTGCAGATCATTTAGAGAGATGAATGATAGGAGCATAGAGCACTTGGGGATCCCCAGTTCTGGAATCTATGTGGGAAAATCAAGCTGCTGTTGCAATAAAAATTAAGCTACTTCATTGGTGCTATACTATCAGTAGTAATCCAAACACATAACTTAAAAGCATACAAACCAGGCTCTTTGTGTTTGGTCCATGTCCTTTTCTGTGATGAGGTGGAAACTGGCATCTCCTTGCTTTAGAACTGTCTGATTTGCAATCTCTCTTTCCTTCTTCCCCCACCCTCACAGCAGCCCGTCCTCATACTACTGATTCATTGTGCAATCAAATGGGTGATAACAGATGCTTCAGGAGAAGGGAATCTTCCTCCACAATTTGCTTAGCCAGTTGTGTGGTTGGAGTAGGAGTCAATTCCTTCCTGCTGTCTGCAGCCTGAAACAACTCATCCATCCCTTACCATGCTAGGGGTACAACTATAAATACTAGCAAGGGTTTGTAGGATTTGCCAGACCTTTTAAAGTTCTTTCTCCAAACTCTGTCTTTGACCATTTCTTATGGCACCAAAAGGCTTCTGACAAAATACAGTGTGCAAAAGGGTGTGAATGGTTGCTCATTTCACTGAATTGCCCGCCCTCCAAATGTTGCAGATGAGGGTTAGAAGGCAGAATTAACTTATTTTCACAGTGTACTTCATTTCCATTAACAGAATCTCCTCTAATTTTTGCTTGGCCACAATATTGTGACATCTGTCATGTTTTAGAGGTAGGTTGGGACATGTGCTATACTGGGTGGGACAAACACAGTTAAAGGGGACCTGGCCTTGTGAAAATTTGAACCCAGCACCAGCCCTTCTTCTTCACTCGGTAGATAAGTTTGCAGAGAAGTAACATTTCCATCTTGATTTCAGTGATTAGGAGTGACATCCTCTTTCTACGGCCATCTGGGGTGTGAAAACAAATACATCTGCGTGGTCCAAATCAATCTAGAAAGGTGGAAAGAAAACTGAGGGCTATCAGAAAAATTATCCCTCTTTGCTTTGCTGCTTTCCACCTGCTCTGGTTGTTTTGTTTGCTTATTTTTATTTCCTCCCACTCTTCAGCTGGGCCAAATTTGGCTCTGTCTGGTAAAGGCAAGGACGGAAGCAGTGTCAAGGCTGTTGGGAAGTGGGGACAGGAGAGGGACTGGGGTTCTTGGGGTTGAGGTAGCCTCAGAGCTGACAAGGTGACTCCACCAGCACCTCCCAGGCCCCACTCCAAGTCCATTTCTAGGATCCTGACTGACTTTGGCAGTTGCCTGCTGGTGGAAGAAGGTTTCCATGGCAATGTACTAGTGCTGCTTGCTCCATCCTCAACACTCTGCCTCCCATTCCCTCCCTTTCCTCAATGCCCCCCCTCCCCTCCAGCCCTTCTGTTTCTCAAGTCTGTTGCCATGGAAAAGTCACAATCCACAAAGAATTTCANGTTTTTGGTTTGGTTTTTCTTTTTGTGTTAAAAGTTTGCTTTTCTGTTTGATGTGTGGGTAGGGAAGGCTGTATCTGCCTCTTTGAAACCTTGTGCCTGGGGAGGAGGGAGGTCTTTATGTTGGAATTGGAGGTCCTCCTGGAGGGAGGGTGATGTGAAGCTCTGGATGGGAGCTCCAGCAAATGGGCACCGCATCAGGGTTATGGCTTTGAGAAGTGCTTACATGACATTGGAGTTTATGGCCAGCTTTTTGAAGGGACTGTGTCATTTGGCATCTGGAGTCTGAATCAATGATATATAAGCACCCAAGACATGTTGGAGAAAAAGTAGGAGTGTGAAAGGTGCCTCCTCTTGAGGCTGCTTTTTCTGAAGTGATTTTAGTGACTGCTGCCAAGAGAAGAGAGTGCAGACAACTCATATGCTGCCACAATATGTGCTTAGCAAGAGCTGTGGGAATGATGCAGCTTGAGGTACTGAATGAGACCAGAACCAGAGCCCACGTTATTCCACCTGGTGCTCATGCTAATTCCTTAGCTTTCAGGACATACACACATCTATCAGGACTTGTGTATGAAATTTGTGGGTTAATTTTTAGGTTTTTAGTTTGAGTACCAATTAAAAGTGAAAATAGTTAAATTTCTGGGAGGTGGTTGAACTGGAGGGAGTTGTGGTATGGTAACAGATGTGGAGCTTGACCCTCTGATGCCCTTTCCATGGAAATGTTCTGGTCTCTTTCCTGCGACTCTTGTTTCCATCTGTTCTGTGTTAAGATTTCCCACAGTGGACACTGTGGCCTGGAATGCTCAGATACTAGCTGGAAAACCATTTTTCACAGTATTTCTAGGACCAAGGAGTCCTGTAAGTCTGCTGAGCAAAGAAATATTCTTGTCAGATTTCCCACTCTGACTTCCAGGAGGGAGAAGGAATAAGGTTCAGATAATATAGCCCAAATTTGGATCTTGTACTTATTTCAGACCTCCTGAGAGTCTTTTATTGAATGCAATGTTAGTATCATGCCTGAGGCTTCTTTAAAGTGACCTTTTCTCAGAGAAAAAGCAGAAAAGTAATTCAAGATCAAATGCAACTCTAGAATAAAATGGTACATTTATTTCACTGGAGATGAAGAACATGGGCTGAAGTTGACTCTTGCTTCAGGAAACATTGAGGATACGTGCTCTGTTTCATTTTTATATAAATGACTGCATTCAGATGGCTTGCTGCAGTCTTCTTATCTATTCATTATGATTATCTCCTCCCATTGTCTGTGTGTACCAGGCATCTGAGTCACTTGCTGCTCACCTGACCTCAGATGCCATAATAGTCATGGAGTCTAGCCTGGACATGTGGAGTAGGGGATGGAGTAGCTATACTGAGCCTTTTCAGACTCTTAGAAAAACTATTGATTTACAGAACCATAAAGTCATAGTGCTAAGTCATTTTAGAGGCTGTTCTTGTGGAAGGTGATGGATTTCCGACTGCCACAGAATGTGGTCTGCTGCACAGAAAGCAAAAAGCCTGATCTGTCAGCAGAACGCTATCTTTTTCCTTGGCAATATGCCTTTACTCTGTTCTAGACAAACATCATTTCTTCAGTTCCATGCCCTAGGTAATTTGACCACTTCCATCTTCAACCTCTTTTCCGACACTGCTGAGGAAGAAGCCTGAGAAGTTGAAGCGGCGTGTTGGGCACCTATCAGGTAGACCCCATCTCTGTGTTTCACAGAGGCTTCTGAACACTTAGCAGCAATTGGGAAAATTATTCAGTCACTACCAATCTGGTCTAGAAGTTGAATTATTGACTGGGATGCAAATATTTCCCTTCTTTTTGCATCTGTTAGGCCTCAGGGATGGATCCCAAAAGATTTTCCACAATGCTGTATGAGAATGTAGGAGTACACTGATCATATCAGCAAACCAATCACCCTCCTTGTGATTAGCAAGACCTTGTATAGCCCTGGATTTCTCTCTTTTACCAAAAGAGAGATAGGCATGTAAGTTGATTTAACAGTGCCTGGATTACAAATTACATCACAAAACACTCTACAAAGTTAATAATACAAGACAGAAGTTGGATATGATATAAACGATTTAAATGTGTGAACTCTGAGTAGGACTTTGGCGCTGTTCCCAGCCATGTTCAAAATGTACCCATGATATTTCTATCTCCCTTATTGGGAACCCACTAGAGACAGGCATAAAAGACATAGGTATGTTTGATTATCCATATTTATAATGCATTTCAGAATAGCATTTTCCTCCCACACTGATCCATCCTCATAGCACCCAGCATAAGCACCCAGCTCAAAGCAGGATTCTTCACACCCTAACTTTTGGGGCAAGAGTTCAGAATGGTGGGATAGGCTTAAAGTGTGTGTTGGGAAACCCAAAATAGATGGTGCAAGGGAATATGGACTCTGTAGCTATACAGGTGGAACTACTGGAAGCAGTTTGCAAGCTATCAGGATGTGGGACTTTGGGGCAGAAAGGACACATGCCTGAGTATAGGTACCCATGTGAAAAACTGGAAGGAACTTCTTGGTATTTATCTCTTTTATATTTTCCCAGTGTTTGAAAGAGGGATGATGTCAGTGAAAGAAGAGCACAGAGGTGTTATTGCTGTGACTGGGGTGGGTATAAGGAAAGGCTGGGGGCTGAGGATTTGCAGGGTAATTTTTGACCTGGGGTCCAGGGAGCACCCAAATGGGGACATCTTGACTTTCATCTGACTTTTTGCAGTCAGAGCAGAGAAAGTACTAGTTGTGCAGTTGAGCTGGCTGCAGTGAATGTGGCAGCATAACAACAATGGCTGTGTTGGAAGTGCTGATGAAAGTGGTGGATGCCAGCAGAGAGTCAAAGGGAAGCATGGCAGACCGGGTGGAGAAGCAGCCACACAGGGAAGTTGCTGATGATGAAGAGGCTACTAATTTCATGAAGTGTTGTTGGAGTGCTAACTACAAGTGAGGACAAGGGTGACTAATTACAGACAGGGTTGTGAAGAGGAAGAGGAGGCAGGCATGAAAAGGAGTGGGGAGTCTGTGATTATGGTACTTTGTTATGAAGAAGATGATGATCAGTGTGTGACTACAAGGATTTGAGCTCTGTATTAACCAAAGCTGTGTTCTTCACGTGTGCCAGTTTGTGGCTTTCTGGCTTCTCCTTCTAGCTTACTCTTCATTTTGTTTGCTACTGCAGCGTTTTCCCTCTTCGTATGTAGTGTGGAGAGAAATATGTAAAGGGTTTAATGTAGGGGAAGAAGAATTAGGAAATCTTAATTTAGATACTACCCCACTGGAGATGCCTCCTGTGCCCCTTGTCAGACAAATGGTAGCTGGGAGGTCTTCTTGGAAAGAAAGATGTTTTCCTAATGCTACAGGGGGAAAATTATCACAAGAAAGATTAAAGGGAAAAAAAAAAAAAAGAATCCTAATAGTTCTGAGACTTTCCTCAGCCCAAGGGAGGGTTAATGCTTTAAATGCAATGTAATTTCAGTGGCACTAAAGAACATGTTTCCATGGAAACATCAACCCACAGAGGGGGAGAAAGGATAGGGAACAGCAGCAGAGGGAGAGTGGTTCCTCTGGTGAAGGAAGAGCAACCTCTGTACCCTCCCTTCCCAGTTACAGACAGGAGCAATTATTGATTTTTTGATTCGATTCCCCCTTGGAGATAGGGAAGAAAGTGTTAGGGTGCCAGCTTGGCCAAACTGCTACAGACCCAAGAAAATCCAGTCCCACTTTTTGGAGTGGGTCTCCTGGTCTCTGCTCCTGCCAACACTGTGAATTCATTGCCCCTTACAAATGCACTAATGCCTTCAACACTTGATAAATGTGAATAACCCCAAAATCACTAGTGGTTTCTCCTTGGGTCGAAAAAAATTGAGTTAGTTTGCTCTTTCTGAGAATACAATAAAAGGATTTTTTTCAGTCTCCAACTGGTTTAGCCCTGCCTGGCTTCTGTCATTGAGATGGACCTTTTTGGCATATTTGAGGGGTTTTCCACAAGCAAAAATGTTCTGAAAGCTCTATAGGAAAACTGATATATTCAGCTGTGTGGTGGTCTTGACTCCCAGGACAGAAACTGGAGTGAGCTCTGGATAAATAGTGAGATGCCTTGATGGCTGACTCCACACCAGCATACCAGCCACCTTCAGAAGATCAAAAAGGTAATTGACATGCACATCTGCCTGGCCAGTTTTTTTAAGCCATAGTCAACAGCCATCTGAGAGATTTCAAGGGGATGTACAAAAATTATTAAGAAAAATAAGGCCTCTGTAAGCAGGATTAAGTTCACTGCATAGGGACAGTAGTTCAACTGGAATATTTTTTTACAGCTCTTCAAATTGATAGAGCTTGAAAGACATCATCCTGAGTGAAAAATCACTGAAGAGCCTCATTTGACTTCTGTGACTCTTTCTCCTATCAATGATTTTATGACTGTGCCTTAAGACAGATAAATGGATCTGAAGGACATCTCCTAACCTTTCAGTATTTGCTTTATTCTAGTGGTATGGCTTTCATCAGTGACCTGTTAGTTGGTGCCAAGATATAATTATGATCCATTGTCAGCTGTTCTGACAAATGTAATCTTCCATGCTGAGTGGATTGACCAGTATCACTCCATTGGTGTCAGATGAATATCACTGATTTGTTGCAGCCCAGTACTGTCCTCTTGTCTTCTAAAAAGGTGTGGGTAGCAGAGACAAACCAAATTAATATCTTATATCTCTGTTATCTTTTAGCCTGAGGGATATTTCTTAATCTAGATGATCTCCAAATCTTTTTGCTCAATGAAAACAATCTTGAGCTCTGGGCATTTTTCTAAGGCTACTAGTCAGATTGATTCCCAGAAGTAATTTAGGCTGTAGTCTGGGCAGATCTTCTGGTGCAGGATGCCTATACAATTTGGAATTTGATAGCACTCTTTTCTACACTTTCTTTCTTGCAGTGCATTTCCCCATATTCATTGGTACCACTGACAGTGAAACAGAAAGAAAGAAATGCAGAGTGTGGGGAGGCAGTTTGTGGAAATGTAGGGAAATAGAGATAGTGCAGAAGACAGTCTTGCCCTTGACGTATTGCAGCTGTGTTAATTATCCAAGAGTGGGAACAGCCTTGCCCTCCCAGCTATGGGTGTGATAAAGAGTGAGTTAGCTGGGAGGGGGTTCAGTTGGAGTTAGTCTACTGGCTGTGCTGTGAGGAGGAAGGGACATGAGGTCATGCAAGGGACAGATAAGGTAAGCTGCTGTATGGGGGGCATACAGAGTTAGGTGGCTGGGCAAGGGACAGGAAGGAGCTAGCTGGACCTGCAGGAGGGAAAGAGAACCAAAGCTGTGTGGAGCTGTCCACGGAAAGCTACATAGAGAAGGTGTAAAAGACTGCTAGATAGCAAGGTCCTGATGCTTGGAGCCCTCTGAATGTTTTAAAGAAGCACTCTTAGTGTCGTGTCTGTCTCGACAACCACAGCAGAGGAGTGAGATACAATTCCCTTAAGATTTAGTTTTCCTAGTCAATGGTTTCTTCTACTTTTTTTTTCCTAACTTATTTCAATTTTGTTCTCTGTAATAGCTTCCTGTTACATAAAATCAGCTGCACTTGTGCCCTTTGCATGGAATCCTTTCACTCTAAATTGTGCCTCACACCAGACAGATGTTACACAGATACAGCCAGATGTGCCTGCCTTTCACAACTCCATGAGCCACTGAGAGCGCAGCAGCATAAGGGACAGTGCAGGGCAGTGAGCAATGGGAGAACCTCTGAAAGGCTCAGCTGGCATCAGCATTTTCAGAACAAATTCCATGGTGAAATTTGATCAAAGGCCCAGCAGAGCCTGTTTTTACCTTTTTTGGTGTGCACAATTGGGTTTGGTATCCTGTAGAGCCTGTCTTACCTCAAGAGACCTCATGCATGCACAGCTGGGTCTGGATGGCACTTGTGTGTGAGCTGGCTGTGCTCTGAGGCAGAGGCAGCCACAGAAATCTTGAACAATGATATAGAGAAATAATATCTGTATCATTTTAAGTTTTCCATGGGTTTAGAGAATGGAGGTATAAGTCAGAAGCTAAAGGGATCAGTTGCAGTTTTCTCATTTAAAAAATCCGCACCATTTCAGTCACTCAGATGAAGGCATTAACAGTATAATTAGTGCAGGTTTAGTCTTTCCCCTTCAAGGTCAGCATTCCCATTTGTAGATAAATGTACTGGTCCTTGACTCCCTTTTCCCTGTCCCATTCTTTTGTCTGTCCATCCTTTTTCAGGAGCAGGTGTGAGGGATGGGCAGGATCCTGCTGTGGGGTTGCTGTACTCTTACCCAGTTGTTTGCATCAGGCAAGGCTGGGTTGGCCTCGCTGGTGCTGAGAGAGGGAACGTAGTTTGGAGCTGTGGGCACTTCTTCTAAAATGTAGTAACATGCTTTTGTTTTTTTTGCTCCTTCCTGGGCATGATGTGGGTCTGTTCCTTGATCCCGCAGATTGGTGAATTTTTAACACTGTCTCTAGGGGGGAAAAAAAAAGCTATTTCACCATGCAGATTCTGTGGGGTAAAGGCCTTTCAGGGCTTTCATCTCACTGCTGTTATGATTGGCCTTAGTGTTTCCCATAACAGTGAGATTCCAGACAGGATGATGGTGGTCTGCATCCCCATCCCTTTATCTTGGGTCACATTCTACCTGCCTTTTACCCTGGAAAGGGAAAATGTATCCCACAGGTTTTTTTCCCCCACCCTCCACCTACACCCTGTTTTTTGTTCATGTGCTGGGCTGCTGAGATGACTCCCCAGTGTTGATGGTGGAGAGGCTGTTTTATTTATATGGTCTGCCTTATTCAGGGAAGCGATAACTGTAAGGGTAATCACACCATTTCAGACAGACAGTTTGTCTCATTGAAGCATAATAAGCACTGACAGGACACAGTGGAAGGGTGTGTGTTTGTGTGTGCTGTACACATGTGAGGCAGGGAACGTGATGGAGTGAACTGATGCAATGTCCAAATTTGCCCCACCAGTCACTAGGCTTAGGAGGAGCTGATTCCAAGCAAGGCACTGGAGGCAGAAGTAGGAGTGCCTAGTGCTGATTTCCCTCACACCTGTCTCTGGGGCAGAAAAAAATTTGGTTAGCACCCTTTCTGTGTTCCCTCAAGCTCCCTGTGGCCACCATATCTGCCTCTCCAGGCTTTCTCCATCACTGGCTGAAACCATTTTAAATGCCATCATCTCTCTGCTGGTCCATTGGCCATCTGTTGTGGTTTTAATGCTCTATTTGCTATGCCAACCAGCCTTTAAAACACTCTCCTTTAACTTGCAGGGCTGACAGCATTAAATTTAGGATGGGTGATGTTATCTTAGAGCCCAGGATGGGGACTTAGGTCCCCAGGGTCTAATTTGCTCCATGCCCAAGGGCATGTCCCTTTGTTCCTGCCTGCTTGTCCATATCACAGGGCTCACAATGTTAGCCTGTTTCCACAGGCTGTGTGTGTTTTGCTCTCACCTCTCTGAGTTTGGGCATTGCATCCACTGCATTGCCACTGGGCTGGCAAAGGTCTCAACCCTTCTATGCTGGTATCAAGCAGCTCCAGAAATTGCCACGTAAGCAAAGTTTTTGCTGAAAGATGCTTCTAGCAAATTAAATTAAATTGCCTGGGTCAGCCCCCACCATGTCCCCTTTCTCTTTCTCTAACTCTCTGCATCTTGGAGTCCCAAACATGCAGGAATTAAGGTTTTTAGAGGCACAGTTTTCTCCTGGTTTACATCACCTGCATGCACAGTCTCCTTGCCCTCATGTTGTGCCCCTGTTACAGCTGCTGGCTCAGTTCAGACATCTCATACCCCTGCTTGCCCACTTATGGACTGGAGGATATGTAGACTGTAGGGAGGAACCGAATCCCCCTGGCCAGAGCAGGCAACAGTGGTGCTGTTGTACCAGGGCAGCAGTGCTCCCAAAGGGGATGACTATTGCTGCAGTAATGATGGAGGGCTGAGCCACTTGAGTGTGGCTGCCCTGCAGCATGCTGCTGACTCAGCCTGCCTGGGAGTCCTTCAAGCCCTGATGCTTTGTCACATAGGCTCAGTGCACCCGAGCAAGCCTGGCAGCTCCCTGTGAGCTGCTCTTGCCCTGCATCCCTGTGTTAGGTGGCAGGATAAGTACAGGAGAGCAGGGAAAGCTGGGGAGGATGCCACTTCTTCTGCACTTCTGCAAACTTTTGTAAACATATTGCTACTGCCTTGGAGAGAAAACAGTCTGAAGAATTATATTGCCAAATTTAGAGTCTAATTTCAGTCATTAAGGTGTGAAGCAAGGCATTTTAGTGCTGCTTTAAGTGTAAATCTCAAGGCAGCTCCAAGAATTGGAGTAGTTGATGATCTCACCTTGATTGTTATTAGAGGTTCTAATCCTTCCAGTGAAAATGAGCATAAATGACACTCTCTTGTCTCATATCTGTTGCTGATTTCTGTGAACTCTCTTGTCAGGCTCTGCAAGGGAGATTCCTGTAGTGGAATTGTTCTTGGGTACGATGAGAAAGAGGGTTGAGAACGGTTTAATATTGGTGCTTGTTTAATTAAATGTTGGCAATGCTTACTCATTACTGACATATGAAGCTGCAACTTCCATCAGGCTAATGGCATCCTCATCTCCTTGGAGTCTTTATTTGTCTTTACTCTGGTGGCCAGGGCAGAGAAGTCATGAAGTTGTAATCTTGGTCCACTGGAAGATCCCTCCCACCACCAGAGCCTTAACTCGGTCTTGTAGGGTGCACGTATCTGGCAGTGGTCTGTGCCTGTCATTCCTCAGTACCAGAACAATTCACACAGCTGGGGAAAAAAAAGCCAGAAAAAGAGCATGTGTGGTCCTGACACAAGATGTTTTATGCCATTACAAAAAAAGTGCATGGCTAAGATTTTCCAGGTGGAGGATGTTTTGGGGTTCACTCAATGTTTGGGTTCCAAATGGCTTTGGTTTTGGGAAAATGACCAATAATCTGCCTTTGGAAATTGTCCTGTTGCAGATGTTTCATGCTGGGCTCCCTTATGGCTGTATTTCCAATGCTGAACATGTCCCTTGAAGGTCACAACATGGAGCAAGTGTGGAATTTCTTTTAGAAATATACATAGTTGCTGATTGCACTTGGTAATGGGGAGTTAGTAGATGAGTTTGATTGATTAATGGAGTTAGAACAAAAATGTTTGAAAAAGGAAGAAACTAAAATCGTTACCTGCTTTTTTATTTGAAGAAGTTTCCCTGATACAATGCTTTCATTTAGATTAGCAGGGAGGTCTCTTTGTGCAGATAGTAGGAAAGCATGAGCTCACTGAAAGAACAAGTGTTTTTTTCCTCCTATTTCTTTTATTGAAATTGGTTCAAATTGAGTTCATAAGGGACAAATTGAAGCTGAATATTAGGAAATGTTTCCTGATGTCATGGTGTAATAGAGCGGAAGAACCTCTCATGTCTGTAATAGAAATGTTGCTTGTGTGATTTATAGAACTGTGCAAGAAAGTAGGGGAGCGCAGAGTCCAGGGGCTAACCCTGCAGGCAGATTGGTCACCTCTGCCTCTCACGGTGATATGATGCTACTGGTGCCAGCACAGATTTACAAAGGTAAAATCTACTTCATGCAACCGGATTGTGAATTGAAGTGAAATATATGAACAGGGTAAACGGAGATGTCATATAAAGCACTGAACTGTGAAACGTGTATTTACCACCTCTTTCCTACAGTGTATTTCTAGATGGTCTGATAGTTAAGAAAACAATAGACCTGATTCTTATTTACAGCAACTCCTCTTTAACGTGCTCTCACAATGCAGCAAGGCCTTGAAATGAGCGTAGCTGTAATCTCAGTCCACTTAAAGGTCTTCCCTATTGCCAGAGCTGAGTAAGAAGGCTTTAGGATAAATGAGGTTGAAGCCTGGACTGTTTAACTGTCCATTTGTACAGCTGACATGAAATGCCCCAACAGGGAGTGCCTTCTGCAGAAGTGATGGGGCCTTTCCAGACAAAGAGAATTGATATTGGCTGCAGGGTTGATCCAACTTTTAGTTTGATATTACTGGGTGTAAGGCTCAACTCTGTCCCTAAGAAAAAGGATTTTCACTGGGCTCTTTCAACATCCTTACCTCTATTCCTAAGCCCCTTCACGGGATCACTCTGGGCCCCATGAGGGGCTCTGATAGGGACAGAGCTTCTTGCAGGTGTGCTTCTTCTTCCTCTGGTTTCCACTGCTTCCCCAGTCAATGCCTCCATATTTGGGCTGGGGGCAGGCTGTCTCCACTGCTTCACCTATGGCCCATCACTGTCCTGATGCAAAATCCCCTTTGGAGAGTGAGCAAAGTGTAGGCTGTCGAGTGTGTTTACACAGCTGATTGCTATGGATCCCTCTGCCCTTTGAGGCAGATGAAAACCAGGGACTGTGGGTATATGTGTGTGTGTGACTCTTAGACATGCTTTTAGGAATTCATTGAGAGCCAACACAGTGCATCACTTCCCTATCCCAGTCACAAAATGGTGGTAATTGGACTGTCTTGCCTGATTGTCCCAATTTCTGGACTAATTGTCCTGTTTTTCTAACTCACTTCCTGTTAGATTTTCCATTGTTCGCACTGTGCTCCTACCCTCCTGATGTGAACTGAAGAGGGGAGGCAGGGTAGTGTTTTGGTTTCCAAGCATTAATGTTCTCCTTGCTCTGTTCTCTCTCCTGCAGGTACCTGATCAATGTCACCTTTGAAGGCAGGAATTTGTCATTCAGTGAGGATGGATACCAGATGCATCCCAAGCTGGTCATCATCCTTTTGACCAAGGAGAGGAAGTGGGAGAGGGTAGGATATGTTTGGTACTTCTCAAACTGTGTCAGGGAAGAAGAAGGGGAAAGGCTCCAGGCAAATAATCCTTCCCACCTTTCTGTACTTCTTATCAAGGGCTGGAAATCTGCTGCTTATATCCTGGACCACTGGTATCTCCAGTGCCCAGGCTGCTATCTTCTCCATGCAGGATGCCATTACAGTCTTCCTTTAGCATGCGTAAAAAAACTCATCAGCTTCCTTTCTGTAACCTCTGAACATAAGTTTTCTGGCCTTTCAGAGAAGATATCTCCTCTGTGCCATGAGTTTCAATGCCTGACACAGACAATATTTCTCTGTACGGCTTGGTGGCAGTGAAGTTTTGTATGCTAAATGATTATGATTGAGCTACAGCCACACTTATGCTAGTATTAATAACTGAGCTTAATATATCTGACCAGTGTCCCTTGCAATGGGATTGTGCATTAAGTAGGATGTGAATGTGAGATCATATGGAGTTGTTCAGAGATCCAAATTTGCATATTTTGGAATAATTTGCATGTAACCCAAAGCACCATTTTAGTAATGGTGTGGATTTCTGAGTTAGTGGGAAGTTTTGGTACATTTCACCTCCCACATAAGTGCCAATGGTCCAGGCTCAGAACAAGCATTCCCAAAGGGTTTTTAGTTGAAGCAGAGGGGGTAGCTTAAGGGCCGAGAAAATGAGATATAAAAAAGTTATGGGCGTGAGAAGTAAGAGTAAAGGAAGGAGAATTCATCAGAACACTTGATAAATATGAAGCAGAAGTTGGTCTGAATGTGATCATGTGTATGGCTTAGGAAAATGCCCCTTTGCACCACCATGCACAGAAAACTTTCTCACCTTGCCTGCTTGTTCCCTGCATGGACTTGCAAGTGACCTGCTTGGTAAAAGTGAGGAAGAAATTAATGGGGAAATGAGAATGAAATGGGGAGCCCTTGGGAGAAGTGTATTCAGAAGAGAGCTGTAGGAATAACTTGTGAATGAGACAGAAGAGCAATCACATTAGTGCCTGACAGGCACTAGGGTTTCCCAGTAGTTGCAGGAATTTGGGAAGAAGGTGAAAGGCCCTAACTTGTGCCTGATTTTCAGGAGGACCTGTGTACCTCGTTGTCTTGGCACTATTCAGACCAGATAAGGGTGTATGGTCTGGGTGAGTCAGAAGAGGTCTCAGTGGGCCAGGAGTGTGAGGAAACGATGGGCATGTCATAGCATGTGTGGATGGACAACTCTTGGACATAGCTGAAGGCAGGCTGTCTGAATACTGCACAGGGTGTGGGCATGCAAAGCTCAGGCTTTTTTTTCAGGTAGAGACCTCATGTCAGGTTCAGTCTGTCATTCAACTTAATTAAAGCTTACCAGGAAAAGTCCAGGTGGATTTGTTCCTAGCTGGTACCAAAGCTTTCTCAAGGAGGAAAATTCCGTCATCAGAGAAGGAAAATGAAGTGGTAGCAGCATGAATCCTCCTAGGGGTTATTAACATGGCTGGCTAAGGGATTCTGTTGCTGGAATGCTTTGCAATCTTTGGGGAGGCACAGCTAAATACTGTCCTGTTTTCATCTTGCCTGTCACATGCTTCACATGTTGTGAAGTGAAGGCTTGGTGGCTTCTGTCAGTGATAAAAAGGGTTGTTCAGTCTCTAAGAGTATATTTGTGGTCTCTCAGATGAACCAGACCATTAGTAGAAGGGATCTTGGTGCTCAGGAGTGTTGGGATTATACCTGTTACCTGCTTGAGCCTTGCTGTTTGTGGGGACTACTTGGCATCCATTAAACCAAAACAGTTTGGTAATTAATTTCATAGGAGCTAGGGCTGGACTTAAAAGATGCTATGATGAACTATGGTATTAGTGATAGGAAAAACATTTAGTGCTTCCTGGACACAAATGTTTTATCTTGAAGTGGGTGTCTTTCTCAGAGAGGATCAGATTATTATGATCAGACTCTGGACTGGTTGAATTTTATGCTGGCAGGTTCTTCCTGGAAGACACTGAAGTCATCTCCAACATGTTCCAATCACGGACCAAAACCTTTCATACCTGGAACCTCATGTTCTTTTTCTTTTTTTTTTTTTCCATTCATCAGAAATGCAAACATAAAAATGTAAGTGTGAAATAGAGATCTTTGTGACAAAGATAATGGTTTTGCTCCATGTTTACAGTCAGGCAACACAAACTGTTGGCCCTTAACAACTGCTCCCAGGCAGTGCCACAATACAAGAAATTATAAATATATTTTTAGCATATAATTCCAATACCTTTATAAGTGCTTTGGAACATCATCCAAATTATCACTAATTTTATGTAAATATCAAGGTGCTTCATCCTGTCAACAAGGAGGCAAACACTCAGGCAGTAGGAGACATTAGATGAGTGGGGGCCAGATGTCTTGCAAAGTGAGCCAGAGGGTCAGTACTACGCTAGGCTTTTTGTCAGTGGGTTGTGATATTTTGTGTGAGAAGAGTTTTCACCCAGTATTTTTCTTCACTATTTGCCTTTTTCTTCTGCTCTCCTATAATCCCACATACAATGAGGACTTCTGGGTTCATGATCCCATTGTGAGAACTAGCAGGTGCTGCTATCTCCAGCTCTTCATCACATCCTCCTCTACTGAGTCCTATCCCACTAGACCCCTGCCATCAGTCCTGTACCATTAGCTCCCAGATCCTCCCATCTGCTTCCTCATTTTCCCCCAGCATACCTGGGGGTGACACAAATGTTATGAATTTTGAGGCCCTCTTTCAGATTTTTTTCTCTTAATTACTAGTGAGTTTTGCATCACTTCTATCAGTAGTTTGTGCTCAGCCTCTCCATTTTGCTGATGCTTCTCTGCCTCTTCTCTTAGGTGTGCCACTGGGGATTCAGAACACCTTTTCATGAGGCTCATTGACACCAACTTCTTGGGGTGGAAAATAGTGCCACTACTCTCTGCCACATGGGCTTTCCAGAGATATGTTCAGCCTTGATCACAGTCTGCATAAGATGAGTTTGTGAACTTCTGTGACCATGTCTCTAGCTTGGGACAGAGCACCATTATGCCCGTTCATGCCTGGGAAGGGTTCCCCTGGGATATGGGAGGGACAAACAGAAAGGAAAGAAAGATTTAGAAGAGAAAAATGAGAAATGAAGATTTCCTTTATCTGAAAAAATGAGGAAAGAGAACAAGATAAATTTTTGGACACATAAAGGCATACTGGCCAACTGCTTTTCATGCCCCAGTAGGGAGAAAGAAGAAGTTGTCTTGCTAAATTTTCAAGCAGAAAGATTTCAGTTAGATATGTAGGGAGCTGTCGAATTATTAGCATGGGGAGGCTCATTTGCTGGTAGAGGTTTATTTGCTGGAGGACATAGAGAAAAATATCCAGCAGTGCAGGATCTCAATCTATCTTGTCCTACCTCCAAGCTGATGGATGCAGTAAGTGATCTCTTGTGGTTCTCTGCCAGCCTACATTTCTGTGATTAGGAGTAGCAAGACAAACCTGAAGAGCATCTCACAAAAAGCAGCTTATTTCATAGGAGAGACAACAAGCTGATCAGCAGAAACTTCAAGCCTGACCAAGTGAGGACATAAATTCTTAAAGCTTCTACCATGAACCTTTTGTACCAGCAGGCAGTTGGCACGTGAAGGCTATTGTCCAGTGCTGCAGACAAAATGGCTGACACAGAGGCCTTTACAGAAAACTTACCTCCTGAAGTCCCCACCTGTGGGGAGCTGATGAACACCACAGAGATGCTGAAGCATTTGATGATGATGCAGCTTTCAGGCCTGATCTCAAGTCTTACTGTGCATTACAAGAAATGTTAGCTGTCATCTCTTTGTGTGCTTCAATGTCCCAGTGACAGAAATAACAAGGAAGAGGACTGAAAATACTGGCCAGTATCCTTAGCTCTTAGTAATGGTCCATGCAGTACTGACCACTCTGTGAAGAATCAATATGAATCATGCTATCCTATCTGTTACATTGCTTAGCAGAAGGAAGGACTTCATTTTTTTTTTTAAATTTCACTTTCTTAGAGAATAAAAGTCTCCTTAAAGAAGGCTCATTAAAAATAGGAGAGAAAGAATGTAGGACTGTGAGGTGAAAACTGCAGCTGTACAAATTCAAATCTTCTTTGAAGGCCCTTCCCTGTCTTTGGGAAGATGACTAGATTTTTTGAGACTGCTTCTTCCTCATGTTGTGTGGTGCCCACCTAGGCAAGCCTTTCTGAACAATGACACATGCATGCATATGTATGCTTGCCTCCCCAGGGTAGAAGTTACTGCCTTTGGTCAGGTTCTGCTCTGTGTATGGAGTTCTGGCATCTTGCCTGTGTGTCCAGGGAGGAAATGATTTTTTTTTTCCCCCCACTGACTCTTTTTACTGTGAGACAAGATTGGATTGTTTTTGCCAATCAGTCTTGTTTTGCTAATTTTGCTATGTAAATGGGGATTTATGACTCATTGTCCCTGGGGAGAAATGGCATAGAAGTTAGTTTAAACCTACTCAGAGTAAGTGACTGATGCTGTTCCCACAGAACCAGTTTTTAGAAAGATAGAACCTCTCTTAGAGGGACTGTTCTGGAGTCAAGCACATATGGCTGAAATTAGAATGGGAGTCTGTGTGCATTTCCCCTCTTATTTTTAAAATGTTCTTTCTGGACATGTCTCTAGGAGACCATAATTTGCTGAATGCCTTACTTCTCATTAGACAGCAGACTTGCATCAAAGAATACATATTTTGTGGATATCCCACTCCCGAATGAGTGTCCCTTAGATACCTGATCTAGGTCACATCTGATGGGTCTGTTTATGACCCTGATTCAATCAGACAACCAGATGGCTTTATTTGTGTACTAATGCTGCACCCACTGCCAGGATTTGGCCTGACTTCTCACAGTTGTTGAGGAGCTAACTGAATGTATTTGCAGCTAATTATGGCCATGTAATCTTACACTGACCCCTAAGGAGAAGGGCAGATTCAAGGGCCACACAAAGCCTTCCTTATCAGCGGATAAATGGAACAATCTTTCTGAAAAAACCTTCTATGTAAATCTTGCAGACATGCTGGCCAAACTGTGTCTTTGCTGGATTACTGCATCCTGCAATAATAAGCTAGTCTAGCTCTGACCAGAGAACACATTGGGTGTTTCTTCCTAACTACTGTATGCTATGTCATTAGAAGCTGTCCATTCTGTTTGCCTCTTGCTTAAGCAGTTCCTGACTTTGCTTGAATTTTGGAGTGTATTTGTATGATTCATGAGCCTGCAGAAAGATATTCTGGCTGTTCTCCACCAGACCCTACTCCCTTGCAACTGGAGGGAATTCTTACATTAAAAAAATGACAGCTTCTTGGAGAGACCTTTTCCTCTTATGCAAATCATATATTGGAATACCTGGAGATCTTTATTAAGCCCAGGCTGTAGTTAGAATGCCTCCTACCACTTCTGTGCTGGTGTGGCTGATGAGGGTGATAGCAGCCATCTGACCTTTACTGGGGTTGCCACCCTGACTCCTTGGACAGGGGATCCTGGAGAATTGTGCTTGGTGTACTAATGTGATAACAACATCAGCCACAAGAGAAGACTAACCTCACCTCTGTTGTGTTCCAGATGAGAACTCTTGTTTGGAGCTTTCTCTCAGCTGATTTGCTCATGCCACAATGAGAGATGCCACTTACAACGCTTTGCCACACGTATATGCAGTCACCTCTTGCACATCACCATTACTGCCCCCAGCACCCAGTTATGGACTTGGGACTCTACTCTGCAGGGAACTGAGTGAACACTAACAAAAAAGGTGGCTCCCACCCCAAAGTGGTTACACTTTGATTGTGAGACAAAAAGTAGCAGATGGGTACAGATGGACCAACGGGGGAGGACAAGGGAACAATCCAACAACATTAGTCAGCATGGTAGGCAGCAGGCTTTACGCACCAACTGCCTTAACTCTTGTGAATGCTTTTGTAGGCAGTGGAGAGCTATAACTGGCTTTGTGCAGGCTTATGGGAGTCTCATCGAGAGTGTGGAGGGCAGACAGGGAAAAGCAATAAAGGTGTTTGGAGAGCTGCAGCTGAGAAGGTACAACAACTCAAAAATACCCAACACTGCTAGAAAATTTCCAGACTTAATATCTGAGGGGATAATCCTAACTTTACAGAGAACCAAAAAACCTCTGGTAAGGTCACATATTGCAATGCAGCACAAATTCCTAGTACAGGGCTGATTGTGCTAGTGCCAGAGTCACATTGTTTCTGGTTGAAACCCCTCCTGCTTGCCAGCAGCGTGGAGATTTCCATGGCATGTGAGATGCTGCTGAGTATATGTGTTCCTTTAATTATGAGCATTTCATTGATTGTGAGAATGTTTCATCTCAGCATGTTGAAAATAAACATCCATATCTTAATGCAGGAGATAGCTGATTTGCCATGGGAAGGTGAACTTTCAGGTATGGGTACAGTAATTACATATTTCTATCACAGCACAGTCTCAAGGATGCATCCTATCATCATCCCTGATCAATCCATAACATCCTCAAAAACCCCTGCAGACCAGGGAGGGTGATTTGATTTTGTCCCTAATTTCAATCTGAACACAAGAATGACTTTCCATGTACAAGTGAACTGATTGGAGTGTCTGAGGTCACTTGGCTTCTTCAGTCTGGAGAAGAAGAGAGTGAGCAGAGACTTTATAGGAGTCTCAGAGGATTCACGGCTTCACAGAATCTCAGTCTCCGAGTTGGAAGGGACCCACAAGGATCATCAAGGCCACCTCTTCCTCACAAGGGGAAGTGGCCAGGCAGGCACTGATCTCTTTTCTCTGTGACCAGTGACAGGATGCAAGGAAATGGCATGAAGCTGTGCCAGGGGAGGTTTAAGCTATATATTGAGATTCTTCACCCAGTGGGTGACTGGGCACTGGAACAGGCTCACTTGGTCCACAGCACCAAGGCTGCTGTAGTTCAGGAAGTGTTCAGACGATGCTCTCTGGTATATGGTGTGATTCTTGGGATGGTCCTGTCCAGGGCCTGAAGTTGGACGGACTTCAGTGATCCTCGTAGGTCCTTTCCAACTGAGGATATTCTAAGAGTCTGTGATTCTGTGATTATTTATCAGCCCAATGGTAGTTGCTTCATCTGTACTCCACTCAGGAGTGATGTGAACAGCTTATGTGTCCTTCAATACTAGATAGATACGCAACATAGCCACTTTCACTTTCCCTTGCTTTGTGCCTAGTAATCTACTGGAAATCACTTCAGGGAGTCTGTAGCAGTGAGGAACCACACAGGTGCCACTGGAAGAGGAAGTTTATTTCCTATTGCTTTTGGTGCCCCGACTGTGCCACGAAAAGGCAGCTGAAGAAAGAGTGGGAATTTAGGCTCCTGAAGATTTGAAATGCATGAAGAGATGAGGGCACAGAAAGCTAGCAGCCAACCAAACTGCCTCTGGAGAAAAAATTAGCAGAGCTTCGGTTGAAGGAGACTCACAGCAAGTGAATGTGCCTCCAGTGCCCGAGGGTCTGTTTTCATCTGTTTAGTTGCATTTGCTTGAAACTGTCTCATGTCAATGACATCTTTGCTTGTCCTATGAATCCTTTGCTTTTTCTATTTTTGTTATCTAAAAGTTATTAACTGGAGGCTCTGTTTTCCTTCTATGGGGTTTGAGAGAAGGGAAGTGCTGTATATTCATAGGACCTTATGTTTTTCTTTCTTTTGTCTTTTTCTTTCTCTTCCCCCTCGTCCTCTCTTCGGTAAGATTTTGGCAGTTTGATTTTCCTGCAGTAAATGTTTGGGCACATTTGCTTCTGAATGAATTTGAAATAAGGTTTTTCTAATATGAAATGGCTCAGACATTTTTTAGTAGGAAAGAGCTTGTTTGTTATTGTCTTTGGCTTGATTTGCTTCTCTCCTCTGATGCTGATTCTGGCCAGTGTTCCAGTGCTTGTTCTCACATGTTCCTTGTTTTCTGTTTGAACCCTGGTTGTATGTGGTTGACTTGGCTTGATGCTGAACTGCATCTTGATGGCATTTTTTACTACACCGGGACAGTCTTTTCCCTTGTGGTCTTCTCTGCATTGTTACATGTAAACTTCTCTGCTGTTTTTCAAGGATATTTCAGTGTTAAAGCTGTAGTTATTACTAGGGCTACTCTGTGCTTGAGTTACTCTTGCTGCTTATGAGATCTGGCATGCACTCAGTATCATTGATTTGAGCATACAACATGTTTAACATCATTTGTTTTCCCTGTGCCTGAACTGTGAGTCTGTAATTTTTTCAGACTGCCTTTGATAACACTAGATCCCGGTTTTGACTCTTTCCTTGCCTTTTAGTGGTGTCTGCATTTCTGTGACCATTCTTTGGCCTTTCTTGTGAAAAGACCCAGCATTTGCTGACCTGGGTTTAATTCTAAAATGTGCTGGGAGTTGTGCTGTATTCTGCTGAGTCAGCAGTTCGACAGTCTTATTTAATTTCCTTCCGCAGGACTAGCTGCATGCTGCAATGTCTCCCACCATGTTGAGCCTGAAAGGCTGTTTGACAGCCATTTACTTGTTCCTTTTTAAGTTTTCAAATTCGTCTGCATTTTGTGTGGCAGCTTCTGGTGCTTGTTTCCCTTAGGTTTATTTCCTCAGTTCCCGTACGTGATAATGACTTAGATTTCTATTGTTCCTTCCTTTGATAAGGATCGTAAGCGCTTTGCAAAATTAACATAGAGGCAACATTTCACATGAGTAACATTCAGCCACTCATGTGGCAGAATGGGGTTAGGCTGTTTAATGATGCAAAATAGTGCTGCACAGCCATGCAAGGTAAGGAACAGGAGTCTCAAACAGAAGGAGGTGAGGAATTTTTAAGTAGATTCTGGCCTACTTTGTCCACAAAGTCTGTTTGTGGGGAAAATGATATGGGTCATTAAATAAGAGGAGTGATAAGGCCTATGTCCTTCCCTTTCCAGATGATAATGCCCAAGCCTCAGAAATATGGTGGGAAGAAAAAAGGAGTCTGTGAAAAAACAGTTCAGGACCAATGAAAATAATTAATTTTGACCAGATATGGAGGCCTTATTTTGGGTGTTTTATTGCTGTACATGAAAATGGACATCTTGATGTTTTCATGTAAACTCACAAAAGATTTTAGGTACCATTTACAAAGCTGATGTAAAGGAGAAAATGGTAGCATCTTCCCCCAGAACCCAGAGCCTCATTAGGCAAACAGTGAGGACAGACTACTAGGCAATTAGAAAACTGTACTCAAATCATATCAGCCTGACTCTGAGTGGAGGATTAAACTGCAGTCTCTGTCACCTTTCATGAGAAAGGTCTAGACTCTGAGACTGGGATTTTATAGTTTATTTATTTTTTTAATTGATACTTCATTGCTAGTGAGTACATGAAGTATCCCTGTAGATGTATGCTTCGATCCAAATTTCCATCACTTTTATTACTCGTGTCTGGTAAAGAACATGGTTTTTTTGCACATGTTGAATGACTGAGTTTGATTAGTGGAAAATTCTAAAAAGCAAACAAACCTGGGTTTAGATGGAGGAAATGCCAGGGTCTAGATTGAAGGAAGAGCTTTAAATTGGGTTTTTTTGTGTTGTTCATATCTTGTTTTGAAAACATTTTTCTTTGGACAACTTCATCAGAACACCATTTTGGTCCATGGTGGAGCATGGAATGTGGGTCCTTATGTGACTGGAGAAACTGCAGAGTGAAGTGTCAATGCTAACCGGTGTAGCACATCTTCTTGTTCTCCCCTTCAATCCATCCTGGTTTATGCAATCACGTGGTTTTTGAGAGGAAATAGTATTTGCTGGCAAATCAACTTATCTTGGGTGTAGCACTGGACAGCAGAGACGTGATGCAGGTTTTCCACTCTAAACAGTGTCATACAACAATCTCACCATCCAAGCTGGGAGATCTGGGAGTGATAGAAAGAGCCCATTCTGCAGTCTGCTGTTGGAGATCAGCTCCGGCATGCTGAGTTAACTGTTTGATCTAAGCATAATCTGGGTGTTTTAAGAATTCAGGATTGCTCTGGTCACTTCTTGCAGAGAGTGCTTTGCTTTTGTTCTTTTTTAGAAGTGGGAACTATTTGCTTTCCTTCTTAGATGTGTGCTCATTTTCACTGAGGCCAGAGTTCATTGTATTGCTGCATTAAATTATGTTTGCTTTGTAAGGACTGCTGGGATTATGGCAGCATCTCATTTCTGTAGCTTTTTTTCACCTTTGACAGGGGCTACCTGTGGAGAGCTGCTTTCCTTGAGCTTGTCCTGTGTGTATAGATCAGCCTGCATTTGTAGTTTCCACCAGGTTCATGCCCTGTTCCTTTTCTTGCAGATGACTGCTGTTTGAGATCTTGGTTTTTGGAAAGGCTGAGAAACAGATCCATAGACAATTCCCTCTGCCTCCATTTGAACATTTGTTCTATTCATGTCCTGTTGGGGTCTGGAATAAGTTCTGTGTGTATATATATTTTCCTGCTCATTGCCCAGACACCTTGCTCCAGCCTGGGACTAATGGAGATACTGTCTTATAAATAAAGATTAAAAGAATACAGTCTAATGAAATCAGCACTAGGAACTTTCTCCATTAAAAAGTCCCCTGTCTTAAATAAACACTGAATAATTCCCAGGGTTTATTGTGCATGTTACTTGAAATTTAGTTAAAACATGTTTTCTCTAGCTCACCTGTGTCTCACTAGATCCTTGCCTGGTTTCAGAGGGTAGATTTTCCCCAAATATATATTTTTGCTAGATAGGGAGTGTGATAATTTTCTGCAAGTGCTTGAAGGGAATATTCAATAAGAAAAGGAAAGACTTCTTTAAGACAATCCAAGTGAATGTAATTGAAGACTAATGGGGAGGCAGGGGGTAGAGCAAAAGTGCATTTAAACGTAATATCGGGAAAGAGCGGGTTCTTTTAGAAGATACAGAACAGTAGTCTCATGGATGTGCTAGGAGCCTGGTTGCAGTAGCTGTTGACTATGGGACAGGACAGACCACATGGGAAGGAGATGGAGAGGAACTGACAGAGACATCCGCTAAATTTTTTATTTTCATTATTCCATGTCTGTCAATGTGTTGCTCTAGAGGGAGAACAGCACAAATCCCCTCTCCCAAATATGCTCTTCCCCCAGTAGCCCTTCATGTCTTCCTATGGGCAGGAATGTAGAAGAAATTTCCTTTGCTTGATGGGGACGGGCCCGGTTGGTGCCATGACAGAGAGAGAGGGCTGAGGAGCTCCTGATACCCTCAAGAGGCTGACAGGTCTCTGCACTGCCTGCTTTGTGCCTGCACAGGTGGAATTTTCCAGGATCATCCCCCTCTGCCACCACCATCAGTTTGCAAATTCCAAGAAATGCAACTCATGAAAATGCATTCTTAGCACACAGCTGACATGGTCAACATCTGCTTTCCAAAGAGTGCTGTGAGAGATTTCAAATTGCTGCACTGTGGAAAAAAATTACTTGGGGTAATTATAGATACCTAATAATACTATTTAATTTCTTCTGCCATATCTTTCCTAAATAGTGTATCTGGTAATGCTTGAGAGAGCTGAATAATTCTGACAGAGGGCAGTGAAAGGGGTAGGTAAGGGAGGAATAAAGTTCCCCATGATTTCAGTTGGGATCTGAAATGAAGGAAATGTGAGCAAAAGATTAGGCATTTACAAGTCCTGTTCCAGAAAGGGGATTTTTGCCTTTTTTGTGCAGTGCCTGCAGGATTAGGTGGAGGATGTGGATGATGAAGGCATCTGAGGAAAACAGGACCTCCAAGCACAGTCTCACAGGACAGGGGGAGCTTAGCACAAAGCCTCACTGGTATCTGTGGTGCTTCTTGACACCACTGCTTCTGAGCAGGCTCAGAAGCCTGGGATCCCAGGAAAACGGGAGGCAAAATTTATGACGTTGGACCTGTGACCAGTTGTGAGACTGGCTCTTCCAGGTGGCAATTCAAAGAGTCTAAAAGTCAGCCTTGCTCAAAAGCACCTTTGCTTCCTCTGGTACAGAGAGAGCCTGAAAAGACCAGCCAAAAACATGCTCAAGTAGGATGAGTGTGGGTCCTGGCAACAACTCCTCTCTGCTTCACAAGGACTGTTGCTCTGTTGCTACTACCTTCCAGAGGTCCTGGATAAGCTATGTGTGTCTGCAGTAAAGACTCCTCCTGGCAGCATAGGACCAGTTGCTGTGATGACCTATGCCTTAAGAAGTGTTCATATTCCCTGAGGGCTGCTGCAGTGGATAGGGCACCACACTTTGAAAGAGGCTCAAGGGTCAGATAGGTGAACCTGTGGGAAGGTCAAAAGATGGTTTGGGAGAAGCCCTCAGAGACTAAGTGGTACATGTGAAGGGCACAGTGAGAACCATGGAGAGCAGAAGTGGGGAGCTGTGGGCAAAACCAGAATTTCAGAATATTAGATGTCAGTTCTAGCATCAGAATGGAGGCACCCAGGAGAGGGGGGGGCCTTGAGAGGGGGACTGTTGAATCTTTCTATAGAGCCAGCTGCAGGAAAAGGATGTTGTCTTGGTTTGGAAAGACAGTTGTCTGCTAGGGTGGGCAAGAGCCTCCCTTGCAATGGAGAAGGCAAACCCCCTCCCTCCAAATTGTTATAATTTTGAAGTTAAGGGGCTCTCAGGCAAGGATATGAGGGGTAGGAATAACAGTTCTTTACTAGTATGTATAACAAGGCAAACAAACAACAATAACTACAGTATTAACAACAAAACAGAATTAGGAACTTCGTGACAGCCTTCTCGGCCAAAACAGGAAGGGGTGGAGGAGAGGCTTTGCTTCACGAAACCCTGGGGCAGTCTGATCCCAGTGCCCCTGCAGACTCTGAGGAGCACCAAGTTGGAATGGCAGGAATGAGCAGAGATCCCGGGCTGGTGGATGAGATGTACCAGAAGCTCTGAGTGGTAACTGGAACTGCCAGGACGTCCTGGTAGGGCAGGGCAGTGCAGGCCTGCATCGTAGAAAAGACCCAGACCAGTGCTGAAGAAGTGGCGTGGGGCGGGACAGCGGCAGCCTGGCTCCCAGCAGGGCAGGAAAAGGTGAGCTCAGGATTCCTGGACACATGAGCAGATGGTGGTAGGTCCCTAGGACTGGACTCCAGTGATGACAGTGAATTCTCCCCGCAGTAAGCAACAGCTTGACCCTCCTCCTGACGCCAAGAGCAAGAACCCAACTGCCCTGAGCCCTGTCTTTTTCCTGCCCTCAGAAATCTCGAGGTATCTCTCCCCTTGGAGAGAAACTCCTAGAGAAAAAAGAAAGTGTAGCCAGGTGCTACACTCCTCTCCCAATTTTGGCCACTTCTTTTGTTTTGCTTAAGTGCCTGTAAGTACTCATTAGTCAGTTTCCTAGCAACTTATGGGAAAAAATTCCACAAGTAAAAAAGAAAAAAAATCTTAACTCCCTACGGATGTTATGGGAGGTTGCTATTTGACTTGGCTTGCTATGCATCCAGGGTCAAAGTGGATAGAAAAGGACGCAAGGTGAAGATGAAGCCTGTGTCTCAAGCCCTTGGGATGTTATCTGCTTTCTACCCCTGTGCTGGGTATTCTATCCCATCTCAGTTGCTGTTCCTGAGACAACTACAGATGTGCAAAGTTGAAGTGAAAGGCAGTGGAGGTTTTCTAAAGGGATGATAGGAAGTCAGGCAGATGGTTCAAACCTGAGGACGTCTCAATTAGTATGGCTTCTGAGGGAAAATTATTCAGTGAAGGCAAACTGTTAAGTATAATTTCATATAGAGAAATGCAGCAAAAGGGATATAATGAAGATATTAATATTATAGAAGTGTGGCTATTATCGTGGAAGAAGCACTGGTTTGTCTATCCTACTCATTGAGGCTTTGTCACAGGAATACGCAACCTGAAGAGCTGTTGATGCTGATTTGTTACAATACTTAGGTGTAGGCCCTGGGAAAGAGGCCTACAGATGCAAACATATATATTTGAGTTACTTTGGCCTAAAGGAACTTGTATTGAATTAACTTGCAGAAAAACTTCTTGAAGTTTTTTTGGTGGAAAATTAGGGTTTTTTTATTATTATTTGAAGGGCTTATTTTTATTGAGGCACCGTAACTTTTTTGAAAAGTCTGAAAGATTGAAAAGTCCGAAAGATTGAAAAGTGACACTCTTGAGTCTCTTATGGCTACAAATGGGCATGTTTGTTTGTTTTGTTTTTTATCTCAGAGTTTTGACTGCTATTTTGAAATTTTCAGCAGCAGAAGTCAGGCACCTCCTCTCATTTCTATTCAAATGGATATTTTTGTGGGTTTCAGGAAGCCAGAAACATGAACCAGATGATTCTGGTATTAAAAAAGGAACATATTCTTAGCCACTGTACCTCCTTCAGACGAAATTATCATCTCTCTCTGCTCCAGAAAGTTCTGCAATGATAAATGCAAAGCTGTGCAGATGCTGATAGAATAACCAAACCTTGGTTTCTGAGGATAAAGCAGGGATGGAAATTGGTTCATGGCTGAGATCCTGGAAGTATTCAAGGACAGTTGGATGGGGCTTTGAGAAACCTGATCTAGTGAAAGGTGTCCCTGCCCGAGGCAGGAGGCTTGGGACTGGAGGATCTTCAAGGTCTCTTCCGACTCAAGCCATTCTGTGATCCTGAACAAATCTGAAGCTGTAAACCCTGTTGAGGGCTTCTAAGGGGTATGGTAAACATGGGCACAGTTGTGTGGCAGGAAGTATACAGAAATTATTGGAAGGAGATAAAAGAATGAATGATAAATATTTAGGCAGCATCACAACTTTGCAAGATGTTTCCCAAAAATTAAAGCAAAAGAGAGATATTCTGTTTTTGAAAGGCCTCCCTCACAGACCACCCAGACACTGTCCTCTATAGTGACGTGCAAAGTGTGTCTTTTCCTTACTACCTTCTGCTCTCTCCCACTTCTGTTGCTGCAAACCAGACTATTGTGGGCTATATTGATGCTGTAAAAATGGTACTGCAGTTCCTGACCCAGCCCCTCTTTCTGCGGCACAATCATGATCTCTGTCCGCTGGTAGGTTGGGACAGTAGTTCTTGCCTGGTTCTTCATGTGAGATGCACATGCTTAGAAAGTCTTTTCATGTTCTCCCAACATTGTCCCTCCAGACAGTGGTGGACAGGATTGTGGTGGAAAGCTCAGCAAAGGAAGATAGCCAAAAAATAGAGGGAAGAGGTGGGAAGGCTTAAAATAAACTACTCTCATGAGACCTGTGTTGAAATAAAATTGACTGCATCCTTGATTACAAATGTGTATCTCAGGGAAGAAACTAAGCCAAGGTTATTTCTGCTTGAAATTTTGCAGTTGCTGGTTATCTATTTCTGCAGCACATTGCAGTGAACTGCCATGTGGCCAGTCAACTATCTCTCTGCAGCATAGCACTGACAACACTGGAACTGACTTCCAGGATTTTCTGACATCACCATGGCCTCTATAGAAAGAGAGGGAGACAGGTTACCAGCCTTCTGTGAGAAGCTCTGAGAGATATTGCAAACACCTATCTTCCAAAGTAGATGACCTCTCCCTTTATCTGCCAGCCTGTCTGAGGGTTTCCTTGCAGGTGAAGGTAGTTTCTGAGCTGACTGTGCAGAAGCAGATCTGAAAAATCTCTGATTCTCTTCACCTGTTTCAGCTTAGGTTTGGGAACAGGGAGGCTGTGAAGGTTGTAATTACCATGATTCAGTTGCTGAGTCAGACACAAGCTTTTCATTAACACTTCTGTTCTGCTTAGCTTCAGGGTAGTTTGAGGTAATTGCTTATCTCTACAAGGATGGTTGATCTGGGGGATAAGACCTTCATGTGAGTGTGAGCAGCATCTGTTTTGGGCAGTTTTCAAGGCTCAGACTTGACTGGAAGAAGCCACAAGAACTCAGAAAGCACTAGACATGCCCATAAAATGAGACTGGATGGCTGATCTCCTGATACAGGGGTGTCCCATCTATTTTATGTTGGACATGCAGACAAGAAATTGCACCACAGCTGTTTAAAAAAATCTTTGTTTTGATTTTTCTTGTTGTGTTTTGTTCCCTTACTGCAGTCATCTCTCTTGCTACTGGGTGTATAGGAGCCTGTGCCAAAGTCATAGTGAGGTTAGAGATATTTCATTGATTAGTGCTCGTACACTGATCCTACAGTACATGTCTTTTTCAGGGGTGGATCTACCTTGTTTTGTGCTTCTGATGCAACTGAAGGTACTGAATCTGTTCTCCAGAACCCTCTGTGGCTTTGCATCCTCAGTATTTCATAGGTTTATCTTTCAGTCTGGATTGAAATCAGGTTTGTGCATGTAGCTTACAGATGATGTGGTATTCACACAGGGTGATATACGCTGATACTTTCTTCTGTGCTCTAGGTAAAACACAGGCAAAAGGTTGCTGACTTTTATGACAAGTTGCACTGCCTGCCTGCCTGCTTGCTGAGGCTGTTTCTGAGATGTTTTTCTTCTTTATGGACTGTGGAAGTCTCTAATGTAATTTTTCTGACCTTGTGTTAATTGGCAGTGTTTCCATGGATGTTTTTCAATTTTATTGCTATTGTACTTGGAGAGATTGAAATAATACACAATACAGAATGGGAAATAAATAAACCTAATGATCTTATGAGGTTTGGCAAATCTTATATCTGTGGTGCCTGGAGCATCCTTGCTGGCTAATAAACTACTTGTCCTTTTTCTGGCTTCTCTTCTGGAGAAAATGTTCTTATAAGGTCTCTCCCTTGCACACAGTCACTAGAATCCCTAAGGAGTAGGAGGGAAGGCAGGGGACAAGGGCAATGCAGCTGGAGGAGATGCAGGGTAGTAGGGAAATGTGGAATGTATGAAGTGTCATATCAAAGTGGAAGTTCACGCCTTTGTTAAACAAGAATTCAAAAGAAAATGAATCAATTGGACAAAGTGGCCTTTGCCTGGGTTAGAAAAATTCCTTAGCTAATTTCCTTAGCAAGATGACTGATGGGTTGTGGTTAGACTGTCAGAAGAAGTCCCAGGAAATGGGACTTGGTCAATAAGCAGGTGTAGCAGCCCAGAAGCCTGGTGAGTCCTCAAGCCCTTGCACTGCAACAGTGCATGAGGTGAAGCTTCCTCTTTCTATTGGTGCATCTGCAGAAAGAAAAACCTTCTGGCTTGTGGATTGCCTGACTTACAGAGACTGCTTTCATCAGCACTTGTTGAAAGAGGAGCCTCATGCTGTGGAAGCAATACTTTTCTTCCTGTTTATGTTACGGTCATTTGGACCACTGTAGCAATGTATTTGCACTAGTTAGGTCATTCTCTGTACCATCCAAACTCCTTGTAGTCTTATCAGAACACCTGTAGCCTTGTTATTCAAACCCTCAGGAATTCACCAAGGCCACTGAGACAAAAGTAAGACTAAAATAAGAACAAAGAGACTGAGAAACTAACCATCAAGAATGCAAACCTCAGATAAAAGTGGGCTCAGCATGATGATAGACTCTGACCAGTTAGGTGCCTTAAGGGGTGTGTGCCAGCCTCTTGGACAAGACTGAGGATCCAATCAAATAATGCGTGATTGCGTGAATATGCATACTAGAATCTAGAACTGTTGATTATTGTAAACAATAAAGGAGCTTCTACATAACCATATTAGTTTACTGTACAGAGGTCCGTTTCTCCTACAGACCACTTCCAGTAGTGTGGTCATGGCTATGAAAGAAGAGTTCAGACCAAAGCTCTTACCTCTTGCAGTTTGCCACATTCAGAGTAAACCCCTAAAGGGTTTTGCTGCAGTTCAGTAAAACTGTTTGTGATGATCTCTTTTCTAAATTCCCCTGCGGAAGACACAATTTTATTTGCTTTGATTTCCATTCTTAGTCTTTTGACAATATAATTTGCCATGGGGCAATAAGTTGGTTCAGTATTTATTGTCCCAGAATGAGAATTTTCTCTGTACTACCATTCCAAACAAATTAGTTTACTTGAGAAGAGGAAAATTTTGACATCTTGTAGTTCTCTGTCCTGAAGCCATGCTGAGGACCAATGATCTTCTGGCCTGTGGCTGCGGGCAAATATTCTTTTCTTATTACCTGTTTTACGGTGGCAGTTTTAATGCAACAGTGTTAGGTGCAGTTGCCTCTGAAAGGGTGATGCTTGATTGTTCTAGGTCATTCTTGTAGCACCCTTGAAGCCTTGATGGATGGCATGTGGTATAGAGTAATGCATTCTTAAATCTGTGTGCAAGCTCCCCAAGAGGAGCCAAGGGAGGAGAGGTGCAGCTGTCCTTGTGACAAGTTTCCTTCCCCTGAACACAGGATCCACTTTTCCTGGCTGCTGAGGAAGATGTGCTAAGAAATGGCAGCTGAAATTAAACTGTGCCAAGAGGAGGTAGAGAGTACTCTTTGAAAGAACATGTTAAATCCTAAACATCTTCAGTCCAACACCTCTGCCACTTAACTTCATGGTGAAGACAGACCAAGGAACTTTCACTGGTAACCAGTATAGTGGGGTTTCTTTCAGCAGCTGCTATGGCACCTCTGCCCTTTGCTACAGGTTTTTCTGCCCATGGCTAGAGGCGTAACATCTCCACAATAGATAGTGTTTTAATGTGGACAATAAATGATGTGGGAGACTTCAGAGTGGTGCAAGACAGAATGTCCCATTTTCTCAGTAGCAAGGCAACTGCTTCTGCTTTCTGGAGAGTTGAGTGAGTTGCATCTTCAGGCTGTCCTTCCAGGCTCCTCCACGGATGCTGAGAACTGTTAAAAATGCCAGTGGACTAATTTAAGTGTTCAGTGATTTGAACTTCATGTATAAGGCTTTATCCTCTGGATATTTGAAGTGTGTGGTCCCCTGGAGCCCAGGAAAAGAAATAAACTGTTCTAGGGACAAGCATTTTTTCTAGCATAATTCTATATTCTAAGCTGTGTTCTTTCAGTTTCCCATAGGCCAAGACAGTTAGCAGAGGTAGATTTACTTGTGGAATGGCTTAAACATAATTGAATGAGCTAGATTCCCTATCAGTGTTATGTCTTCAGGGAAAATAGTTGAAGTTTTTAGTTTTGGGGTGATGTTTTTTTCTATCCTCTTTATTATCTTGTTTTGGCTGCAGTCTGGGACTTCTGTTCAATGGCCAAAGATCTCAGGCAACCAAAATGCCAGGTGTGAAAGTCTGATACAGCCATGTTGTGTTCTGCTTGACACTTATCATCCAGGCTAGCTTCTGGCTTTTGTCTGCTTCTCCACCCAAAAGTTTGTGGAGAAGTATTTCCTAGGTCTCAAAAGTATGTATGTGTGATCCTAAATGAAAGACACTAATAGAAATAAATTTGAACAAATTCGTAGCCACTTTTTAAAGACTCCAGATTCAAAACAAGACTTTCTTTCTTTTCCAGATTGTAAGCAGTTTGATTCTGGTGTGGCCTTCTATAATTGTATCTAGTCTTCTACAATCTCCTGGTTTAGAAAGCTCTGCCATTTGGGGATCATGGTGATCCAAAATACTCTTGACCCAACATTTCTTTAAAATTTCAAAACGGTAACAAAAATCTTGTAAGAAAAAGCATTTAGAATTTGATGTTACTAACCATTTTTCAAATTCTGTAACTATGAAGAAAAAAATACTTCTTTTTAATAAAGACACTTTTTAGTGCTCGTATAATTCTGTGGTCAGTCAAATTTTAGCTTCACGCTTGTTATGTGGCTTGAGTGATGTTTCACATCCAAGGAAATCTAGTTCACAAATAGAAATGTTCTGAGTGATTGTGAGTGAATACTCCTTGAGATTGCAGCT
The DNA here is from genome assembly GCA_013398995.1 of Alaudala cheleensis. Lineage (NCBI taxonomy): Eukaryota > Metazoa > Chordata > Aves > Passeriformes > Alaudidae > Alaudala > Alaudala cheleensis. The sequence goes on along the minus strand of VWYE01014315.1, from coordinate 23,942 downwards.
GTTCCTTGAGATTTCTTCTCATTTTCTCTTTTTGAAAGAACACCAGCTGTGGATCTCCTGAGAGAGCTGCACCTAGACATGTGATTTTCTGGAGAGTTGTGCTTCATATCCAGAACAACGGTGAAGATTAAATGCTAGCTGTAGCTAACATTCGTGGTGAAGTGCAGTGGATGCATAGGCTTGTGCCGTTAGGAGAGAGTCTTCTATCATATCCCCGTGTGAAAATGGGTTTTGATAGATGGGGTGGAGTTTAAATGTTGGTAGCTCATTCGGAGTAAGGGCTGTCTGTGCTTTTCCCTAAATGGCCATTGACACAAAGGAGCACTAGATGTTTCATAATTCACTAAGCTATGCCACAGGCTACGGCAGCTCTTTGTAAAGCTGTGAAGTCCATTGAGGTCTGGGGCAGCACAGTGGTCGGGATGTGGTAACAGTGCTGCTGGGGCAAGGACGGGTCCTTGGCTTTGGATCTCCAGTCCAAAGTCTTCTCTGCAGTCCTGGAGCTGGCCTCGGAGAGTATAGGCTGCATCCTGAGGAAAACAGGAATTGCTCTGAAAGGAAAAAGGTGGGTGATACTATGGGCTGTCAAGGAGGATTTTCTGCACCATGCATGATTTCCTTTGGCAAGGGGAAGGCTCTTCCCTCTTCTCTCTACTTACTTCCTTCTCTCCCCGCCACCTCTACCTTTCTCTTTCCTTCTCACTGGCTGGGTCACTAAGAGCAGCCCAGTTGGGACTAATGTAGAACTGCAGACTGGCCTCTTGTACAGTTCTCCTAAATGCCTTTTCAAGCAAGCTCAATAATTGATGAGCACCTGAGTCCTTGTCTGCACTGAAGAGTGCACGTGGTATTTAGTACATGAAAAAGCTATTTTGCCCATCATAGCTCATTGCTGGAACAGCACTGTTTCCCTAGCACACCAGTTAATTGATCTCTCAGCAGTTATAGAAAAACTTCCTTTCTCCAGTTGTCTCAATTGCTTCACTTCATCCAGCATACAACTTGTACCTGCTGTTGACTTCCACTTGTCACACCAGAGCACAGTTCAGTTTCCTTCTTCCTCCAGTGGGTTATTCCTCAATCACTCCTGTCCAGCCTGTCCTGTGCAGTAATTGGAACAAGTGTAGCAGGCCTTGCATCATCTCCTGGGTTTCCACACTGAAACATTTCACAACTTGTTGCCTGCCCAGGATTAGCTGCTTTTATTGAGGTGAAAGATGCACTGACACATCTGTGGATGCAGGAGAGAGAAGGAAGTCAGGGTTGAATTTCTCAGAAGAGATGGAGAAAGAAGAGGACGAGTCAGTGTTGTATTATAATGCCAGCCAGCAACTATGTACCAAGCAGTCTCTTGCTAACCTCTGCCAGTGGGATGGTGAAGAGAATCAGAAAAATGTAAGTCTGATATATTGAGATAAAAGCAGTTTAATGATTGAAATAAAATAAAATATAATAATAATAATAGCAATAATAAGGAATATAACAAAGAGAGAAGTAAAATCCAAGAGAAACAAGTGGCAGACAATACAATTTCTCATTGCCTGCTGACCAATGCCCAGCCCATCCCTGAGCAGCAACTGATGACTGCTAAGCAACTCTTCCCACTTTATATACCAGGCATGACATCCTGTGGTATGAAATGTCCCTTTGGCTTGTTCTGGTCAGCTGTCCTGGCCATGATCTCCCCAATCTTCTTGTGCACCTGCTTGCTGGCAGAGTATGGGAAACTGAAAAGTCCTTGACTTCAAGTAAGCACTACTTAGCAACAACTTAATAACAGTGTGTTATCGATAGTATTCTTCATGCTAAATCAAAACCGCAGCACTCTATCAGCTACTAGCGAGAAAATTAAGTCTATCCCAGCTGAAACCAGGACAGTGGTTGAGAACTGCCGTATCAGGGAAGGTGCAAACCATCAGCTTAACATCAGTCCCTGCTGAGCACACAGGTTAGGTAGGGTAAGCAGGACAGAGTAGCTGGGGATGCTGCTGAGCAGGACAGAGGCATATTGACAAAAGTGTGTGGAGTGGGAGGAAGGACTGAAATAGTTGAGGTGTTGCAGATGGGGTCATAGATACACTGATAAACTGCTTAGTAACAGCCTCCTTTCTCCTGTTGCAGCAACACATTACATACCCAACTTACTCCATTTTCAAAGTAAGTTTATAGAAAGGGCATTCACTGAAGGCACTGCATTGAATCGGTATGTGTAAAGCTGACTCAGCTGGTATTTGCCAAATACTGGAGAAATATCAGTGCCTGTCTTTAAAAAAGATCAGAGGGAGCAGAATGAAAAGGAGTTCGGGAATTGTGGATTTATGGCATCACTGTTGCTTAACCCTGATTCTAAGAAAGCATAATGAAATGAATTATCAACCAAATTCTTTGTCAGCACCTGAACAATGACATGGAGACTTGTAGAAGTCCACCAGGATTTGTTGAGAACAAGTCATGTCAGATCAGTCTCTTATCTTTCTGCAACAGGGTAACAGACATTTTGGACAGAGGTGAAACTTAAGATGTTATCTACTTGGACTTCAGTAAGGTTTTTTCATCTCTTTTATCGTACTTTGCTAGCAATCTAGAGGAACAAGGTCTTGAGGAGAGCAAGTAAAAAATGCATGCAAAATGAGTGAGAATGTCAAAAGGGAAGGGAAAATGGACTGGAGATCTGTGAGGGTCTGTCCTGTTCTCAGTTCAGTTCAGTGTTTTCTTTAATTGCCTTGGTGGTGGATGTAGACTTTGCATATTAAATTTGAAGATGACAGAAAGCTAGGGGGACTGTGAATTTGTTGGAGAACAGGGTTAAAATTCATAATGCTCTTGACAAACTGTAGGTATACTGGAAAAGTGGGATCTAATTCAATAGAGACAAGTGCAAACTATTGTTTGCAAGTGCAAACCTTGGCAGGAATAATAGGCTACATAAATACAGTGCAGAAAAAGATCAACTAGATCACAGTTCTGCAGAAAAGGATTGGGGGGGAAGGATAAAAGAGGATCACAAGCTGAACATGATTGTGTATTGTTGAGGAGGCAAATGCTCTACTTGGACATATAAATAGTTTAGCCTGCAAGGCATATGATGTAATCTCTGTACTCTTCTGGGTGATGGTAAGGCTTCAAATCTCTCTGCAGTTATCTGGATAGCACTTCACAAAAGGTCTGGACAAACTAGAATGACACTGGGGGAAGAAGCGAGAGTAATCAGGGATGTAGAAAATAAGTTTTACAAACAATGATTTAATGAATTGGCATTGTTTAGTTGCAATTTGGAGAACTGAGGAGAAAAGGGGAGAGACTGCATAACAGGCAATGGACTCTGAATCTGAGCTTCCCCATTTGCAGCAATCCCTTTGGCAGCACTAAGTGACAGCATCAATGACATTTCCAGCACTTTCACCTGGTCCCTAGTGGAGGAAGCATTTCTGTGATGTAGTTTGTATGGTTAGAGGTTCAGGTAGTTCCTGTGTGTTGGAAGGGTTCCTTTGGACCATGGTCACCACAGTGGCACTGGAGGCTGTCACAGGAAAGAAGGGGGTCAAGGGAGCAGGGCTCACGAGGAATCTCTCCCACTTGAAACAAGTGGGTACATCTAGGCCAAGGGTCTACTTGGGCCCAAGAGCTGTTGCAGTCACTCACTGTCTATGCTGTGTGCCAGCTGATGTCTTCAAGGTGAGGTTGAAAGGTTGTCAGGTCATCTGTACAGCATCTATAACCCTGGAAGAATAATAAAGGTTACATATTGTCTCTTCTATTTTTTTTTTAAGCCAGGATTTGCTCTTTATTGCCTTATTGGTCTTATCCTTTTTTCTTTCATTTCTATCTTCAGTGTGTATATGTCTGTCTGTCTTATCTTGTATCTATCACAAGTATGTATCCACAGTGATTTAACTGCTTCAACTTTGACTCTTCTGGACTTCTTGTATGTGTCTTCTGGGTTGCTGTAATTCCCCAGGACTTTCATATATCAACTCTCTCATCTTTAACGTCATTATTACGGTGTCTTGTATTAGGCACAACAAAAACACCTTCAAACACTGACAAGAGGTCAGTGTCTCAAAGTGTTGAAAGGCGATATTGCACACTACAAGTAGGTAAATTAAACATACATGTGGAGAGAGTGAGAGATCTTGGGTGCAATGAGGAAATGAAGTACCTGTATTATAGCATAATGAATGGTGTTTGTAACTTGCTGTCTGAATAGCTCCTGCAGATGTCAAAGCTGAAGAGAGTTTGAAGGCTGAATGTCATGGCATTTAAAATGATGTCTAGATTTCATTGGATGCCAGAGTGCCCAAATTCTGTCTTCTCAAAGGAACTGGGAAACAAATTTAGTCTTCCATACCTGAAACTGTATCCCATTCATTTCTATTTTTAAGATTTCAAATGTATTCACCACATACTGCCTTGACACCCTTTTCTTTTTTTGGAGGTGGTGGTGATGTAGTATTTATAGACAGTTATCATCTCCAGTACTTTTAATGTATGGGTCTGAGACCCTGTGAACTCTTTGACTAGCCCTATCTGGCAATACTTAGGAGCTATATAAAACAGCCTTGAAATATGGAGAGGCAATATTTGAGCATGGAAGGACAGGTGTTCTTACTCTTCTGAGAAGATCTAAAGTGTGTAGCTGAAGATAAAGGGGGCAGGCAAGAAAGCTCCTAGGAAGGCAGAAAACAGAAACACAGCATTTTTATGGATGAATGACCCTTTATGAAGTTGCTTTTAAAAGGTGAAATTATATGGCCATTTGCACTACCTCTTGATTGCTCAGTGCACCAGCTATTCTTTATGCTGCATGCAATTTTCTGCCTTGTATTTAACTTCACAAAATATTCTGGGATACAGTTTTTATAAAGAGGCCTGTATTAACTTATCTGAACTGTTTCATACTGTTAGATTGGGGTAGGATTTCCTCCTATGTGGTTGCTCATTAACTTCCAGTTTTTCTTGCCCTTGTTTTATGCCGTAGCTGAGCTCTAGACTTGAGTATGACAGATGGCTATTCTATTGCAGCCTTTTTTTCGCCCTTTCTCTCCTCCACTCATGCTATAGCCACAACGTAAGCATTGAAGACTCATTATCTAAATCATGTCATAGAAAAGTCCTTTAGGAGCCAAATTCACCTCTGGCATAAGCACTGCAATTCCATTGACTTCAGAGTAGGTTCACTGCTTGACATCAGGAGAAAAAGTTTTGCAATGTAGATATCAAAATGAACATGTCTAAAACATAATTAACTGCTTTCTGTCCCCAAAATGACCCATTCACAGGCTTGATTTGGCTTCTTGTCTGTGCTGCACTACACCTTTGCATATTAACAATCCCTTTTCTGTTTGTTTTTGTTGTGGAATTTTCTTTTCTGCTCCATGATATATCCTCCTGAATGCCTTCAGATCTGCTTGTCTGCAATCTCATGCTTCTTCTCCTTGCTCTTTGGAGATGGTTGTGCCAAGTCCTTGCAGCAGGCATTTCTGAGACAAAGCTGAAATATCTGTCCCAGGATCATCAATGCCACTAGGTCTTAGGAGGTTGTGGAAGATGTAGATCAAAGGCCATAAATACTGTTTCATAGCTGCTGCAGGCCAAGACTCTTGTATCTCCCTTACATAAGCAAAGACAGGGAAGGACCCCTGGAAGCCTGGTGTACAGTAATCTTACAAACCTGAGGCATTTTCAGCAATCAATACACAACTCCTGGTGGTATTTAGAGCCTTGCAACCACTCTGGAGAGGACAAGTTGTGTCAGCAGTCCCTGGGATAGGGGTGGAAAGTAGAAGTGCAGGCTAGCAAACTTATTGGCAACAAACTATTTTTGGGAGCCAATGATGAGAACAGCCTGTACTGCTGCAAGTTTGACTCTGCCTTGCAAGGTTATTATCTTGAGTTTAATCAGAGTCTGTCACATGCGTGGAGTGAGTAGCTAGTTTCAAAGGGTGTGTTTCATGCTGGGATAGGGGGAAGGAGAGCTGCAGGATGGGGAGAAAAACTTTTGAGGTATGAATAGAAAAAAATAAACACTCCTTCAATTTCTGCCATTTTTTCAAGTGCCATTAAACGCATATAAATTACTTGCACAAATTCAAGACAGACTTCCCATATACCTATAAACTTGTTGTGGTCAGGCAAAGTCAAATCAGTGATAACAGATCTCTTATTTTCCCTGAGCCTGGGGGGTCTCTGAGCTTTCTGTGAATGAACTCTGTTCACAGAGGTTGTTTTGCCCTCTGTAGAGATGTAACTGTACTTTCTTGGGAGACCAGCCCCAGTTAGTTTGATTTATTAACTGTGCAGAACAAGCTTATGGTTATTTTGATTATCTATTAGTGTTACTCTATTCACTGAAAAAGCCTGCTAATAACTAGTGCCCTGTTGTGCTGCAAGCTGCACAGAGAGACCTAGATGATGGCTGTAGCCACTAAATACTTAGTGGCTACATGGTCATACAGATAGATGGGAGAGCCAGTGCACAGAGAATGCCGGCAAGTTAAGAACAGTAGTAAATATGCAGGATTTTCTTGCTCAGCATACTTTGGGGAAAGTCTGTAAAGCAATGACATATTTTATCCACCAATGGCAGTGAATATTCTTGCATTGACCTGCTAGAGAAATATGAATTGTCAATGGGTGAGAATTTTAAATTTTGTGGACTATAAGCTTCACATACTAGACGCCTGACCAATTGCAAATTATCTGCAGCTTTCTGGGCAAAAGTGAGACTTATGGTAGGGTAAGACAAAAAGCAATTACAGAACTTCACTGGTGTTCATGGGACCTCCCTCAAGAAGAAGGCCAAAACTGAAGAAAACTGTGGGTCTCTGAAAAGCTCGTGAAGAAAATGGAACAGATCAGCATTCACATATTGTTACTGACTGAGGGTTGTCTTGGTTTGAAAGACAGGGAAAGCCAGAGCCTCCCTTGGAAATTGAGAATGTAAACACCCTCCTTCCAAATTATTATAATTATGAAATTAAGGTGCTCTCAGGCAGAGTATGGGGATAGGAATAACAGTTCTTTATACGTATGTATAACAAAGCAAAAAATCTCTTGGCTGAGATGGGAAGGAATGGAGGAGGGGCTTTGCTTCTCAAAAACCCCGAGGGCAGTCTGATCCTGGTACCCCTGCAGGACTCAGAAGAACACCAGGTTGGAACGGCAGAAAATCCCGGGCTGGTGAATGAGATATATCAGAAGCTCCGCGGTGGTAGCTGGAACTGTGGGACATCCTGGCAGACAGGGGGATGTGGGACTACAGCAGCAGCCCCACTCCAGCAAGGCAGGGGATGACGAGCTCAGAATTCCTGGGCACACGAACAGATGGTGGTAAATGCCTAGGTAGGACAGGACCTCTGTGGGGACAGAGAATCCTCTCCGCAGTAAAGCAATAGCCCGACCATCCTCCTTCCTATGCCAGTGAAAGAGTCTAGCTGGCCCCACCCTCTTTACCCTCTGAGGGAAAACTCCCGAGACAAAACACCACTCTCCCGACTTTTGGCCACCTCTTTGTTTTGGTCAAGCACCCACAAGTACCCAGCAGTTAGCCTCCTAGCAACTTATGGGAAATAATTCTATAAGGAAAAAAGAAACAAATCTAACCCTAACAAGGGGTTAGAGGCATAAAGTGTGTTGGAAAAGAGGCACTGATACAACTGAGAAGGGAGGCAAAGGAAGACTGTAAAGAAAGGGGAAGACTTGTATTAGGCAAATAATCTCTGAAACAGCCTTTAGAATGGATGTGCAGGGGTAGAGGACTGAGAGGCTTTGCTACTTGCAGTCGGTCATTGGACTTGTGTTTTTTGGAAATATCTTTTCCAGCTCTCATGAGACCTGATTTTGTCTAATCTATAAGATTACAGACACCTCTGACAACAGCTTTACAATGGCACAGTTGCAGAAGTGCAATAACCTGCAGGAAGCAGACAAAAGTTCTTACGTGTTGGTAAATGCATGGATAGTGAATGGAGCCCATGAGCCTGTCACAAATTCCTGTTTGTTCTCTATATTAGTGTCTTTTCTGTTTGGGAAGTCTGCATTTTTTTGTCACGAGAGTTCTGTAAAGTGAAAAACGAGAGACCCGGGAATGTACACATATTTACTGCAGTGCTGACAGGCGGAGGTAGTCACAGACAGGGAGGTGATGGGTGGAAAGGGCTTGATGCCGTGCAGAAAGCTAACTGCAAGAAACCTGACAATACAGCAGCTGCTTTGGGGAATCATCAGCTGTGTTGGCTGTGGAAAATCCCAAGGGATCCCAAGTGCACAAATGCAGTTATGGTTTGACATCTGGATGACTGGATTGACATCTTGGGAAGGATGTTTACATTTTCCACTCTGCTTATAAAGAAGTGGGAATGGATGGAAGGAATGGGCTGAATTCTCATGTTCAATGGTATGTACCACACTGATATGGCACCTCCATCTGCAGCTCTGGTGGATACTGCTGGCTCTTCTCACTCTTCAGATTGCTGAGGGACGGGGTGCTTCTCCCTTTAATGGAAGAAGGTGGCCATAGGGAAGGAGGTACATTTCTATATACTTATTGCACAGAGTTCAGGTAAAGAAACGTACCCTCTCCCATTCCTCTTGAACACCCTGGTTTGCATATGTGCAAAGGCTGGACTTTTTGATTTCTTTATACAGATTGGGTATTTTATTTTGTCATTAACAATAATGAGCTTTTAACCCAAAGTGTCTTCCTTTCTTAAAGAACACTGATGTAGAGTAGGGTAAAAAAAGTGATAAAAAACCCATCCTGCTGAGGCAGAAAGAAAAGCAGCAGATATTGCTGAAACAGAGGAAAGAAGTGACTTTAGCTGATTGCATTCACTTTGGGCCCAAAGCTCTTGCTGGATGGCTTGCTTCTTACCACTACTCAAATAGCAGCCAGAACCTTTGTACCTGGAGGAGAAAATAGTAGTAGTCAACCTGCAAGGGAGCCTTCCTTGACCTTTCCTGCTCTCTGGGGAAGTGAAGAATCTGGGACATACTCCTGAAGGAATGTTCTCCAAATCTCACCCTCCAACAGCTGCTTGCCAGTGCACAAATAATGCCCTCTGATCATACAGGTGGTCCTTCAAGTCTGCTGGTGCCTTGCTGTGGGCTCTGTGTTTTTTGCTAGAGTGTACTCTGCAATAAACTCACTTGACTGATTTTCTGAGAGCTTTTTAACTCTCCTGGATATATTCGGAAGCATACAAATAATATGTGGTTTCCTAGGGTATGGCATATTTTACATGGCTCTTACCCTTCAAACTACTATCTTACATGGGTGACATAAGTGGCCAAATATGTACCTTATTCCCTAGAATACCCATTTTCAGAAGAGTGTTTCTCAAGGAATCTAGAAAAGATCCAAATGTTATTCTTTGATATCTCACAGATACTTGTGAAATCTGCAGCGCTATGGGCATAGGCACAAGTAATACTGTGTGGATGTAGGATCCCTAAGCTGGAAGGAACTCTCAAAGGAACCTCTTGGTACCCAGTTCAGATGGCAGAGGAGCAACCAGGTCTGGGTCTCATGCCTGGCCCAACCGGTCCTCAGAGATGAGCCTCCAAGCTTCTCCTGGGCATTCAAGGCCTCTTTCTGGAATGTGAAAACAAACTAGGAGAACAATGAAGCAGTTAAACCACAAAAGACTCAGCGTTAGAAGTAGGATTAATTAGCTGTGTCTGTGATGGTTTAGTTAAAGGCTCTTTCCTCTATCACCCTCCCAGTATGACACATTCTTGGCTTTTGGATTTATGCAGTTGTACTAACACAGACCTGTATTATATCAGCTCTGGTCTCAGGGTGAAAACCAACCCACTGTTCTGGCTGGGTTGGAGAAGAGAAGGGGATGGTTGTGTTTCCAGTTAAAACCCTCATCACTTGTCTGCTTCTAACCCTCCAAGCCGTACCTCTGTTCTTTCTCCTTTGTGCCCTGAATACTGCAGACAAGTCCCTCACATGCTTTTCTGCATCTTCTGTTGTTTAGTGGCTACTTAAATATTTTTTTTATATAGAACTTGCCCCTAGGGATTGTCTTATGAATGCAAAGGAGGGGTATTGTGAGACAAGGAGGGAATGAGCAGTCCCTAGAGGGCTCAGTGTTGTCTATTGCTGAGAGGCAGAAACTCCACGAACAGGCTTGTTCCAGAAAAAGATCAATGTGTGAAACAAAAAGCACACACCTGTGCACACACAAAAGCGTAAAAACACAAACAGAAAACTGGCAACTAAATACAAAGAGAAGGAAAGCATTTGCGTGATTCAAGTTGTTAGAGTCAGTCTGATCTGTTAAGTCATAGAATTTGCTCTCTATTGACCCAAGGACACAGGCATTTTTACAGACCTGCCATCCAGAAAATGCTGCAGCAAGATATGAAAGGCAGCAGGGATGGCCTGAGATGCTGCATTCAAGAAAAGGCTACCATAAGTTGAAGGACAGGCTGTATGTCCCCAAAATATGAGTTTCCTGAGGTTTGCAAACACACTTGAATTTGCCCACTGATTTAAGTGTTAATAATCTCTTTGTAGATAGCACGCAGGAAAATCTGGAATCTTTTTGCTGTTATGATTGATATTGCTTGAACTTTAATCATATGCAGGAGGCAGCTCAGCTTGTTGAATTCATTAATTGCTAAGGTGTAACATATTCATTTAATTGAATTCTCTGTTAGAGAGAGATGTATTTATATGTATTTGTATGTGTGGTTAGTGTATATATTTAGCTCCACAATAGATGATATTAATGGAACATTCAGGTTCCGTGGTGAAATAATCAGCAGACTGGAAGGGATAAATATTCAGTCATAAGCATGATCTTTTCTATTGCAAATAAAGGGTAAGGCCTGGCTTACTCAATATTCTTGGCACAGCAGTAAAACAGCCAGGCCTATAAAGTTGGCAGTGAGGAAAATTTGCACTTCTATGTTCCTTGGGCTGGCTATGGGGCTCTGTCCCACCACAGTGTCTGTCTTGTCATTGAGGACTGCTGGTCAGTCTTTCTCCATGACTGTATCTCCTGCCCTGGTCTCAGAGGTTTCCTCCATTTCCTTGTGGAAGACAGCACTGCATTAGTGAGCTGACAGCTCTCAGCCACAGCTGGAGGTGGACTCTGATTAGTGTAGGACAGGAGAAGCAATGTTGCCATCTGAGGAGGCTGCAGCTTCCTTCCCTCCCTTCCACTCACCTCTGTGTTTGGAGAACTACTGTATGGGACCCTGGATGGCACAGTGGCTGCTTCAGAGCCATGAGGGAGAGCTATGGCCAGGGGCTTCAGCTGATTGAGCTTTATGTTGAGTGTGGGAGATGAGATGCATCTGCTTCCTGGAGGCTGGAAGGGGCAGGGCTGCATGCTACTGTGTCAGCTTGAGCATCGCTATGCTCCCTTTTCTTTCCAGGAAAGGCATTTTCAGAGAGTGAGGAAAGACAGCTGGCTGGTCACTTGTGTCGCTTCAGCTTCCACAGCAGGTGGAGAAAACCCAAGAATGTTCTCTTGAGCTTCAGTTAATCTCCTGCATCAAAACTAGTCCTTAGCACATACCATATAAAATCCTGCTGTTCTATTTAAAGCCGCTGATCCACACGCCTGACTTGTGGTACTGCTGCTGTGTCATTAATCAGCACAATTCCCCCTGCTGACTGCCATCTTGCGCAGCTGCTCTACACTAACCACCACTCCTCTATGGCCAAGGTCCTTCCTCTGATGTGGGTTGTGAAGGTGGTGTAGGTGCAATCCTGAACTGCACAGCTCCTCTGGAGTGAATGAGCTGAGGCATCTCCTTACTGTACTGACTGTCTTTGCTCCCAGCTGTCAGGTCCGTGTTGATGCCCTTTGCAAAAAGGACTGATTATTCAGAGCCTTTAACAGAGGGACAGCTGAGCTTCAGGAAGCTTCAGTGGCTTACTAAAGGTTACAGAGTAAGCACAGGACAAGATAACAGCCAGCACTTGGGTCCCTTCACTCCTGGGCATCTGAGGAGAAAGTGTTTGCTCTCTGCACAGCTGCTGCACAGCTGCTAAGGGCAAGTTTGCCCTGTGAAACACAGCTATGTGTTGCCTGTGCTGGCATATGCTTGTGATGGTAAATCCATGAGGTGCAGAGCAGCACCACAGGGGTGCATCAGCACAGCATGGTGCAAGGCAGCTGTGTGAGCCTGGCAAGCTGCTTTGGCTCTCAGCTTGGCCTTGCTGGGCTAACATGGCTACATGGCATCTGGACTGTAACCATCCCCATTGCATCCACCCCCTACCATGGTGCTTCTGCTCTGAGGTTACACAGGCCAGACCAGAGCTTGGTCCTGTCCTCACCTTCCATGCAGTACAGCCCTCTCTTGGTCTCTTATGAGCATATTGCTGCAACAAGAGAAACCTGTCTGCAGCATGATCTGCCTGATTAGTCCCTTCCTTTCATCTCACCTTCTGGGCATCATGGCAATGAAGGACCTGCCAGCTTCACCCTCTTCCACCTTTCTCCAGTGCACCTTTTCCAATTTGGCTTCTGCTTTCTTTGCCTCATTCAACCCCTTGGCAAGGCCAATGCTGCTTTTTTTCATCATAAAACAGGGCTGCATAATCTCTACATTGATCGATCTTCTTGTGGTCCATTGCTGTTTCTTTATTCCTCTCTCTTCTGCCAGTGCTTGGAGATTCATGGATAGCTCTTTCTCAGTGTTCACTGATACTTTCTTGGCCTATTTATTGGTTTTGTTCTAGCTTGTGCATATTCAAGCCTTAGAAGCAATTACATACAGAAAATAAAAGAACAGTGATTCAATTTTTAACTTGTGAAGTCAAGCTAGGAAATGCTAATCTTGTTTCCTAGACCACCTTATTTCTATTTCTTCAAGTTTCTTTAAAGTACAAGGGTTGAGGGAGGGACTCCATGGAGAGAGCTGCATGCACTCATCAATTAAAATTTGAATTTAAATGTCCACACACAAGTGGGATGGAAGAAAGGCTGAAAAGGATACTGTAAACCTGCCATTTTCTAATACGTCAGCCTAAATAAATTACCCTTAATGTATTTGGTTTTATGTTTTGGTGGTGGGGTTTTTTTATATGTGCTGTGTTTTATATTGTTTCTTAAGAGGAAACCCCAAAATCTTTTCAGGAAAATAAATTATTCATTCTCACGCATGCTGAGCTTTCAGCACTGAGCCTGACTGTTCAACCCAGTGACTAACCTGTACTTGTTTCACAGACATTCATGATAGTTCAAAGTGCTTTGCCTTTCTTCTGCATCCTGAATCTTGGAGTGCTGGTGACCTCTTCACACTGAGGCACATCTAAACAGATAGAAGAGAACCTGGATGATTTGTCCACATTCTGTGTGTAGCATGATTGGACCTTTGCCTTTCTCTAACTCTGCCAAAGCTTGAGATGTTGTACTTACCATGGTACGGGTGGGGAGCTGCCACTGATTTACTGAGCTGTTTAAGAGCTATTGAGGTAGCTTTTAAAACATTTATGTTCAGATGCTGTTTGGGCTGTCTGCCAGGACTTCTGCAAGAAAGTGACAGAAAATAAACTGTGATTATTCAACATTATTTATAATGCAGCTAAGACAGAATGAAATTTGATAGGCCAAAGTAAAAATCATGTATTTAGCCTCTGGGTTTTTGCCCTGCTGACTTTGAAATGCCTGTTGCAAATGATACAACACTGGACATGTTGGTTTTTCTCAGGGAACTGGCCTGAAGACTCTTGTAATGGAAAATGTCAGAGAACCTAATTACACGCCTACTGCTTATCCTCTAAAAGAGAGGTAGCTATGCAGAACACACACATTTAAATACACAGTTATCCACCTAGTTTTAGACTGACAGAAATCACTCTGTGTGTGGACTTACATGTCATCAAAAAATATCTGCTGAGAGCCTTAGCTTCATCTTATGTCTCCAAGACTGCCTCTGTCATGCCTGTTCGCCTATTTTCAGGCCACAGAAATGGTACAAGATCTGTTTTGTGTTCACGTATTTATGCCCAAAATGACACACATATCTTTGAAAAGTAGATGTATCTGAGGTCCATCAGGTCTGAGAGAAGGGAAGATTTTTATTTCTTTAAGGCCACCCTCCTGAGAAAACAGTTCTCAGCTTAACTCTTCTTTGCTAGTTGGGGTTGGCAAATACATAGCTTCCTCTCTCCTTTCCAAATCACTGATTTCAAGGTTACCTCTCACTCCCTCCACACTCCCTCCACTGTCTGATTGTGCTCCTTTTGCACAGAGATGCCTTGCAGCCCAGACGGCCTCAGCTGGGCCCTTGGCAATTCTGCTAGGACTCTAAGCTTGGACAGGCTTAAGACAACTACTGCTAGGGGATACCTCTGTGTATGAGTACTTGTGTATGGCATGGGAAAGGAGAAAAAAGTCTTCAGCAGAATCACTCCCTGATGCTTACAGAGCACTTGCTGGCTATAACCAGTGTGGCAATAATGCATGTGTGCCATGGACCAGCTGTCCTGCTGATGGGTTCCATCCTGGTTGGGTCTTCTCTGTAAGGTGTAGGTGGAGCTGGCAGGTCTTGTCTAATACTCCACCCAAACTTGAATACTGTGGTTTTCAAGCAAAGCCCAGCACTTGACTGTAGCAGTGGGTCAGGTGGGGGTCCTGAAACTCATGGGTACTCTTTCTGGAGTTCTCATTAGTCAGAAAGTCTGAAGCTTGAGCTTCTTAGGCAAGAGTCTCCAGCTGGAGAGTACAGCCCACACTAGCTGCTGGGAGGCCCCATCTAGCCTGGCAGTCTCTGCTGTATGAGAAGTTGATCTGCAGCTTCACAGGCAGAAGTACCCTGGTATGTCCCACTGCTACTGGAGACCTAAAGTGCTCACATTGCTGTGGCTTGGGCCAGCAGTTCATTTCAGGACAGAGGTGGACACTGCTGAGATGTGGAAAAGCCAGTCCATATATAAGTCACTGGGAGCTGAGATGGGGGGAAATCACACTGCAAGTTATGCACCCATCCCTGCAGGTTTCTCAACTGCTTGCGCTGGTCTCACTCTTTTGTCTGGTCCTAGCACAGAGGCACCAGACTAAAGACATGATGGAGGCAGTAGTTAGGACACAGGTTTGTGCAGTGAGGACTGTGTCCATGGTACACAGCAGTAACAGGAGACAGGACTGTGGGATGTGGGGTGCTGATGAGCTGGGACATGAGGGACAACCATCCATTTCTGCTTACACAGGTGAGATGGAGGCTGTCTGCTGCTTTCCCCCATCCCCACTCCCTGTCCCCTGTGTTTTTTGGGGACCACCTGAGTGAATAAAAGAAAGAAGGGGGAGAAACTGAATCCGGACATTAGGATATTTACATGCCTTCTGCATGGAGGCAGATAAGGGAGACTGTGGATAAGAAAAGGTGCAAGAATGCAGTAAGCAGCCTCTTAACCACCCACGGGATAGAGGGAAAGCAGCAAGGATGTCCCTGGTTGCTCCTATTCCACAGATTTACTTCTCATCCTCTCTCTTTGCAAAGCCAAGAAAATAGACCTGGCAGAGAACCAGGATGTAGAGCAGACCTGTTGTTTCAACTCAGTTTGGAGATCTGGTGACAACTTGGAGCAGTGTTTCTTGGGATGGCCCTGGTGCACAAGACTCCCTGCCATGTGCCAAGTTGAGGGGGCTGTGGACATGCACCCTGAAGATTTGGAGATAGTGCGACTGGCTGTGGCTATGCCAATGTGAATCCAGACCCAGGATCCAGACAAAGAGTGTTCTGTAGATGAGGACATTTGCAATCAGCAGCCCCAGTGCTGTCAGTGGAGGGAGAAGAAAGAAATGGGGACTTGTGGCTTTGTAACTGGTTCCCCTGGAATCTGGCTCCCAACATGTGCAGTAATTCCTCTGGAAGAGGTTTGATCCTCCCCTTTCCAGCAGTGAGAGGAGAGCTGAGCACCCCACATCTCTCTGCCAAAGGAGCATGCATACAGCCATGCCAGTGCTGCTCTTGGCAGGCATGCACCTCTGCACAGGGGCAATGTGGGGCTGCCAGGCAGAGGGCAGAGGCTCTGGCTGCTGTATGTGGGGTGGGGAGGTTTTTCACCCACTGTGGCATCCCCCACTGAAAGGTGAAGGATCTCTCTCTGATATTCTCAGAGATGCTTTTCAAGCAGTGCCTTCAGTTTTGTTGCACAGCGCAGAAAACAGTGAGATTTAGGTAGCTCACCTCCTCTCTCTTTGTTTTCTCCTCTCCTAACCCTGCTGGGGCCAGCTTCAACATTTAGCTTTTCTCAGCACATAGAAATGGCTTTGGCCTTCTTCTGCATCTGCATTTTTGAACATTCCTTCAGCTTCAGACCCCAAGAGATTCTGGGAGAGATATTCAATCAGTGTAAAGAGTAGTGTCATTGCACAAGTGTCAGGGAGTTGTACACCACTATACTGGACCCACTTAGCAGCCAAAGCTCTAAATTATCTCCCAAACTGCAGAGTGAATTGGCAAGCATCCCTCCCTCAGTGTAACATGCTTTAGGGGAAAGAAAAAAAAATTCTGACTGAAAGAAATGAAAGCTCAGCAAAATGAAACTCAAACCCAGAACTCAACAGGGAAAGCCAAGGGGAAAAATTAGTAGATAGAGCATTACATGCATGGACACGTACTGGATGCAGACACACACCTGCACAATGCAGATGCACTCCTAGAGACTGCAAAATACTTACATAAAGCACATAAATATATATTTTCTTTAAAACCTTTGTGACTCCTGAACTGCCTGGGGCACAAAACGTGCAATCTTACCAGCTCCCCTGCTACATTTTCCCCTGCTTCACAGTTCTGCAAAGGAGAGCAGTAGAGATGCTCAAGGTGAAACCTTCTTTCACCTTAGATAAACAATGATAGGGACAGTATAAGCTCCCTGACTTCTGATTTTATTTACCAGAGCAGAATGAGAAGACTGATTTTGCTGGAATTTGGGACATTGATTAAGCTCCCCTGTCCTCACGCAGTCATTTCACATGGGCATGATGGCTATAAGTATGCAACACTATTAAGTAAGAGTCTGAGTCAGGTGCTGTCACTGCCTTTTAGCTGAAGGTGGGTTATGTTTGATAGTAGTCAGTTTTCAGCATTTGTTAAGATATAAAATTTGTTCTGATTCTTCTTCCCAAATCCTAACACCTGACTTGCCCCTGATATAAGCTTACAGTTACATTCTCCTGCCTACTCAGATCTTAGCCCCCGCTACCATTAACAGCTTCCTCTCTTCTCATGTCTCCTATTTATTCCTATGCTATTGCAGTCTTCATTTCCATAAATCATGGTTATGTATACATCAGGTAGCACTGAGGTCCTTGATTAACTATGTCCCCCTGGCATCCCTGCTGCTCCAGCTTGAGCCAGCCTTGCCTGGATTAACCATTTTCTGGGATACCAAGTTAATGCTACCATCAAGAACACCATTATCTCCCTAGAGATAATGAGATAGGGGCTAGTTTTATACCTGTATTGAATTCCTGGTGTCTTCTGGTTTGGAGGAATGATTTAGCAAGGCAAAGTCTTTGGCATTCTCACAGCTCTGACATTTTTGTGACACCAGTGGAGCCCTATAGTTCACTGACTTTGCAGAAGTCAGAAGTGCTTGAAGTATACCTAATTAACCTTCTCTGGCTAATCATGGCAGAGGACAGGACCTTAGCAACTGCAAAAGGCATATAAATGTGCCAGGAAAGAAATGTTTCAGCAAAAGTGGCAAGACTTGTGTAAATGCCAGACCTCAGTGAGATGGAAGACCGTGTTTCTGCAAAAAGCTTTTATTCCCAGAATGAGTTGTAAAGCAGGAGCAAGTACCTCACCCTATCTGTATTCTAAGCTCAGCCTGGCTTCTTTTGGCATATGCTAGGTGCTGTATAAATATAGAGGGGAGAAAATTACACCATCTCCTGCAGTATACATTTTTAATTGAAAGGCTATTAGAAGCAATTCCTACTTCTGCAGGTGCAGTCAAGAAAGCATCCTTCCCCAGGTGGTTGTGGAAGGTGAACTTGAGGTTTTATTGTTTTTGTGTTAATTAATTTTGCATGTGGAGCATCCACAACCATTTGTTGTCTGCTTTGGCTGATGTGGCTAATTAATCACCTTAAAGTGTCTGTAAATGGGATTTTTGCTCTTTGTGGCATCTCTTTTCCACCTGCTGTAGGCCAGCCTATGTGAGGATACAGACCTGTAGCATCACAGGAATTATATATTTGGTAGTGGTTGTGATATCAGCACTGTAAATGTGAGAGTCAACTTAACCAGCTTGGGTGAATGCTGAAAGGAATGTTTTATTCTCAGGGCACTAGAGAAGGTATTGCTGCTGAAAGAGGGAAGTAGGAGCAAAGGAGTTGGAGGTATCATTTGCTTGAGTCTTGTGTTCATGTGGCTTAGCTGGGGGACAGAGATATGATGATTGAGTTTTGACATTTGCAGACTGAAAAATTGAGGGGGAAAAGGCTTTTCACAATGGAATTCCTCCTCTTGCTTCTGCTTACTTATAGTCACTGGACTGGAAAGGCTCATCTGGTCCCTCTCCTCTAGGCAGCAAAATCATATAGCCCTATACAAACCAGTTGCACTTATTTTTGACCCCATTTTAGTTGTTTTCACAGCTACTCTTGGGCAGCTGTTTCAGAACTTCCCCCTCTGATGGTTAAAATCGATCTTGTTTTCGAGGCAAATTTGCTTACAATCAGTTGTTCTTTTACTGACATTGTTTTTCCTCCTTAAAAATCACTTTTTTTTCTCCTTTGTGTATCTGTCCCCTCTTTATTTATACAGACCAGTCATATCTCCTCTTGGCTTTCATTTATCTGGGTTAGACAAGCTTTTTCATCTCCTTCTTTAAGACAGGTCCTCTGTTCCCCTAATTGCTCAATCCAAGGTTATTTCTGATAACTAGCTTTTCTGTAAGGTTCCTTGCCGCTTTTCCCAAGCTGAATGTAAAACATCATGACCTGTTGAGTAATTTTGGGGTAAAGAAATGTGCCAACTATCAGATCCAGAAAAAGAAACAAGAGGGTGCTGCTGTGAAAATTTGCACTTGTTCTCCATCTAATCTCTGAAGTTAAAGACTCCTGTAACAGCTTAGTTCCTGATAAAATTTCTCTTTAGAAACAGTAATGACATCTTTATCCAGATCGAAAGCCAAGCCTGTAGAGCTACAGTAGATCTCTGTAGTTCAGTCCTTGAGGAATATCTTGCACCAGCCTTCCAAAACCTATTTCAATCCAAAATTATTCTACTTTATTTAGGCATGATTTATTTCTTCACCATGTACTACAGCATTAAGGTTACAACAGCATCCCCGTGGTCTACCTTTATTTTATGTACCCTGAGTAATGCCTACTTCCATTGGCAATGTCCCAGTTATAACTGCTATTTCTATGGTGCTTATAGAGTAGTCCTTGTCAGGTCCTGCCCAGTTGTTCTGGTTTTCCCATGTCCTCATTCAAGATCTGTACCAATTCTACTGACAATAATCTGATTTCTCCTTGGACTTGCCCTACTTCCCAAAGGGGTTAGGTATGTTTCTCCATCACCTATATTACCACTAACAATCCTATTTTCTGCACCTTGTCCAACATCATACCTTTACCTTTACCTTTCCTATATTTGATCTTCCATTTTTTCATGTATTTAAATCAGGTGTAGAAGTTATGTAAGATTTTTCAAAGACTGAAGACAGGAAGTTTTCACATTTATACACTTATATGTTTAAACACATTTATACATTTCACATTTATACCATTCTTAGATGCATGCTGTATATGTTCCCTCATCTAGTTCTAGACACATGTGTATGTGTCGCCTCATTTCCACAGTATCTGTGAGCCTTGTGGCCTTTTCTGTGTTTATCTACCCAGTGTAGCCCAGATGTAAAAACATGCCATTATCTCAGTTTTACACAATGTGGAGCCACAAGGGTGCAGATCTGGTTACAGAGATTCTTGGTGGAATAGGGCATTTCTGCCTCCTAAGTCATGCTCTCTGTAGTTGTTTTAGTGCTTCTGCACTGGAATGAATAAACTCCTCAGCTCCTGGGGAAAAGGAAATTAAAGAACCAATAATAGGGGAGGAAACACTGAGCTTTTGGGAAAATACAGAAATCAGTTCAAGTCCTAAGTGAGTTTGGAATGGTCTTTTTTTTTTAATTCTACAGATGGAACAGAATCCCCTTTGTTCCTTTTGCATTTCTTCTACAGTGGGGGGGTGGGTGGAGGTGGGGTAGGGGGAGCAGGAATTGAGATAAGATTGTAAATGAAAAGAGAGTGGTGCAAGGCATGATGGAAATAGGAGCCTGAATAAAACAGTAACCATCAGGAGACTTTGCCTAGCTAGTTTTTCTCCGTCCTGTTGGAAAACAAGCACCTGAAGGTTCAGGCTCTCTTCTGAACCTTCAACCCAAATATCAGTGCAATGCTGCTGAGTATTTTGCCTAAGAAATATATCTGAACATTACTGGTTTAATTCAGAACTGTATTCTCCTGCCTAGCCCTTGAAAATCAAATTTCTAGGAGGTTTTAGTTTTTCATCTGTTGACACTAGTTACAGGTCTCTCCAGATGCTCTTGTGTTTTGAAGTCCTACCTTGCCATATTAGGAGGAACTCAGGGATTTATGTCTGCCTCTGTTGGATGATTTTGGATGATTAATAGGAGTAGCTTGTATTTGTCCATACTACCCATCTGGGTAAGGATTTTGTAAATGGTGAGACTAGATGCTGGATTTGAACAGGTGACTGCTTTTGCTAATGCAGCTTTTAAGATAGCCACTGAATGAGACTATCTGCTCCTCTGTGTTAAAAATATATTACTGACCTAATAACGCTGAAAAGAGCACATGTAGGATAATAAGGAAATACATTCTCCTGGTATAAATTGCAGCAAGAAGATTTAGGTTAAACATCAGGAGAAAAAGCTCACTTTTTAATGGGAAGGATAGCTATGCAGTAGAATAGATTGCTTGCAGAGACCATGAACAGTCAGTGTCAGGACACTGTAAGGACAATGTAAGGACAGGTTAGAGAAACATCTGCCACAAATGGCTGTTACAAGGCTTAGCTTCCCTTGGGAGGAGAGAAAAGCCTCTGTTAAGAATTAGTTTCAAGGAACTAAGATGATGCACCTTTCATTAAAGATGTGCATTAAAGTACTGAAGAAACTCTTTTATTCTGGTTGCAATACACCGCAGTAAAGGCAATTTGCCACCTGGCTGGAAAGCTTTCAGAAGGCTCCCACTTGTTCTCCCCTTGCATAGGCAATCTCGCCTTTTGTCTGCATAGGATAATTTATATGCTTAGACAAACAAATAACATATCTGATTAACTTTCTGCTCTACAACAATTCTCCCTTTCTTTCTTTGCAAATGCGTTGGACTTCTACTTCAAATCTTGTTATCCAAAATAGGATCTTCTATTTAAGGTAAAAGTTAGCTACTCCCCTCCCTCAACACCTCCAAATTCATCTCTAAACCAAAGTGACTTTACTTTCTTGACAAGATCAGATAGAGCAAGGGGCAGTTAAGGTGAAATTCTGTTTCTTAGGAGCTGTGTCCTGGCATAAAGTAACATTACAAATGGATTGGAGAAAATGATTAGAAAGGTGTCTTGGTTTGAAAAGAGAGGTATTTTCTAGGGGAAGCCAGTGCTCTCCCCTTGCAATGGAGACTGCAAACCCCCTCCCACCAAATTATTATAAATTTGAAATTAAGGGGCTCTCAGGCAGAAAGATGTGGGAATGGGAATAACAGGGTTTTTAAACTAATATATATATATCTAACAAAACAAGCAAACAAACAAACAAACAACTACAGCATTAATAATAAGACAGAACCAGGAACCTTGAGGGACCACAAGACCCAGGGCAGTCTGATCCCCAGTGGCTCTGAGGCACCAAGCTCTAACGGTGGGAGATCCCGGGCTGGTGATGAGGTAGATGGGCAGTTCCGCAGTGGTGGCTGGAGCAGCAGAGATGTCCCAGCAGGATGGGGTGTGAGGTCAGCGTAGGCAAAAGCCGCAAAAGCGACGGTGGGACAGGGTCGGGCCCACTCCAGCAGGGGAGGAGGAGAGCTCAGAAAATCCCCGGGCACACGAGCAGATGGTGGTAGGTTCTCCCAGGAGCGGAGTCGATGGTGACAGTGAAACTCCTCTCGCAGCAAGCCAAAAAGCCTGGGTGTCCTCTCTCCTCAAGTGCCAAGGGGAAAAGTGACCACCCCCCAGCTCCCCGTCCCTTCGGTCTTTCCTTCCCTGGTTTCTGTTGTCTTTCGTTAAGTACTGACAATCACTCAGTCGTTAGTTTCTTAGCAACTTGGGGGAAAAAATTCCAAAAGGCAAAACAAAAAAAACCAAACAAAAAACCAAAAAAAACCCCCAAAAAACCCCCCAACCAAATCTAACCCCCAACAAAAGGAGTTTTCATAGATCCCTAGTGTCTTTACTTTTACTGATTCTGTGACCCTTCAGGGCTCCTAGGGGGAGTTTGGATGACTAGACTGACTGGAGAACACCCAACGGGTCTTGAAAATGCAGGGTGACCAATATGAAGGATGCCTGGGATAGTTTATTCTTCCTCTTTTTGCTGAGGCAAGCACTCATCAAAACCCAAGTAATAACAACTCATAGGCTGTTAATGCAAAGTACCCTGAGACTTCAGAAATGCCTTGATCTGCACAGCTTGTTAGGTTTTATTCTTTACACATAGGTATCTTTACCTGGACAAATCTGTGGCATTTAATTCTGCTAACTTCTGCCCCTACAGTGAATTGCTCTTTCCCTCTCATGGCAGATTATCTAGCATATGGTACATATTTGTGTATTCTTTCTCTTGAATTGTCTCCATCCTCTGCACATGTGGTGTTTATCATTGCCCACATATTGCTTATGCTCATCCTTCTTTAACTATGTGGATATTCATTTGACCTTTGTATGCATAAGCATGTAAAGAAGTCTACCCTCTTTTAATTCACTACGATTTTCTGACTTTTCTTATTCCTATCTATACATGTATGGAGTTATATGGCATGTCTGATTGTTCAGGTTAGCAATAAAATGTAACATTTGCACATATTTTTGAGACCATCCATAACTGGTTTGGAGATTTAGGTCAGAACATTTACTTACATCCTGCTTTTCTTCATCTTTGGACAATTTAGAATTATTTTATAGGGATAATAAGGAATGGATGTGTACTACTGTATTTGCAGGTGAGATGACTTAGTGCACAGAAGGCTGTGGCAATGCTGTCATTGTTACTCGAATTTCATAATGTTTCTGTGTAGTACAACAGTGTGAGATGTGCATGGCACACAGCCTTATGAACTCCCCTTTCTGTCCCTGAGAACTTCTAGGTAATCATGGGTTTGGTTTGCCTATGTGATTGAATTTATCACTTAGGGGGTTACATCACGTCTATTACTGAGATATCTAAGTGCTGCTGAGATTCTGCAAGATGTCTCTTTCATCAGCCACTTATTTCTATGATAAGTTTATGTTACTGAGCTGAAAACTGGGCTATTCTGTGCAGCATCTTAATCACTGGTTCCTGCTGAGCCCCATGTGGCAGTTACTACTTTTGGGGATTTGAGCTCAGTTACTTGAGATCTAAAGTAGCACTGCAGAAATCTCTGGCTCAGATTATGGTAAATTGACCTGCTTGGTGAATGAGTGGGAAGTCCAGGGCTGAGCAGACCCTGGATAAGCATGTGAGTTCATGCTCTTTATCGCCTTAAAAATTAATTTTCCACATCCAGACTTAGAAGCATGAGCACAATCTCCATGGGTGGAGGGAGTGCTAAGGGCAAGCTCTTCTTGGCATTCTTTGCCTTTGGGAAGGCAAGACCAGCTGCCCAGACACTGTGCCCATCTTTTTACAACCTCCCCTGTCTTGTGCTCACTGGGATGTTGTGTTCACCCGCACAGGGATGGAGGATGGTTGTGGAAACTGCTGTCTCTGGGTGATTGTTGAGGGTTAGATT
>VWYE01014313.1:16904-36721 GCA_013398995.1 Alaudala cheleensis | reverse complement strand
GGTGCGGGGGGAAGGGGGTGCGCGCCGGACCGCGGGCACGTGCGGATGGGGGGATGCGGGGGAGAGCCGGGGCGGCGGCCCCCGGGACCGGGCGGGGGCACCGGGGATGCGATGGAGCCCCCGGGGAACGCAGCCTGGCCGGGGGCTGCTGGGGCAGAGCCCTCCCCACGCCCCGCCGCCGGTACCGGGGTGCGCCCCGCTCCGAACCCCCCGCCGCACCGGGATGTGTCCGCGCCCCGCTCCGTGTCCCCGCCGCACCGGGATGTGTCCGCGCCCCGCTCCATCATCCCACGCCCCGCTGCCGGTCGGTGCCTTCCCTTCCCCTCCCCGCTGTAAGACCCCCGGTTCCCCGCCGTGCTCTTTTCTCTCCGCCGCCGCGCCCCCGCCCCGGCGTTTCCCGAGCGCGGTCCCAGCGGCTGCGGGGCCGTGCGGGCTCCGGCATCGCCCCCGTGCTCGGGGCTGCGCTCCCGCCGAGCAGCGGGACCGCCTGTGCCGGGTGCTGCTGCCCCGGTGGCATTCGCCGCCTCCCGGCGCGTTGGGATGCTCCGGTGGCGGAGCCGGTGCCGCTCCCGGAGCGGCATCGCCGGGGTGCGGGTGTCGGAGGAGCCGTCGGAGCGTTGCTCTGTGCGGTACCGCATCCTTGGGGACGCGGCTGTGTGTCCCCGGGGGTGCTGCCTGTCCCCACCCCAGACACCGGGGGTGCCTTGTCCTCCCTGAGCCCCTCGGCGGGTGCGGTTTGCCCCGCTGTCATCGGCTGTGGCTCGGTGACAATAGCGAGGGAGGGACGTGGGTCACCCCGAAAACACCCAGGTCCCCGTTTTGGGGGACCTTTCCCCTGTGCTCCGGTGGAGCTCCCCCTTCTGAAAGGGAAATGGAGCTGGGGACAGCGCTGGAGTCACAAAGGGACGCCCCTGGGGTGACAGCAGGTGGTGTTTTCCATCTGCCCTCGGGGATTTCAGCTGAAATCTCGAGCCCTGGGCTCATCCGGCAGCGGGCAAGAGCTGGCCCCGGAGCCTGCTGTCACCGAGCCAGAATTTGTCACGATGAGGGTGAAACCCACCCCTTCAATAAGAGTAATGATTAATGATTGTGTTTCCCCAGGGCGGGGGATCCCATCCCGGTCCCTCCCGGGCGGGCAAAGGGGGCAAATGTGGGATGAGGGAACCGCGGGGGTGTGGAGGTGACACTGCGGGATGGGATCTGGATTCCCTGGGGAAGGGGACATCTCTTCTCCTGGGCTCTTCACCCTCTCTGAGTCCCCTCTCCGCGGGGCTCTGCTCCCACAAAACCCCTCCAAGTAGGTGGGATGAAAAAGCAATTTTGGCTGGGGGTGTTTTTCAGCCCTTCCTCTGAGCAGGAACACCCCGGGAGTGTCCCGGGAGTGTCGCCGGTTCTGTCCCCAGGCAAACCCCGCAGGGGATGAGCCCCGAGGCGCTGCTGCTGCTCCTCCCGTGGCTCCCCGGCTGCCAGAGCCCAGCACAGCTCGGCTTGGTCACGACAAAACGCTCGGGATTTGTTGGAATCCTGCTGTAACAGGGATTTGTACGAGATTTTCCCCTATAAATCGTGTTTTGGGGGTTTGTGTGACCTGTGGGGGATTGGGCTTGGAGCAGGGTGCTGGGCACCCAAGGGTGTTGAGTTCACAGCCTGGGTTGGACCCTCCTGCCCTCCCCAGGGAGAAGGTACCCCCCTCTCTGCACTCCCAACCGTGGGGAAGCTGTTAATTGTTCCCTGCCAGATTGACTTCTAAATTAACAGGTTTGCTGGCACTCTCCTCCTCCTTCCTGTGCGTGGTAAAAGCCCATATTTCAAATGGGGGGGGGGAAAAAGTCATAAATACTTTGAGTAATGTGAGAGGAGCTTCCAGCTGAAGCTGTGCCACCAGAGGGGTGTGGGGTGCCCTGCAGCAGAGCCCTTCTTACTCTTTGGTGTGGGGTCACAGGTCCCTCGGGTCATTTTGGGGTTGTCTTTTGGTGCTGGCCTCGCTGCCAGGACAGGGCTGGGCCCTTTGTGGCCCCTGTGTCTCTGTCCCCCTGTTCCCTGGGGCTCACTGGGTTGATTTTAGGTAAAAAAGCCTCTTCTTGGGGTGTCCCTTTTGCCTCACCCCGAGAGGAGCAGGTTTGCTCTGCCTTTTTCTGGGTGCCACAAGGAGTGACCAGTGTGACATCTTCCCTAAAGCAGCAGAGGAAACAAAAAACGTGTCTTTGCTCTGTCTCCAGGGGTGTGGATTCCTGTTAGACCCTCAATTCTGGGAATAGAGGTGGGGATGAGGGTGCAGAGACAGCTGAGCTCAGGTGGGGATGTCCAAGGAGGGGATGTGGGAGCCCGAGGCTGGAGCTGGGTGGTGTTTGTGGCTCCTCAGAGCCCAGGAGCAGCTCCCAGGGGTGCTGAGAGACCCCAGAGCTGACTCTGAAATGGGAGACCCCGACCCGAGGCTGCTCTGGGGGGGATCCCTGCAGGGGTGGGTGTCCCTGGAGCAGAGTTACTCCAGGTAGTAAAGGCTGTGAGGTGTTTGTGTGAGGTGTTTCTGCGCTCCCCACGTGGTGCTGGGGCTGTGTGGGCAGCGAGTGGAGTGAGCTGTGCCCTTGTGCTGCACCCTGGCTTTGATTTGGACTCTCCTCCCGACTGAAACAGTTTTTCTTTTTGCGTTTGCAGAGATAAAATTGGCCAGTGTAGGAACCCCAGATAAAGCCAAGGCAGATCTAACCCCAGTGAGTGTGGGCAGTGCCAGAGTGTGGGGAGGAGAGAGGTTACTCAGCTGCATGAAAAAGATGCTGCAAAGTGCTTTAATCCTCACTTGCTGAACTTTGAGCTTTAAATTCTTCTTTATACGAGTTGATAAGAACATGCAGATTATTCATAACTCTCTCCTCAAGAAAAAAATAAAAAAGGGAAATCTGTAAGTGACTTCTGTTAAATATCATTGCTTCAACAGCGTGAAGAACTTCAAATAATCCCTTCCCTTGGCCCAGCTGCCTCCATCCCTGGAGCTCTGTGCTTCCTGCAGAGGGTGGTGACAACTGGGGGCTTTGCTATGGGACATATATTTTATTTTTTTTCATATTTGCCAATGGAAGGAGCCAGCTGGGCTGGGCAGCTCCTGGCTCTGTGTCAGTATTGCTTTTTCAAAATTGTGGTCGATTTTAAACCTGTGAGCCCTGCAGTAGTACCACAGTCAGACCAGCTTCCTTTCTGCAAAGTTTATTGCACAATAAGCTGGAACAATCTGCAGGCTCTGTTCGTTAGACCTCCCTTTTTACTCCTGTCCTCTCTTTCTGATTATTTTCTTTATTACTTGACCTTTTTTTTTGTTTTTTTTTCCCTTGACATCAACCTCGGATACTTGACCTTCTCTTTTATTTTATTGTATTTTATTTCTTCCTTTGGGGGTGGTCTTTGCACAGCTCCTGGTGCAGCAGGAGGGATTTTGGGAGCACAGCCAGCCCTGAGGGAGATGGGATTTTCAGCATCCCTGTTTTCTGTGCATTACTATCACTCAGGCTGATGCAGTGTGAGTGTTGTTGTACAACCAAGGATCCATCAGGAGCTCCATGCTCCAGTTCCCTGGCAACATTTGCACAGGAGTCAGAGTTGCTCTAGATTAGACAAGCAGATATTAGTTTGTCTAAACAGGTTTAAAAACCTATCAAATTAAACCGGGCCGGGCAACTCGTACAATGTGTACACCTAAATTGGTTTAACATTTGCATAAATCAGATTAAACGGGGGCTGCGGGGTGGTTTCAGGTTGGGAAGCCTGTGGCTGTTTGTGCCCAGCTTTTCTGGAGTTCTCCACTCCTGCTGCCGTGCCAGGCTGGGTTTTTGCAGAGCAGCAGCTGAATCCTTTGTTTTCAGCCCCATTTCACAGGTGAGTGCTCTGTCAGAGCTGCTTCACACCAAACCAGGGGGCTGCACTTGGTGACCTCTGAGCACCTGGGATGTCCCCACCCAGCCTGGGTGGGGTTGCAGCCACCATGGAAGGTCCTGCAGGGGTTTTGCAGGGTGGGGTTTGAGGAATGAAGACAGAAACCCTCTGTCCAGGAGGGTTTTGAAGCCTGTTGGGGTTTGAGGAGTGAAGAATTCCCAGGTGGAGCTGTACCTGGGCAGCTCTGGGCTCTCCTGCTGCCGTCTCTGCATCAGTCCTGGGGTGTCTGGGGCATGGTCTGCAGGGCTGGGGGTGCCTCAGGTGTCCTCTTCTGAGCACAGAGCCTTTTCCAGGAGCCCAGCAGGTAAAAACTGCTCTGCTCAGGCTTTGGGGATGATTTGCTGTCCTGTGCTTGCTGCTCCAGGCAGGTGGGGACTCACTCATCACCAGGGGATCAGTTGGGATACACCAGATCCAAACTTCACCGTCAACATCCCGCCAGATCCTCGCTCCACAAAGGCCTTTAACTTCACCCAGGGCTGTTTCAGGATTTCTTCTCCCTGCTCTCACTGCCCTTTGTGGGCAGGGATACACGAGGTGCTGCGGAATCACACGGGGTGACCTCGTGCTCGGGGTGCAGAGGGCACAAAGCTGGGGGCAAAGTTCTCTCCACCTCCCCGGTGTGGAAGCAGCGAGCTGGGGTGGCACCCAGCGAGCACGAGAGGGAGGACAAACTGCAGCCATCCCATCCTGGGAAAACAAGCTGCCTCCTCGGGAATGCAGTGCTTTGTCTCCCTGTGGTGCTCGAGTTGAATCTCACCATCTTTCCCTCTGATCTGTTGTTCAGTCCTTTTTCTTCCTGGTGTCCCCGTATCCAAATCAGCACCGGGAGTGTTTCCACGGCTGATTTAAGTCTGAAAGCTTTTTTTTTTTTATTTTCCCTTTCACATCCTGATCGTGCTTCCCTCCATTTTCCTGTTGTGATCCAGCAGCGAGGGACAGACCCGCTCCTGTGTGTGTGTGCGCAGCAAAACCTGCGGGGATTCGGGATTTTGGTGGGGTTTGAAGCTTAATGATGTCAGCTCTGACATCACCCAGCGTTTGTTCTGGCTCCTGTGAATCACAGATGGGTGCTGCTGCTGCTGCTGCTGCTGCTCCGGGCTCGCACTGCTCCGGCTTTTCCCTCCTGCCGTGTCCCTCCTTTGTTTCCCCGTTCCTCTGTCCCCGGCTGCAGAGGCTGAGCAGCGCTTCCCACTCAGCACCTGAGCTCCCCTGGGTGCAAGGAGATGATCTTTCAGGTCTCTCCTAAACCCAAACCATCCCACAGTTGTGTGGAGGGTGTTTCCAGGCTGCTGCGGTTTCACCAATGACTCGTTTTTGTTTGGGATTGTTCCCGTCCCCCCTCCAAGGACACCACATCCCTTATCCACATCCCCATTTTCCATCCTCCAGCTCCCCTGGGAGCAGCCAGGCTGCTGTCTCCTGGCACATCCTGCAAAGGGCTGGGGAGATGCTCTGGGGGGGCCAGGATTGACGCACAGGGCTGGGTCCAGTGCAAACCAGTGGATGAACCCACTGGGATTTCTGTCCCCTGGCTCTCATGTGAGGTGACCAGCACTGAACCTCATCCCTGTGACATTTTTTTTCATGGCCCATCCCCAGCCCAGAACCTCCCAGCCACGTCCTCCCCCTTCCAAGTCGCCATTTTATATTTTTTTTTTCCTTAAAACGTTTATGTCTAACCGTACACTAACCTATAAAAATTAGTTTAGGATGGCTGCCAAGAAAAATCTCTGCGGTGCCTTGTGGGTAACTCCCTGTGAATTACCATAAAAGCTGGAGTGAGAGGCTGTGGTGGCAGTTGTGAGGATGCCAGTCATGGTGCTCTGTAGTTAAAACTCAGATGGATGTGGAAATGCCTCCGTGGCTGCCTTGCAGCAGCTCAGAGCGTTCCTGCTGTCCCTGCCCTGCACTCTCTGGGTTTTTTCGTGCCCTCTCACGTCCTGCCAGCGTTTTGCTCGATGGTGAAACGCAACAGGTAGAGAATTGTGGGTGTGAAGGGGAGGGAGAGGGGTTTGTGACAGCTTCCTCCTCCCTGGAGGGAGCAACCTCCTGCTTCCAGTGAGCCCCTGGCAGCGTTTCACTGAAGGGAAAAGCCACTCCATCATCCTTCCCCTGCACCTCCTGCCCAAGCTGTGTCCCTTTTCCCTCTGATTCAGAGTGGGACTGAATGGAAAAGCCACTCCATCATCCTTCCCCTGCACCTCCTGCCCGAGCCATGTCCCTTTTCCCTCTGATTCAGAGTGGGACTGAAGGGAAAAGCCACTCCACCCTCCACCTCCTGCCCAAGCCGTGTCCCTTTTCCCTCTGATTCAGAGTGGGACCAGGGGAGCAGGGCTGTCCCCACATGCTCAGGGGATCCCTCAGTGCCCTGCTGGAGAAGGATGGAGCTCCTTTTCCAAGCCAGTTGCCCTTGGAAAGCCCAAGTGTTTCCCTTTCTCCTGTCACTGCTGCTTTTCCTCAGGAGCTCTGAGCCAAACTGGAGCTGTGGGGGGGTCCAAACTGGAGCTGTGGGGGCTCCAAACTGGACCTTTGGGGACTCCAAACTGGAGCTGTGGGGGGCTCCAAACTGGATCTGTGTGCCTGGGCAGGAGGTGGAGGATGGCAGGAGGTGCTGCTGATCTGCTGGGCCGTGATGGATCATTTCATTTCAACGTTCCTGAGGTGGAATATTCATCTCGGTGCTGTCACCGTCCCACCTTTATTACAGTTCCCTGATAAACATCTGTAATCTGAGAGCCAGACACAGCCTGGCCATCGTGAGCACCTTTCTGGAGCCAGGGGAAGGTGTCTCAGGGATGTGGCCCTGCTCTCCCTGATAAATTAAGCAAGAAGCAAATCTGGTTTGTTTTTTTTGAATTTTTCCAGGTGTGTTCACATGTGGTTATTGGGTTCAGGGCTCTAAAATGGTGGCAGTTGGATGGAACCTGGTGTCCCTGTTAATACCCAGCAGGGATTTCTGAAGGTCCTGTCTCTGACCCCAATGAATCCCCCCCTGTGCTGGGCAGCCCTTTTTCACCCTGTGCTCAATCCCTGCCCCTCTCCCAGCTGGATTTGAGCAGGGAGGGGGTGCTGAGTGTGGCAGGGCACATACCCAGGGGTGCTTTTACCTCCTCCCTGCTGGTCCAGAGCAAGGACAGGAGCTGCCAGGACCCAAGGAATGGTTCAACCTTGGCAGCTCAGTGTGATCCCAGGCTCTCCTGGTGCTCCTGTGTGTCCCTGCAGTGCTGGCAGCATCCATCACGTTGCTGCCCATCTCCTCCCTCTCTAACTGCTTTTATCCCAAAGGCTGCTGCTTCCCTGAGCTCTGACTGTGGGAATTGGGTGTCACCTCCCTGTCCAGGTGGCTCAGCGTGTCCCAGCCAGGCCACCCACTCCCAAACAGAGGTGATGTGACATCTGCTGTGCCCAGGATGGATTTTGTTCTTTGCCCAGAGCAGCAGTGGGAGGTGACAGCTGCTGGTCCCACGTGCCACTGGGACTGCTCTGCTTCTGCAGGGAGAGCTGTGGGCTGATCATCCTCTGGGGAACCAGCTCCTGAGCATCTCCAGGGGTTTTGACCTTCAGAATCCAAGTGTTGTGGATGCCCAGCCTGGCACAGACCTGACCTCTTGGGCTGCTCTCCTCTGCCTCTGCTTCCTCCTCTGCATTTCACCCAGAACAAGCTGAATTTTCTGCTGGTTTGGGATTTCCTGCCACCTCTGCTCCTTTCTGGCATCCAGCTCCTGAGACTTGCAGCCTTTTTTTTCTTGTCTGGAAGAGGAAAATCCCTGGATTTGGAGTCCCCTTAGCACCATCCATCTGGAATTGACAGCTGCTCCACCGGGCAAGCCCCAGCTCTGCTTTTGGGATGTGCTCCGAGCCCTGAGGAGACCAGCCAAGAGAGATCCTTGCTAACTCCCTCCTGGAAGGACTCGTTCCACCACGCTGATGAGCAGAATTTCCTTTTTTTCCAGGAGCCCAAAGCACAACTTGGCCCTGCCAAGGGCTGAGGCTTGAACCGAGCTCTGAGCTGGGTGCAGGAGCACCAGCCACCCTCACTCACCACGTGTCCCACGAAGCTCCAGCCATCACCTTCGTGTCTCAGCACCTCGATTTCAGCAGGCTGAGCTGTTCTGGTGAGCTGGGAGCACCAGGGGGTGATTTCTGGAGCTGCTCCTGCATCCCCCAAGGCTGCACTGATGAACGTGTGAGGGGATTCTGATGAGCCTGTCTGGATTTTGGGAAAGACCACGGACCTGCTGTGCTCTTCTACCGAGCACTTTATCCAGTTTTTCCTTTGGAAAGCAGCCTGAAAATGCCCAGGGCTGAGCGAGCAGCTGCCCCAGAGGTGTGGAGAGCAGGAGCATCCCTTCGCTTCCCCTGCGGGCGGAGCTGCCGCGGGGGATGGAGCCCATCCGGCAGCACCGAGCTGAGCCGGGCTAAAAATAACCGCCAGGTTTAGCTTTGAAAGGAGGAGAAGAAGGGAGGTGGGAGGATCTGAAGTGTTTCTTAGAAGTAAAGAGAGAAAGGTGAATGAAATCCTTCATGGCTCTCACAGCTCAGGCTGCTCGGGGAGCTGCAGCCGGCGCCTTG
This sequence comes from Alaudala cheleensis, assembly GCA_013398995.1. NCBI lineage: Eukaryota > Metazoa > Chordata > Aves > Passeriformes > Alaudidae > Alaudala > Alaudala cheleensis. Next base: position 28,222 of record VWYE01014313.1, on the reverse strand, counting down.
GAGTTCTGCAAGGAGCTGGATTTTGGGCTGGCTGAGGGGTGATGAGGGATGGATAAAGAGCAGACACGCAGTTTTCATGCTGGAGGTGCATTTTCAGCTGGCAGGGCCTTCCTGGTTCCCTGTGTGACCCGGCTGGGTGACGGTCCCCGATGTCCAACCTCGTCNAGAAGTAAAGAGAGAAAGGTGAATGAAATCCTTCATGGCTCTCACAGCTCAGGCTGCTCGGGGAGCTGGGATGGGCGCCTTGGAGTTCTGCTGGATTTTGGGCTGGCTGAGGGGTGATGAGGGATGGATAAAGAGCAGACACGCAGTTTTCATGCTGGAGGTGCATTTTCAGCCGGCAGGGCCTTCCTGGTTCCCTGTGTGACCCGGCTGGGTGACGGTCCCCGATGTCCAACCTCGTCCTGGGCTGTCCCCTCTTGTCACAGGTGATGTGGCCGTGTCTGTGCCTCTGGGGGTTGGCACTGTGCAGTGTGGGGATGGACAGGTGTGTCTGTGCTGTCTCAGGTGAGCTCCCCGTGCTCCAGCACATCCCCACTGCCGTGCCCAGGTGGGGAAACCCGGGCAGAAGCTGCTAAACACAACCCTACAAGACTTTGGCTTTTTTTGTCTGTCTTGTGCCACTTCTGAAGTGACTTCTGCCTTGATTTTGCATGAGCTCGTGTGCACTTGGGCGAGTTTGGATTCTTACAGAAGCCGTTCTGCCCTTCCTTGCTGTTTTCAGGTAACTGCTGTGGGGTGCTAAGGGCGTGTTTCCATTTCTCCGTGAAATGGCAGGAAGCCTCTCCTGCCCGGCTCTGCGCACACGGGGCTGTCCCCGAGGGCTCCGTGCTCGCGTTTCTCCCTCCTCACCCCGCACAGCCAGGCTGTCATTAGTCGTGTAACCCGATCTCCCATCCCTGGCCTTTGTTCTTGACTTACCCTTGAGGTTTCCCGGTGTCTCTGAGCGAGCTGGGTCCCTCCTGCACATCCCCATTTCTCATCCTGCATCCCGCAGTGTCCTGGGCAGTGTCCCCTGAGGGCATCGTCCTCCTCTGAACCTCCTCATGTGTCCCCTGAGGGCATCGTCCTCCTCTGAACCTTCCCATGAGGAGCATTTACGGGGTGGCTCCGTTGCAGGTTTTTCTAGGAAGTATCAGAGGAGCTCGTGGTCCTCACATCAGGGCCCCAGAACACTCTGCAGAGAGCTTTCATCTTAAAATAAAATCAAAGCAAGGCTTTCAACTTGGATTTTTCTTTGGAAGTCACTTTATTTTAAACCCTTTTTTTTTCTTTTTTTTTTTTTTTGAGTAGTCCTTTAGGAGTGAAAAAGCCCCATATCACGAAATCTTGCCTATGTAAATAATTTTTGGGCTTTTTGAAGTCCAAAAGGGAGGGTGTGCTGCCCTGAGCCACCCCCTGGCAGGAGGAGCAGGGAAAGGAGCCCTGTGCTGTGGGATTGGGAGCTCCATGGGACACTCCAGGCTCTGTGATGTCCCTTTTTCCATGGAATGTCCCCCTGGGAGGTTGTGGCAGTGGGGACAGGGTGGGTGGCAGGTTTGACCCAGCTGTGCCTGGCACTTCCCACACCCACTGCTGCCCTGGCACTGCTTCCCCAGGTGAGCTGGGGCAGGGTCCTTGCTCTGCATCACCTCAGGAGCAGAATCCAGAGCCTTTCCCAGTGCAGGAGAGTGGCAGCCCCAGCGTGGGGAGCAGATTTTGCTGCCCCACCTGGAACCTGCAGTGCTCTGGGATGGGAATTTCAGTATCTTGGGACATTCCCAGCGTGGGCTGTGGCATTGCAAGGTGTCTGTGGTGCTTTGGGTACTGCCCAGACCTGGGGCTTTGACCAGTGGTGCTCTGAGATGGGAGGGATGGGTCTGTGTGGTTCACTGGAACCTGCTGGAGCTCTCCCAGCTCCTGCTGGGGTACAGGGGGGCTCTGCTTTGCCTCCCAGTCTGCCCCAGCATCCTGCACTGGTGGGAGATGCCCCTGAGGGGTTGTGGGGAAACCCCTTTGGCTTTGTGAACTCAAGCTCAGGGAAATGTGATGGTCTCAGCTGTGATGGAGGGAGTTTGGGAGGGTCAGGGAAAGCCAAAGAGGTTTGTTTGCAGTCATGAGTTGGTGCTCGTGGTGTGGCATCAACTGGCCCTGCTGGGAGCTGCACTGGGAGCACTGGGCTGTGTGGGCTGGTGGCCTCACAGTGGCCCTGTTTGCCCTGTTCCCTTCAAACTGAGCAGGGGGTGACTCTTGGAGAGCTTCTCCTGACCTTTCCAGCTCTGTGCCCTCAGCTGCCACCGAGTGACACGGTGACATTTCGAGTCTGAGCAATTTTATGGGGGAAAAAAAAAAAAGAAAAGAAGCCAGCAGAAATGAAATGCTTTGGCTTTTTGTCTCTGACAAATTGGATTTGTTAACCTGAAGCTTCATCTGTCAGCTGGCAGGGCCCCTCAGCAGCTGGCAGCCGAGGGGATGGTGGTGGCAAGAGGAGGGAAAGTGTGTCTGGGACAGGAGGAGGAGGGAGGGGTGTTACCAGCACTGTGAGATTTGAGATTTTCAGCAGTGCATTTCTGGAGGCCCTTTTGGAAGAGATGAGGCAAAGTCAGTCATGGAGTCACACAATGTTTTGGGTTGGGAGGGATTTTAAAACCCATCCAGTGCCATGGCAGGGACACCTCCACTGTCCCAGGATGCTCCAGATGCTGNGGGGATGGTGGTGGCAAGAGGAGGGAAAGTGTGTCTGGGACAGGAGGAGGAGGGAGGGGTGTTACCAGCACTGTGAGATTTGAGATTTTCAGCAGTGCATTTCTGGAGGCCCTTTTGGAAGAGATGAGGCAAAGTCAGTCATGGAGTCACACAATGTTTTGGGTTGGGAGGGATTTTAAAACCCATCCAGTGCCATGGCAGGGACACCTCCACTGTCCCAGGATGCTCCAGCCTGGCTTTGGGCACTGCCAGGGATCCAGGGACAGCCCCAGCTGCTCTGGGCCTCCCCACAAAAAAAGCCAATGATAATGATGGGTAAAACTGAGTTCCTGCCTGCGGTGGGTTCCTTCATGATCCTGCATGATGTCTAAAACATGGTGGAAAATGAGACTCTGAGCTGCTGTCCAGCTCTGAGCCCTTCTGGCATGGAGAAGAGCAGCACAGGGGCTCTTTTTGGGTCCTTTTTAGGTGTCTGGGGATAGATGAGATATCTGGATTATCCCCAGAGTGGTTCTCTGAGGAAGCTGGGCCAGTGCAGGTGCCCCTGGCCACAGCAGGGCAGTGGAGCTGGCTGATCTTAGAGCCTGGTTTGATCTTAGAGCCTGGTTTGGGCTGGATCCTGCCTCATCCTGAGGCTGCAAACATCTTCATCTCAAGGGTGGGAGGGTGGATTATTCCAAGAGAGGCCCCTGGGTTGTGCTGGAGCCTCCAGCTGCCCCCATCCCACCACCAGCACTTGGTAACACCCTGTGGCAGCCCCTGTGAGCAGCCCTTTCTCTGGCACAGAAAGGACAAATTAAATAAACATGCTTGATTGCTTAAACATTTGTTTTTTAAATTAGCAGCAGCTTTTTTGTATTAAACTCTGTGGATGTGCTGCTGGGGAACACTTCAGCAAGTTGTTTTTTTGATTTTTTGGGGTTTTTTTTTTTCTTCCTGGTGCTACTTTTCCAGAGTGGTTTGTGATTTAGAGAGCAAATGGCAAAACACAGGCCAAGTTTGAGGTTTCATCCTGTGGAAGATGTTGATGGGAAGAAACTGCAGTGCTTGGAGCTGTGGGGCCCTGATGGGACAGGCTTTGAAGGCAGCAGCATTTGTAAACTGTGCTGGAGAGAAGTGTGTGAATTAAATAATCCCAGAATGGTTTGGGTTGGTTGGGAAGGACCTTAAAGGTGATGTTTTTCCAACCCCCAACACCTTCCACTAGGCCAGGGTTGGTGCAATCCCCATCCAGCCTGGCCTTGGGCACTTAGGACTGGCTCAAGGTGCTCCAGCTCCTCATGGAAAGTTTCAGTCGTCCATAAATCTTCCAGACATTGAAATTAGGACTGGCTCAAGGTGCTCCATGACTCTCCATGACTGTCCCCAGCTCCTCATGGAAAGTTTCAGTCATCCATAAATCTTCCAGACATTGAAATTAGGACTGGCTCAAGGTGCTCCATGACTGTCCCCAGCTTCTCATAGAAAGTTTCCATTGTCCATAAACTTCCCAGACATTGAAATCTCCTGCAGGAAGGTGTTTGGAGATGCTGTGAGTGGGTCTGTTATCATCTCTGTGCTGGCAGGGAGTGGATTTGCAGCCCTGTGCTCTGGGTTGGGTTGGACCTGAGCCTGGCACAGTTGGGTGTCCCTGCACCAAACCCTTCCCTGGCTGTGCCTCTGGTTTTGTTGGCTTTTTTTTGGGATCTTTGTCCTGTGTGGGGATGGCAGGGACAGCCCAGGGAAGGGCCTTTGGGTGCTGCTCTGATGGGATTTGCTCAATGGCATCTCTGGGAAAGGCAAAAGCAGCTGAGATGCTTCAGACTGGTCTTACTTGGAGCACGTGGGGTCCTAAACAATGTCCTAAAACACCTTCTTGCCCAAGAGGACAACCCAAAAACCCCCCAGTGTGGAGCTGCAGGATCACCATCCCTGCCACTCTGGAANCCCTGCCACTCTAGAAATGAATCAAAAGGAGTTCCACAACCCCACTGCTTTTTGTGGCATCTCTCTGGGTTGTTCCTGGCTCAGGGACCATCCCACGGGAGAGCCCTGGGCTGGTGCTGCTCATTTCCCCTTTACAGGGACTCCAGGGCGCAGCTTTAATGTTTTAATTAGTGGATGGATCCCTNAAGGTGCTCCATGACTCTCCATGACTGTCCCCAGCTTCTCATGGAAAGTTTCCATTGTCCATAAACTTCCCAGACATTGAAATCTCCTGCAGGAAGGTGTTTGGAGATGCTGAGTGTGGGTGTGTGATCATCTCTGTGCTGGCAGGATTTGCAGCCCTGTGCTCTGGGTTGGGTTGGACCTGAGCCTGGCACAGTTGGGTGTCCCTGCACCAAACCCTTCCCTGGCTGTGCCTCTGGTTTTGTTGGCTTTTTTTTGGGATCTGTGTCCTGTGTGGGGATGGCAGGGACAGCCCAGGGAAGGGCCTTTGGGTGCTGCTCTGATGGGATTTGCTCAATGGCATCTCTGGGAAAGGCAAAAGCAGCTGAGATGCTTCAGACTGGTCTTACTTGGAGCACGTGGGGTCCTAAACAATGTCCTAAAACACCTTCTTGCCCAAGAGGACNGTTGGCTTTTTTTTGGGATCTGTGTCCTGTGTGGAGATGGCAGGGACAGCCCAGGGAAGGGCCTTTGGGTGCTGCTCTGATGGGATTTGCTCAATGGCATCTCTGGGAAAGGCAAAAGCAGCTGAGATGCTTCAGACTGATCTTACTTGGAGCACATGGGGTCCTAAAAAATGTCCTAAAACCCAAAAACCCCCCAGTGTGGAGCTGCAGGATCACCATCCCTGCCACTCTAGAAATGAATCAAAAGGAGTTCCACAACCCCACTGCTTTTTGTGGCATCTCTCTGGGTTGTTCCTGGCTCAGGGACCATCCCACGGGAGAGCCCTGGGCTGGTGCTGCTCATTTCCCCTTTACAGGGACTCCAGGGCGCAGCTTTAATGTTTTAATTAGTGGATGGATCCCTCAGGAGCACAGCTCCAGCTGGGCTGGGTGTCCTGGATGGAGGATTTGCCTCCCCAAAAGGCCACGAGCACTGGGCTTTTATTATTGTTTTGTTTATTTTTTATTTTTTTTTTTACGTATTAAAGGTTTAATAAATGGAATTAAACCCTGTGAAACTTAAGGTAATTAAATGTGGAAGCAAAGAAGGAGAAGAATTGTAAAGCATCCTCTCCAGGAAACTAATAGGCTCCATGCCTCCTTATCTTAATGATTTTCATAATTTGGCTGAATGCAGAGATAATGGATCTGATGAACCTTTCTGGAGCTGATTTGGGATTTAATGGGCGCCTTGCTGGGGTGGGGGCAGGTGCAATCAATGTGCTCGAGGAGGGAGATAAGAGAGGCTGGAAAACGGAGGCCAAACGAGTTTTCTTCCCTCCTTCCCCACCTGGAATGAAGCTCGGGGATGGTTTTTTCCAAGGGCTGCCAGCGGGTTTTGCCTCTCTGCAGAACCTCTGACCCCTCCCCGGGCTGAGGGAGCTGCAAAAGCCGGGATCATCTGTGTTAATCTGGTCTCATTGAGGCGGGATCAGTGAAACCACCTCGCAGATTCACTGTATTATGGAGCAGATTGAGGGACTTAGAGAGCAAATTTAATAAATATCATTTCGATATTGCTCGGCGGGGAAAAGGAAAAAAAAAAGGAAAAAAAAAATCAAAATCCTCAGAGCGGCTGATGCTGAAGGTGCTTGAGGGGGATGTGTGGGGCACAGGGGATGGGGACAGCAGGACAGGATGTCCCCTCTGGGGCACACCCAAAAGGAGCTCGGGCTGAGTGTGCTGGGGAAGGTGGGGATGGGGAGTTTGGGTTCTCTCAGGTTCTCCCTTGAGTCTGCTGCTGCCTCCCGGGCTCTCCTGGCAGGGAGCTCCAGCAGCTTTTTGGGTGTTGGTGCTGCAGATGGGGCTGGACCCCAACATCTTTGCTGTGTTTGTCAGGTTTTAGGATGTTGGTGGTGTGGATGAGGCTGTACCCCACAACATCTTTGCTGTGTTTGGCATTTTTAGGGTGCTGATCCTGTAGCTAAGGCTGTACCCCAACAGCTTTTCTGTGTTTGTCAGGTTTTAGGGTGTTGATCCTGCAGATGAAGCTGTCCCCCAATATCTTTGCTGTATTTGTCAGCTTTTAGGGTGCTGATCCTGCAGATGAAGCTGGACCCCAATACCTTTGCTGTATTTGTCAGTTTTTAGGGTGCTGATCCTTCAGCTGGACCCCAACAGCTTTTCTGTATTTGGCATTTTTAGGGTGTTGATCCTGCAGATGAAGCTGTCCCCCAATATCTTTGCTATATTTGTCAGTTTTTAGGGTGCTGATCCTGAAGTTGAGGCTGTACCCCAACAGCTTTGCTGTATTTGTCAGTTTTTAGGCTGTTGATGCTGCAGCTGTACCCCAACATCTTCGCTGTGTCAGTGCAGGGAAGGCTCTGGGAGTCCAGAACCAGCCCAGAGTTTGCAGAGAGGATTTTCTCCCCATCCCTGAGCAGGGCAGCGCAGCCAAACCAAATCCTGCCCCGGGGAAAGCTCAGTGGGCAGGACAAGGAGGGAAAGCCATTGCAATACAAACCCCAAACTTCCTCCCGGGGCTGCGAGAGGGTTTGGGCCGTGCCAGGGCGAGGGGATGGGCAGCGCTGTGTGTCCCGGGAATGTCCCTGGATGGATGGATGGGGCAGGGCAGGGCAGCGAGCCCGTCCCACGCCGAGCACACACGGCCCCAGGGGCTGCTGTCTTTGTCCCCAGCGGGACCCCCTGCCTGCTGCGAAAACACTTGGGTTAGGAGAAATGTGTGACCTCTTGCTCACCCTCTTCCCTTTCCCCTCTCGCCCTGCGAGATGTTAAAAAGAAAAAGGGGGGGAGGAAAAGAGGGAAAAAAGAAAAAAAAAGGGGAAAAAAAAGGAAATAAAAAGCCCACTCTGGGGCCAGTCCAAGGAGGGTGAAAGCCGGGGACCATATCATTAAAATGCTAAAAATGAGCGTGCTGAAAACAGACACAATTGGGTATTTAAAGCTCTGAATGAAAAGAGTGTGTGTGTGAGAGCCGGCTTGCGCAGAGCCCGTCTCCCAGAGCCCCTGGAAAATATGTGGTCAAGCCCACACCATTAACTTTTTGTTTCTGGTTTGTAAAGTAGCTGCGAAACCTTGTTGGGGTGGGGTTGGGGGGAGGGGAAAAAAAAGGAAATGACCCACAGGGAGCCCCCCAGACCCGCAGGGAGCCCCCCAGACCCACAGGGGACACCCGTGTCCTGCTGGAGGGGCAGTGCCACGGGCTGTGCTTGCTGCTCGCCGAGCCTTTTGTGCTCCTGCTGGGATTTTTATCCCGGAATGTGGTAAAAAAAAACCCCTCATCGCACAGATTCGTGTGTCCACTGCATCACCAGGGATCCTCCTGCCTCCTCCGCCGGGATTTGCCAGCAGTGAGTGAGGCTGGAGCAGGAGGGGGGGACCCGGAGCTGCTCCTTCAGCCCAGCCTCAGGCCAGCCACGAAGTGAATCACTGCTTAAAGTCACTTCGGGGCCGTTGTGTCATTTGTTCGCAGCTCAGGACCGCGGCGTTTTTGAGGTTGGAAAAGCCCTCTCAGGATCAGCGAGTCCATCCTTTACCCTGGCACTGCCAAAGGCGGCCGCTGACCCGCGTTGTCCCCAAGTGTCACATCCTCGGGGCTTTTCAATCCTTCCAGCCATGGGGATTCCAGCCCTGCCCTGGGCAGCTGTGCCAGGGCCTGATCAGCCTTTAGATGAAACAATCTGAACCTCCCCTGGCCCAGCCTGAGGCTGTTCCCTCTCCTCCTGTTCTTTGGGAACAGCCCGACCCCAACCCCGGCTGTCCCCTCCTGGCAGGAGCCCCAAGGTCCCTCCTGAGCCTCCTTTTCTCCTTCTGAGCCCCTTCCCCAGCTCCCTCAGACCCTTCCCCAGCTCCCTCAGACCCTTCCCCATCTCCTTTCCTGTCTCTGGAAACGCTCCAGCCCCTTCACGTCCTCAGTCCTGGATTCCTGCACATCCTGGGGCTGCTCGTGGCCGCCTGACTCAGGTGCCCAGGGCTGTGCCAAGAGTTGTGAGATCCTCCAACGCTTTTTACACGAAAATCTGGATTTTTGCAGCCCCTCTGCAGCCCGTTTCCTGCCGCCCAGCTCATCCCCGGGTGGAGGCTGAGGGTTATTTCTGTGCACCGAGCCAGGGTTTCCCCTCCCGAGCACACGCAGAGGGATCCGCGGCGGTGCAAAATGCCCCTAAAATGTCTCCCAGGGCAAGGATGAAGTGCCAGGCTCGGCTGGGCTCCAGCAGCCAGGAACGGCTGAATCAGACACGTCACGGTTTCAATCGAATCCCTCCAAGTACCAAAAAAAACCAGCCCGGTTCCAGCGGGCTCCCCTCTGCCGACCCCCCGAGCCCCAGCAGAGCAGGATGGAGAAGGGATTTCAAACCAAACCGGGATATTTTTTGGGGAGGGGTGACCCCCCCTACTCCATCTCCTCGCTGCCAGCCTCTCTGAAGGGAAATTTCACCCCGCCTCCCGCGGTCTCGGATGTCAGGTTGGCAAGAAAAATCCCATCTGTTTTCAATCTGGATCCTCACTTCCATGCAGGCAGCCTCTCTCCTCCCCTCTCCCAGCCCCCAGAGCTGGGTGTGCTCCAGCCAGGCCTCGCTGATGCTTTTTTTAAATTTTTTTTTTCTCTCTCTCCTCGTTTTTTTTTTTTTTAATTTTTTTTTTTCTTCTAAAAATGTATGTGGCCTCTTTTGCCCCCCCGCAGCCCCCCTGCTCCTCCTGCCAGGCACATGCTCCAGCACAGCCCTCTCTCCACGCTGGGGCCTGCCAAGAAAACCTCTCTGTGCTCAGCCCTGCTCCGAGAATTCCCAAATGACCCCGGGTTTTCAACCCAGAGCTCTCAAAAAAAAAAGAAAAAAAAAAGAAAAAAATATCTCAGTGTGGAAAAAAAAATAAAAAATGCAAAATTGAGAGGGGAGCAGAGAGAAGGAGGAATTTTGTTGTTGTGATTTTTTTTTTTTCTTGGTGGGTTCCAACTTTTTTTTTTGTACGATTTGGAAAAGAGCGAGTACAGAGTGTTTTGTTCCTGCCTGGAGATAACAGAGCTGCTCTGAAATCCCATCCAGAGTCGATGCAAAGGCGTGTACGTTGCAGTCGTGGTATCCTAATCTCCCTTTTTGCTGCCCACCCCCTCTGGCCGCTCCCTTCGCTGTCCTCTCGCGCTGCGTTTGTATCTTATTTAAACTCTCGAGTCCTTAGGCCAGGAATTACCTCCTCCCTTCACAGACGGCTGCAGGAGCTCAGCACGGCTGTGCAGCTCCATGAAAAATAAATGAACAAGGTTGTGGCTTTTGTTGATGGTTTTCCTTTTTTTTATTATTTTTTTTTCTTTTGTGTGTGTTTTTTAGAGGTGAGAGTTTATCTCATCACACACGAGTGGTGCCGGGTTTTGTTGCCATGGATCTCAAGGCAGGGTTATCCCAGCCCCGCTGCCGTGCCTCAGTTTCCCCCCGGGCCTGGGGAGGGGACGGGAACGGGGCACTGGGGGCACAACCAGGGGGATTCTGCTTTGGTTCTGAGCAGCACCGAGGGGGCACCCGAAGGGCTCAGAATGGGGGGACAGACCCCAAAAGGTCCAAAATGGGGGGACAGACCCTAAAAGGTCCAAAATGGAGGGACAGACCCTAAAGGGCCAGGAATAGGGGACAGATCCCAAAGGGGTGTGAGGGGACAGACCCTAAAGGGGTCTGGGGGACAGACCCCAAAGGGCCTGGAATGAGGGACAGACCCTAAAGGGCCCGAAATGGGGGGACAAACCCCAAAAGGATGTGGGGGGACAGACCCCCAAAAGGGCGTGGGGGAACAGACCTCAGAGGGTCCGGAATGAGGGGACAGACGCCAAGGTGTGAGGGGACAGACCCCAAAAGTGTGTGAGGGGACAGATCCCAAAGGGGTGAGGGGACAAACCCCAAAGGGCCTGGAATGGGGGAACAGACCCCAAAAGGGTGTGAGGGGACAAACCCCAGCGGGCCCGGAATGAGGGACAGACCCCAGAGCGGTGTGAGACGACAGACCCCAAAGGGGTNACCCCAGAGGGGTGTAGGGAACACACCCCAGCGGGCCAGGAATGAGGGACAGACCCCAAAGCGGCTGTGACAGACCCCCGAGTTCCCTCTCGGAAGGACTCTGACCCGCCCTGTTTCCCTGATCCCCCCGGCTGTTGCTGTCAGGGTCCCCCCGGCCGGGCCCCGCTGCCCCCGGAGCCGCCCCCGGACCCTCCCCGGTCCCGCCCCGGTCCCGCCCAGCCCGGCCCGGGCCGCCCTGGGCTCCGCCGAGGGTCGCGGGGTCCCTCCCTCCGCCCGGGGGTCCCTCCCTCCGCCCGGGGGTCCCTCCCCTCCGCCCAGGGTCGCGGGGTCCCCGGGCCGCCCCTCTGCACGGAGCCTCCGCACCCCGCCGGCGCCGGGACGAGTCCGAGAAGGTCGGTTGGATTTTCAAAAATCCGATTCTTTAACAAGGGTTCGCTGTTTTCCCCCCACCCCGGGCTCGCAGCCAGGGAACGGGCGGGGGTCTCTGCGGGGCCGCGGGGGCTGCGGGGCGGCGCTGGGCAGGGAATTCCCGTCCCTTCTCCCGCTACTTTTCCCTCTCCCCCCTCCACTTCCT
>VWYE01014313.1:0-13471 GCA_013398995.1 Alaudala cheleensis | reverse complement strand
GTGACTGCTCACCTGGGCTTAATTGAGGCTGCTCACCTGGGCTGAATTGGGGCTGATCACCTGGGCTTAATTGTGACTGCTCACCTGGGCTTAATTGAGGCTGATCACCTGGGCTGCTCACCTGGGCTGAACTGAGGCTGCTCACCTGTGCTGAATTAAGGCTGCTCACCTGGGCTGAACAGAGGCTGCTCACCTGCGGATTAAAGGCCCTGCATCCCCTTTCCACTCCCCCCAAGCCATCCTCAACATCCTGAAGAGATTTTGAACCCTGTATATATTTTTCATTCTGCTGTTGGAGTGGGCAGAGCTTGCAGAGCATCTCATGGCACCAGGGAAGTGCAATCCTGTTCCATCTGAATTTATTTCACGCTGCCTTTGCGGGTGTGAGGAACGAGCTGGTAAAACCAGGGACTGTGGAAGGTGTGAGACACCGGGTTTGTTCAAATGCTGACGGTGGGAAAACATCTGTTGGAGGCTCCCTTTGAAGGAGTGAGCTGCCCTTCCAGAACTCTTTTGTAGGAGTAATAACTGTTGTGGTAGGTGAAACTTCCTGAATCAGGAGGCACCTGGGAGCTGCGAACGTGCACAGGCTGAGGCAGGGATGGAGACCTGAGGTCTCTCAAACACAACTCTGCAAAACTTTGGCTTTTCTTGTCTTGTGCCACTTCTGGAGTGATTTCTGCCTCGATTTTTCACGAGCTCGTGTGAGTTTGGATTCTTACAGAAGCCGTTCTGCCCTTCCGTGCTGTTTTCAGGTAACTGCTGTGGGGTGCTAAGGGTGTGTTTCCATTCCTCCATGTCCTAATTAGCGCTCTCGTTAACGCTCAGTAAGTGCGTTGCCAAAATTCTTTCTGCAATCCGTGCGGAGGTCGGTTTGATTGGTGTGACGGAGCCACGGAGCGCCGCGTTTCAGCACCAGCTCCCCAAATCCCGGGTTGACTTTCCCTCCTCATTTTGACTCGCCGTCTATTTCTGAGCAGGCAGGAAGCAGGCGAGGGAATTGAGGCGAGGCCCCGGGTGATGGCAATCCCGAAGCAGTTCATTTGGGTGTAATGCCTTTTTTTTTTACAGTCGCTTCCCCATTACAAACAGATTTTCCCGATAATGGCACCTGCGCCGTTCAGGCGGGATCGTTGTTATAACAGCAGCGAGCGTTGTTAGGGAATCGGGATGTGGAATTTATGTGGGATCGTTACCACGGCAGAAGCAATTCCATCAATGAAACGATGCCGTAGCAGCAGCAGCAGCGCTTAAATCTGGGTGTAAGAAGGGAAAAAAAAAAAAAGACAATTCGAATTTCCCCCGGATTTGCGGCGCTGCCTGCGGAGGAGGTGGGAGCGCGGGTGGCAGGGGCTGTCCCTGCGGCGCAGGGATGCGTGGCCAGGAGGAGGAGGAGGAGGAGGGATGCTCCCCGCCCCTGGAAGCATCGCCTGGACTCCTTCCCGAAGCGATTAAACCGGTTGTAGAAACGGGGCGGGGGTTCCTTGTCCTGGGTGTTGTCCCCGGCTCCACGAGCAGCGGTTTTTGGGGATGGGTTTCGGGCCAGGCTTTGGCACGCCCAGCCCGTGGCCGGGACTCTCTGTGCGCGTCTCTTCTCCTGTTCCTCCGAGGGAAATGTGGGGAAAAGCTTGAGATGGAGTTTGTGAGATGAGGATGGGGCTGGAGAGGGTGAAGAGCCCAGCAGAGGAGGCTGATGGAGTGGCGCGCCCGAATCCTGGAAGCAACAACACCAAACTGAAGGGAAAGGGAAGAAAGGGTGAAAAATCCGTTTCATTTGAAAGGTTACTGAGGGTGTGGAGTGGGAGTTCTCCTCCCCTCCTCCTCCTGCGAGCTGGGGATGGGTGTGTTGTCTCGGAGGCCGGGCTCGCGGTCGGGTTTAGCTAAACCAGATCATCCAGATGGCTAATCTGGAGCGTGGTTTGGGCCAGCAAAGCCCTTCTGGCGGGCGGGCTCAGGGTGCTCTTAAAGCCGAGTCCTCGCTAACGCAGCCCCAGCGTCGTGCGGACACAGCACAGATGTCTCGCTCAGGGTCTGATTATTATTTTTTTTTAATAAAATCCCTTTTGTTTTCCACCCTGCTTTAAATCCCCGATGCAAGAGGCGAGTTGTGACCCTTCGGCGGGCTCGGGCGGGGTTTGATTCTCTCAGCGTGTCCCCAGAGAGGGAGGTGGCAGCTCCGGGGACAGCGGCGGAGGGACGCTGGATGCTGCTCGGGGCTTTTTTGGGGGGCTTTGAACTCTCCTTTTGCCCGGGGCCCCGGCGGGACAGGGATGATGGGCAATCGCTTTTTTGATGCTCGGCGCTGCCTTTGTCAGCGGACATCTGGTGCCGGGATTGCCGCTGTCGGGCTGGGGGTGGGCTGCGGGGAATTTGATGGATTAGCGTGGTCGCAGGGCTGGGGGGAAGGGACGGGGTAAGGTTTCAGCTCTCCCCGCAGGTAGAGAGAGAATTTGGGGATTAGGGGCACTTTGTTGGAAAGAGGAGGGGAAGATTCAGAGAGGGGGAAGGGTTGGGAAGAAAACAGCCTTTCTGTATTTCCCGAGATGTTTGTTGGTTATGTGAGGCAGCACGAGGGAAATGTGTGTGTCCGGAGCAAAGGGATGGAAAAAAAAAAATCCACAGCAAATCCAGTGCTGGGCTGTCCCCCAGCTTTGTCACCCTCGGGAATCCTTGGATGCTCGTGCAGGGTCACTCGGGTCATTCCCCTGCTGCTTCCTATGGATTCAATAACCTCCTTCTCTCCCCGGAGAGCAGCTTAAATTAAGACTTCATCCTTTACTTAAGGGAGCCAGAGCAGCAGCAGCAGCTTCTCCCCAGTGCTCTGTGACAGGATCTGGGTACTTTGCATGGCCCTGTCCATGTCCCAGGCTGCCCTGGGAGTTGCAGCAGCAGCAGGGGCGTGGTGGGACAACTTCTGCTGGTCTGGGGTGAAGGAGTAGGAAAGAAAAACTTGATTTTTAAAAGCTGCCCCCTGAGGGAAAATAATTTCACAGAATGTCCGGGTTGGAAGAGACCTTCAAGATTATCGAGTCCAACCCTTGTTAGCAACACCTTCACCAGATCATGGCAGTGAGTGCCACGTCAAATTTGCCATGCCCTGGCCTTGGGAAGGGGAAATCAGCTGCTTTTGCTGCTGTGGGAACAATGTCCTGGTGCTGTCCCTGGGGTGCATCACACCATCCTGTCCCTGAGGCCAGCAGTGTGCAGGGAAATGTCACCCTGCAAGGGCAGGAGGGTTTTCAGAGCCACGAAAGCCACCAGGAAGTGGCCAAAATGGGGACCTCGAGGAACAGCCACGGTGAAATCCAATCCTGGACCGGGTGCTGCGTTCCAGGATCAAATCCCACCTGCAAGATCTGCCCAGGAGGGTCAGTGTGTGCTGGCTGTGCCTGCTGGAGGTGCTGCAGGAGGGAGGTGACCCCTCCAGGAGGCACAGCCAGGCCTTTAACTCGTGTTTTGGGGCTGCCTGTGCCCAGAGGTGTGTGTTGAACCCGGCTTTGGTCAGGGCTGGGCTCTCCTCGTGCTCCTCCTCACCTGCCTGAGGTGGGCCCTGAGCAGCAGGGCTGGAAAATAATCCCATGTAGGTGATTATGCCTTTTCCATCAGAGAATTGGGAGCAAGGAGGAGCAGGAAATTCGTGTGCAATGGAGGAATTGGGGTGAGATGAGGGTGGAAATGCAGAACGTGAAATGAGTGTTGGGATCTTTGGTCCTTCCTTGTGGTGCACAATGTTAAAGTCTTGAACTGCCTTGTGAGTTTTGGTTTCTTCTCTGTGCTGAGCAAAGTGGTGGCCAAGGGTTGTGGCAATGCAGCAAACCTTGTGTCTGAAAGGTTTCTGAGTGTGCAAAACCCTCAAATATTGGTCCAAAGAAGACAGAGGGATGAAAAATAAGGGGTAAAGTTCCAACTCCCATCCTGAAAATGTGTTTATTTAGCAGCAAAAGGCAGAAAAAAAATTGGGGGAGGGGGAAAGGAAGGGAAGAAGTGAGTGTAAAACTGCGTGCAGGGAAGTGAACAGCTGTGCCCTGTGAAATGGGAGCTGCTGGGATTCAAAGGATTATGTCACTAACCAAGACCCGGTGTTTGCTCTGGAGCTGAAGGCCAGAGGAGCATCCAGGCAGGAGGAGGAACCAGAGTCACGCAAGGGCTGAGGGCTGGGGAGGAGCTGCAGAGGCTCAGGCTGCTCCAGGCTGGGCCCTGTCCTGCCTGAGAGAGGCTCCAGCAGCCAGCAGGGCTCTGCTTTTGCAGTGAGTTCCGTTCCTGGAGCAGTGTGTGGAGGAGAGAAAACCCTTATTTGCCATCCTCCAGCATTTTTATAGATTTGGTGTCTCCAAGAAGCCACAGAGGTGCTGCTTTGTGCTCCCTGCCCGGTCCCTGCTGCAGCTCCTGTGCCTTTGGAGCCAGGAAAAGCTTCCCCCACACCGGTTCCTCTGAAGTTCCTGCTTTTTTAGGGGGATGACCCAGCCGTGCCTGCGGTGTGGGAGGGTTTGGGGGCTGCCTGCTGCAGGGGGAGCGGTCACAGTCCATCACCAGCAGCGAATTCCTGCTGCTGTGTGCCATGAAATCGTCCCAGGGCAATGTCCCCTCCTGAGTGACAGCCCCACGCTTGCTTTGTGTGCTGCTCTGAGGGGTGGGCAGGTGTAAATCGCGGTGATTTATCCCCAGGTAGGGCTGGATTTCTCCTCCTTGTAAACCAGGAGGAGGTGGCAGCAAGACCCTGTGCCAGGAGGATGTGGCTTGGTGTCCCCTTGATGTCCCCCTGGGTGTCCCCTGGGTGTCCCCTGGGTGTCCCCTGCCAGCTCAGGGGTGCGAGGGTGGCTTTGGTGCCAATCCCTGTCTGTCTGTGGGATAGAGGGATCCAAATCCCAAATCCCAGTCCCTCCCTGAGCAGGGAACAGCGGCTCAGCTTCCCCTGGGCTCAGCAGGAGTGACACGTTCAAAGTGGCTTTGGGTTTTATGCAAAGCCACTGATGCTTAAGGCAGCCGGGTTTGGTTTTTTTTTTTAGGGTTTTCAGCAAGTTTTGTTGGGCAGGAAAATTCCTGTGGAAGGTGTCCGCGGTCCGGTGTGGAAGTTTTGGTGGATTCGAGGCGATGGGAGTGGGTGATTTGTGCTTCACACCTCGTTGCCGCTCTGAGGAGTTGATTTTTCTTCCCTCCTGCTTCGGGGAAGGAAATGTCAAAGTCAGGAGAAAGACGCATTTTCCTTTGTGGCAGGGGATGAACATGAATATTAAAACTCCTGGGGATTTTTTTTTTTTTAATAAGGATTAGTTTTGCTTTTTGGCTTGTACTCTGGTTTAGATCTGGGATTGCTCTGGAAATGCAAGTTCAGGCAAACAAACAAAAAAAAAAGTGAAGTGTGGACTCCACTGTGCTGTTTCCTCATGATTTGAAGCTCTTCCAGTGCTTCACCATCCCCCTGGCTCTGCCTGATGGCCAGGACTTGGTTGTTCCTGAAAATTTAAAGGTACTGCAAAAGGCTGAACCCCAAATATTCAATCCCTGTTTGAGGCTTTGGCTCTCCTGACACAAACACGCTGTGGGTGCTTAAAATTCTTATATTTACCTGTACTAATTTCACTTTTCAAAGTGAAATAAATTTTTTTTTTAGAGAAAAAAATCTGCATTTGCTGTTCCTTGCCTGTAACCGAGCGTGGTTTGTGGAGAGCCAAATAAAATTCTCGGTTCAAAGTGTTCCAGCAACGTGTAAAAGTTTATGGAGCATTTAACAAACTTTTTTAGTGTGCGATAGTTTCTAGTGCCAAGTGTCACATCAAAGTTGGAGTCTTTTCTCACTTAATGGCTCAATGTTTAGTGCTTTTTCGGTTTATCTTGGGTGGCTTTTCAGCCCAGAATGGCTTTTTCTTTTCCTTCTTTCCCCCTCCCCAAAAAAACTCTAAAAGTCAGATTATGGGCGCTGATTTAGGGCCCGCAATTCCAGCCAAAGTGCTTGGATTTATTTTTATCTTTAAAGAAAGAAAACCAGCAAAGGGAAAGAACAATCCCAGCGACTTCAGTGGAGTTCTGGGCTGGGAGAGAGCAGAGGAGCAAAATGGAATCTGCTCCCATCGGGGGCAGGGAGGAATTGGGATTTTTGACTCTTTTGGCTCTGTCCCAACACCCCGGGGGGAGGTTCCTGGTCCATCTCGGTCCCGGAGCATCCTCTCTCTCCCCTCGCCGTCACGGGATGGCAGCTGCCCAGTCAATGTTAAGATAATGGTGTTATTAGGGAGTAATTATAACGCGAGTTATTGAATTAAAAGCGATGAGGCCGCGAGAGGGGCCGGGCTGGGAAAGGTACAGGAGGGGGAGAAAAAAAAAAAAATCGAATTTCCTCTTGTCCCCCTGGCTGCCGGGACTGGGGGAGTGAGAATGAATGAAAGGGAAGCTCAAAGAGCTAATAAATAAACCATTTCCCGGAGAATGGAGGGTATAATTAGGAAGCGTGGCCCTGCGGTTTTGTGTCTGCCCCGGGGTGGAATCTGCGCCGCGGCGATAAAACAGGGAGACAATGTGGCGATGATGTCGCGCAGTTGTTAACTTTTGAGGAGGGAGATGCTTTGTTCCTCTCTTTTTTTATTTTTTTTTCCAAGGAAAAAATAATAATAAATAATTTAAGCTTTATGTTGCAAAACTCCAATAAGTGACGATACCCTGGGGCCTCTCCATCAGCATCCCTGGGCGATCCCACAATTTTTCTTTCTGGATATTTTCTCGGAGGAGAAGGTGGTTTTTGCTGTAGATCTTAGAAAACTTGACTCTTTTTTTTTTTCCTTTTTCGGTTGGGTTTTTTTTTTGGTTTTTTTTTTTGTTTTTTGGGGTTTTTTTTTTTGGGTTTTTTGTTGGTTTTTTTGGTTTTTTTTTCCTCTGTTTTTTTTGTTTTTTTTGNGTTGTTGTTGTTGCTGTTGTTGGTTTTTTGTTTTTTTGGGTTTTTTTCTCTCAAGAAAGCTAACCCTGTTTGTTTCTCGGGGTTTTCCCCTCTCTCAAGCTGAGATTTATCTACAAATCGAACCCCTCCCGCTCCTCCCCAGCCCCAGCGATGCTGCCGGAGCTCCGGGGGGATGCCCAGGCTGCGATCGCTGCGCTCCCTGCGGGTCCCTTCCAGCTCCAGGGAACTCCCTGAGTCCCTTCTGCATTTTTGGGGTGGTGATAAAGAGTGGCCGGGACATCACCGCAGGAAATGCAGCAGGAGCAGAGTGAAAACAGATGATTTTCTGACTTAGGGATGAGTGAAAAACAACGGGAGCATCTCCCTGGAGTCCCCGGGAGCAGGGGGAGGGATGAGCACCGTGTTCCCCTCGGGGTCCGGCCGGTCCCTGAGAGCCCCGGGCTCTCCTCGGTGTAAAAGATGAGTAAATAAATGGTTGTGTCCTTGCTCTCCCGGTGTGTCCCGGTGTGTCCCGGTGTGTCCCGGTGTGTCCCGGGGCCGGGGAGCTGCTCCTCTTGTCGGACAAAGGAGGGAGAGGGAAAGGAAGGAGATCGCTGGTGATGAAATCCGGAGGAGGAGCGAACCTTCTGCTCAGTCTCGGAGCATCCCGGCTGCCTCTGGATGGAAAATGGGATGGGAATAAGACTGATCCTCCCCACTCCCCTCCCCGCGTGTTGGTGAAGATGAATTAATTCCTTCTGACGAGCTCTTTGGAAGGTGTCAGAGAAATGTGTTTACCTCACTTTACAATTTAAAGAGCCCCAAATAAAATCCACAACAGGAGCATTAACAATGAAACTTATTTTGAGGATTATTAAGCTCTTCTCAAAGAATGGGGAAAGGAAATCTGCCTGGCATTATGTTCTGTGCCACGAGATATTGAAATTAATGCCTTCCTACAGCAGCTCCTTCAGAAATCTTTAAGGCACTTGAGCTTCTTCAGCGAATTTGATATTTGGTGGTGTTAAAAAGCTCTTCAGCATCCTCTGCTTGTGGAGCACGGGGAGGAAACTGAGGCAGGATGATTTGGGCACTTCATTCACCATGGGAAAGGTAAAATGGGAATTTGATTGGCGTGGTGTGTGATGGAAAATGCCTTTGTCCAGCAGTGCCTGGGGGTGCTGCATCGTGTCCCTTCCCTCCTCCCCAGCTCTCCCAGCTGCTCAGGGGCAGAGCTGTGCTGCTGGTGATGCCTTGAGTTTCAGCTTTTATGTTTTCCACATTCCAGGCTGTTTCAGGTGTAGTTTTAAGCTCCACATTAAGTGCTAGTAGGGAGTAGGGGGACAAAACAAATCCTTTCCTGCTGAAAACCAAGGACAACTTTCTGGCCCAAAAGCACAAATAATGATGGACTGAAGAGAAAAACAAGAAGGATGAGACTTCCCAGCCTGGAGTTTTAATTAGACAATTAAACCCCAATATGCAAATAGACCCAAACAGACAGAAGGGCGTGGCCTGGGGATCAGGGGGCCAGGGCACTATTGAGGGGCCACCTGGTCAGGTTTGGGTGTCCCAGGGGTATCCTGGGGGGCCTTTCAGTAAATATTTGCTTTATTCTCCAGCTCTGTCCAGTCTCTGTTTCAGGTCAGCCTTCCCAAGGCATCCCTGGCACCCAGAATTCCTGCTGGATTTGCCTTTTTCCCTGCCCTGGCAGCATTTACAGCTCTGCCTCTGCCCATCTCAGGCAGGGCCCATAAAATCTGATCTAATGGCATTTCCTTGCAAAAGGCCATTTGTAAAGATCTGTCTCTGGGCTTGCTGTCACCACCTCCACGGGATTTATTTCCACTTTATTTACGGTTGGTGCTCATGGAAATGCAGCTCTTCCTCCCCATCATCACCCAAAACTTGATTGTGCCTTGGGCTTGGCTGTCACTGGGAGCTGTGCAGGGTCCCTGGGCTGCCTCTCTCATGCAGGTTGATTTTTAATTTGGTTTTTCTGCTTTGAGGGATGTCTTTGACCTCCTGTGAGCAGGGCAAAGCCCCCAGCATGGGGCAGACCCCTGCCCCACAAAGGTGATGTGTGAAATTTGTGGCTTGGATTTAGGCTAAGAAATTATTTCCTGGCTTTGGTGGTGCACAAATTGAGGGGTGGCTGATTTAGGGGTGATTTCTCCCTGGTCTCTGCAATCTGTGATGGGATTTGGGGATTCTTTTTGTCCTCACAAGTCCCTGAGTGTAGCAGGTCAATACCTGGAAGTGCTCATTTAAAAAAATAAGGTTATGGCATCCAGTAAAGGGCAGCGATGCTTTAAATGACTTCAGCTGCCAAAATTTGGTGTGTGCTCAAGATTTCTTCTTGCTTCCACTCCTAATGATCCCTCCTGGTGAATTCCTCAGGTGTGTGGAGGAACATGCTGTAGATACTCTGAAAAAAAAAACCTCAAATCAAATGAGAGAACAGGTAGTGGAGCTCTTTGAAAGTTGTTCAAAGAGACTCTGTCAATGTGAAACTCCTATTTATGTTGAGGTTTTTTTTTCCCTGCCTCCTCTTTTCTTTTGTTGATACAATCTTGGAAGTGGGAGGAGGATTTACAAAAAATGCTTGTGTTTTTAAGCTGCTGCTTCAGACACCTTTTTTCCCTTGTAAACATTGTGTAAGAAGCCAAAAAAGAAAAAACACAGGGAGCAAACACAGAAAAGTCCTCATCGGGCCGTTTCCCCAATCACCTCAGAACTTGAAGCAATAAAAAGGAGTTTTTAGGAAGTTTTTTGTTGCTGGTTTGGGCAGGACNTTTTTTTTTTCCCTGCCTCCTCTTTTCTTTTGTTGATACAATCTTGGAAGTGGGAGGAGGATTTACAAAAAATGCTTGTGTTTTTAAGCTGCTGCTTCAGACACCTTTTTTCCCTTGTAAACATTGTGTAAGAAGCCAAAAAAGAAAAAACACAGGGAGCAAACACAGAAAAGTCCTCATCGGGCCGTTTCCCCAATCACCTCAGAACTTGAAGCAATAAAAACGAGTTTTTAGAAGTTTTTTGTTTGGTGTGGGCAGGAGCAGCAGCACTGGGGTGGTGTGAAAGGGGCACAGACCTGGCACACAGAGCCAGGGGGAACTGAGGGAAGGTGTGAATTGACTGAAATAAGCACCAGAAGCTCTCTGGATGCTGCTTTTTTAACTCCTTCAGGTTAAAAAACTCCTGGGCTGTTGGGTTTTTTTAACTCCTTCAGGTGCTCACTGCTCACCTGGAGGCCAGGTACAGGCTGAGCAGCCTCAGGAGGAGCTTACATGGAACCAGACTTGGATTTTCCTGTAAATTAAAAAGTGAAGGCAGAATTTGTGGGGTCCCTTGGCTTTTCCCTGCCCTGCCCAGCTCCTGGGATCTCCACGTGTGCAATGCTCAAACAAACTCACACTCAGCCTTTCCAGCCCCGGGTTTGCAAGCAGCAATAACTTCAATCACTTCTTTAATATCTGCTTTTCTTGGGGATTTGTGTGGGTTTGGCTGAACCCATTTGCAGAGGTGCAAGAGGAAAGGGAAGAAGGAAAATGGGGCAGCTTTGCTCCATGGCTGGGCTCTGGATCTGAGCTGGCAGAGTCCTGGGATGAAAAGCTCCAATCCAGGGGAGGATGTGGAAACCTGAAAGGCAGCAGGGTTTGCCCGAGGACATGATGGAGCTGGGCTGGACACGGTGTCCAGGCTGCTGCTCCTGCCAGGGAGTGGTTTTTGGCACGGACTGCCAATACCTTTCCCTCGGTTTTTCTGGCTGTCAGTAAAACCTCAGGTGACTGGCCTGGGTGTCTCTCCCTGCAAGCCATGGAAAGCAGTGCTTGCAGTCCAGTTCGAACTTGTTAGTTGACAAGTTAAAAGGTTGTTTTGACCCTTCGGGTTATTTTTTTTTTTTTTTTAAGTATTTCTTTCACCTTCCTTCTTCCAGCTTTTATGAGGGGGCCAAGCCAAGAGCTTTGTACCCAGCAGTAGGAGTGTAATTACAGCGAGTCTGGGCGAGTGACTCTTCCCCCGGGGCTGTTTCAGAGTTGGGTTTTGATTCTGTTTTTTCTCCCCTCCCTCCCTCCCTCCCTCCCCTCCGGGTGCTCCATCCCAAAGCTGCAGCAGCGTCTGCCCGGGTTGAGGTGGCTCTTCCCGGATGCTGTGACCATTCCCTGCAGCCAGGCTGGTCCCACAGGGAGGGCTGAGCCCCCCAGTGCCCCTTCCCGGGGGATGCNATGGGGCAAATTTGGGCTGGGATAGAGCGGGAGCCTTAGGGATGGGACAGAGTGGAGCTGGGATGGGGCAGGAACCAGCGGGATGGGGCAAACTGGGGCTGGGATAGAGCAGGAACCATCAGGATGGGACAGAGTGGAGCTGGGATGGGGCAGGAACCAGCGGGATGGGGCAAACTGGGGCTGGGATAGAGCAGGAACCATCAGGATGGGCCAGAGTGGAGCTGGAATAGGGCAGGAGCCAGATTGGTTCTGCTGGAAGCACAATGCTCATCTAAGTCCCCGAATTCTCATTGAATCTGTCTACCCAAGGCTTTAAAATCAGTTAGATAAAGCGAATTAGAAGTTAAATCTGAATTAACCTTTCCTTGCACAGGAACCAAAGCTGGTTCCCGCTGGGGCAGCCCCATTTGGGAGGGTTTGGGTGCTCCCAAATGTCCCTGGCAGGACACCAGGACACAGCAGGGCTGCTCCTCTTCCCACAGCCCTGCTGTGAGCTGGCCCTGCCGTGCCGGGGTATTTTTAGAGGAGATAAGAGCGGTGGCAGGAGAGAGGTCTCCATTCCAAGGCAGTTGAACTCTTTAATTAGGTTTTTGGTCTAGAAGATTACACGGTTCCTAGAGCATAAATAGAGAGCACACAGAAGGTAATTGCACCTCTGGGTGCAGAAATCCAGGATCAGAGGGATGAGGCGCAGGGAGAGGGAGAATTTGGGCTCCTTGGAGCTGCTGGATTTTGCTCCCCGGGTTCTTGGCACCCCCATCCTCTCCATGGGGCACCCACAGCCCCATAAAGGAGTCACCCCTGAATTCATCCCTGAATTTTGGGGGGCAAAGCCACCCTTGGGCCCTCCCTGTGGTATCCACAGAAATCGTGGTGGGGACCTGCCCCTGCCAGAATTCCCTTTTGCCCACTTGGAGCTGATCTCAGCACAATTGCTGACTGGGCTTTATTGGTTTCCTCCTTATCTCTGGAGCCCTGCCAGGTGTCCTCGTGGCCTGGTAAATTCTGCATTCTTTGCATCCATTCTGCAGTGGATGCTGCTCTCCAAGCTTTGTTAACCTCCCCCTGGGTCTGAGATCAGGAGGAGCATGTCCAGCCCTAAACTTTAACAAGGCAATTCTACCAAGGAGTGATTTGTTCCTCCAACACCTGGATATCACTGAGAGCTCCTTTGCTACATGGATTAAATCTGCTTTTTTTGTTGATTAGGCTTGAAAATATACAAAGGCCAAACATCAAAGAATATTCTTACCTCAGAAAATTTTCCATATTCCTCATTTTGCAACACCTGGGCACCAAAGCCAGTCCAGGTTTCCTGGAGAGGGTGGAGATGTGCCCCTGCCTTTGGCTGGGGGTGTGCCCTGACCTCCTCTTGGCTCCACAGGGAAGGAAAGATTCAAAAAGTGTTCCCAACATCCATCCCTTCCACCCTGCTCGTGGAGGAGAGCCTCAGTTCTCTCTGCCTCCAGAGCAGCTGGGGAATTGGTTTCCAGCTGCAATCCAGAAGTGCAGGGTGTAGGATTTGGGCCTCTGTGTGCTGCCCAAAATGATGTTGTTGTTCTGCAGCTGAAAAAAGGGGAAGCAGGACCATTTCCTTTGCAGTGCTTTATTTCAATACAGACAAACTTTAATATTTGGGGTGTGCTTTTCTTTTAAAAAGAAAATTTTCATTAAAACCCCCCCCCATGCTTTAAAATGCTTTAAAAGCTCTGCACTGGCAGTTTTCTGTGTGTCCCCACACTTGCCTGCTTTCCCTGGGATTCCTCCAGGTGGAACCTCATTTTTCCAAGCACTTCCCACCCCATCCCTGGAGTCCTGATGTTTTTGGGATCTGTGTTTGGGGGGTGAGTCCAGCCAACTCTTGGCTTGAGAGGGGAAATCCAAGGTGTGGATGATGGGAGGAAGGCTGACAGAGAGGAGAGGGACCCTGGAGAGGACAGCTGGGATTGGATGAGGAAATTTGGGCTCCAAATCCACCTCCAGCTGCAGTTTGTGGAGCAGTTTTGCAGAGCCTTCCCCCAGTTTAACCCTCCGCAGGTCCCAGTGCTGGAGATGGGGGATTTCCCCCTCCTCTTCCTCCTCCTCCTCCTCCTCCTCCTCCTCCTGCTTCCCGGTACAAACACAGCCAGCAAAGCCGCCAGCTCTGTTTATTGAACACAAATAGGAGATAAAATAGTGGAAAACTAATTTTTTCATGCTCATTGGTGGGAAAGATTAAAATTATGCAAATCCTCGGCAGCGAGCTCCGGTGCAGAGATAAGGGGATGTTGGAGTCAGCTGGCTGCCTGCTAATTCACTCATTGAAAACGAAATGAGCAGGAAAAGCTGCGGGCGGCGTCAGCGGCCCCTCGCAGGGAGATGAACAAAGAAAAAAAAA
>VWYE01014312.1:147983-161161 GCA_013398995.1 Alaudala cheleensis | reverse complement strand
CTTTCCTTTCCTTTCCCTTTCCTGCTGATTTCAGCCAACTTCTACAGGAAGGTGCAATCCTTCACACTTGTGTGCAAATGCTGGGTGCTCTCATCAGTTTAACACTGAGTGTGCCTGTTGGCAAGTGCTGCCTTCTGTGCCTTGAATGCTTTGTAACTTTCTGATGTTCATGTCTTTTTTCTGGGATATCCAGACTTTCTAAACTGGTCTTGGCATGAAAGTAGTACCTGATTCCCATAAATTGAATTCTGGACTAGGAGACTCCTTGGTTGCTGTATCAGAGTTGCTTTGCTGTGGGCTAAGGGTACATGTTCAACCCTGCCTGTCTCCCTTAATAAAACTTTACTTTTCAGCACAGGTAGTTTACAGGATTTAACAGCTGCTCTCTTTCTACAAAGTCAGCTTTCTAAAATTGCAAGGCTGGATTCTGAACTTTAGATGAACCTATTTCACTTGCTTTTCCTCCTCTCAGTCTAAGAAGGTATCTACTCACAAAAAAAAGTTAAAAATATTAACTTCATCATACAACAATAAGACTTAAATTTAATAGACAGAAAAATAATCAAATAAAGACAATTCTGTAGCACCACATATCGATGGAATGTGGCTTACAGATATAAATGAACTTCTGTAAATAGTTTACTAAGAAACTGAAGGCAGTCAGTCCAGTGAAAATGGATACAAGAAGCCATTCACAGCTCTGTATTGCCTTGCCCTTCAGAGCCTTTGGGCACAGGGACAATGTTGGTGTGGAATCTGTGTTTCTTGGTGTTTCTTAATGACTTTATAAAGCTCTTCTAATCTGGATTATGCCTGGTATTCTTTCTAACATCCTTCTTCCTCATGTAACCCATGTCTGAGAGGGGACACAGGACAAAGCTCTGAAACTTCTTTGTGAAACTTCAATTTTGTTTGAAAAGGAAAAAATAAAATAAACAGAACAAATTAATAACTCTGAGTATCATGAGCTCCCTGCATTTCTGCAAGTATCCAGAAAATACCAGATCCACCCTTTCTAAACAAGCTCTGGGTTTGTGACCTTGTGGTACAAGTCTGATCAGTTCCATGGAATTTCCCCTGCACTTTCCTCCCAGTTCAGCTGGCTGACCTCAGTGTCACAGGTTTTTCTCTCTGCCAGTGCAGAAGCTTTTGACAGCAAAGATAAAGAACAAAACAAACCCTTCAAAAGTGAGATCCTCATGACAGACAGAGTGGCTGCAGCCCCTTGGTTCAATGCAGCCCCTGTTCTGCAGCCAGCAGCTGCACTCCTGTGCCACATCTGCAGCCCTGAGAGCCAGCTCCAGGCCATGGCAGGGCACAAACTGCTGCAGCCACCCAGGGCTACAGGGTGAACAGGGAATGCAAATAACCCTGATGCCAGGGGCACCTTGCAGGACTTCAATGAACCAGGGCCTGAAGCAGTACAGGTTTTAAAGGGAACCAAAATACAAGACTAAATAGTAAATTATCCCAATAAACAGTAACTTTGAAAGAAATCCAAAGCAAATATGGACAAGCTACTGATAAGCACATATTGGTATGCTGCATATCCTTTGGGGGTTGTATTTCCACAAGTTTTCTGTTTGTGTAGGCAGTCAGGCACTTTTGAAGCCTTGCTGGTTCATACCAGCCACATCTCACCAGAGTCACAGCTCCAGCAGTGAGAACCTTTCTCTGCACAAGCCAGTTGTGATGGGCTTTGTTACACTGGATCTGTTCTTCCTGGGAAAGTGAGTTTTTAAAGGAACCAGTAACGTCTTCTCAGCTGCAGCAAGCATCTTCCATATCCATGCTGCTTTCACAGCACTGCATGTGACAAGTGCTGGAGGATGTAAATCAAAAGAGAATTCTCCTCAGCTGTCCCCATCCCCTTGAAAGCTCTGTTTATCCCCTGGCAAACTGAGTGCACTCAGTGTATCAGGGACATGAGAATAATTAGGCCACTGTGTCCCTCCTGCAGCGTGTACCTCGCTCCGTGCCAGTCCTGTCAGCTGAGGCTGGCAGAGATGATTCCAGCAGTGATGTTGTTTCCTCCAGCCCTGTGGTATAAAGAGTGACACCAGGAACCAGATACTGCCTTCTTCCCTAGCTGGCAGCCTTTTGATCCAAGTACAAATGGGAGTCCTATTACAACTTGGCATCGCTTTTGCCTCCAGTTTGTGTGAAACCAAAGAGCTCCCAGGAGGTCAATGGAGGTTTCTGATGAGAGCAAGTGCATGGAGGTAAACAGAAAAAAATCACTTGCAATTAATGGGGATGTCTGTGCTGTATTTCTGTTACACTTGCATTAGTTGTGGAGATGATGGATTTTATTCCCACACACACTTCATGAATGGAATATAAAAGAAAACTGACAAGTTCCTAAGCAAATTGAGAATGCTTTATATTTTCTCATAAGGAAAGGGCTTTGCTGTAGCTGCTCTAAGCAGCTCCTTCTGTCATCATCAGCTCTTGAATTCAGAGCACAGGGGCTGGGGGTGAGAGCATTAATGCCACAGAGGTGAGGGCATTAATGCCACAGAGGTGACAGCACTAATGCCACAGAGGTGAGAGCATTAATGCCACAGAGGTGAGAGCATTAATGCCACAGAGGTGAGGGCATTAATGCCATGCAGAGATTCAATTGATACAAACAGAAGGAAGATGCAAAGCACTTGACACTCAGCTGGGCAATGGCAGCAGCCAGGCCTCAGAGGGAAGTCTCCAGGAATTATTACTACAGTGCACAAGTGCTATGGAATTCAACTCAGCAAAAGGAAAGCACGTGAGACTCAAAGATGATTATGTACATTTAAAGAGTAGTACAGATATTAAAGCCTTCCAGCATTTTTAATGTACCTGTGCTTTCACTGGGACAAGCATTATTTATGTTATTGGGCAGAGCTCTGTGCTACTGCAAAAAATACATTATAATGAGTATTATACATAGTTCTCAACCCTTCCCTCTCCCCCAAGGAAAGGGCAAGCAGATCTTTACCCAAGCCTTGCAGAAATGACACAGTAGCTGGGTTGGAGGCACTGTTCAGGCTGGAGCCAAAGCTATCCTTGAGTCAGGGTGAGTGCATGAACCCCCATGCTCAGCAATCATCTTGAAACACATTTTCCAAACATTCCAAGATACCGTGGCAAGCCCTAGACCCTGGAGGTTTCTACTCAGTGGTGAACTCCTCATACACTCACATTAGGAGAAGGATCATTTTAGGGTTCCTGTTTGTTCAATGGCACCCCTAAAAAGTGAAGTTGAAATGAAAAACACTCCTAAAGAACTGATGGGTGGAAGTGTTCTCTGGAAAGGCCTTTCTGTCATCTAGAGGGAATCTAAAACAAGTTCTCTGTCCCAGTGCCTAAATGAAGTGTCTGAAGTTTGATGGCATGAATTGGTACCATGTCAGTGTTTGAAAAGCTCCTCTGAAAATTAAGAAGCAGGATGATGCACTTTCTTGGATTATTTATAACATCCATCTTTAACTGCTTCTTTAGGCACCCAATAAATTGGTGAGTCTACACTTCCAGCTACACAAATAGGGACAGCCTGAGGAAGCTTGCAGGAAATCCTATTACCCATTGTAACTTGGCTTCATTTAAGCTCTGTCAGCAGTGGAATTACCACATTACAGGGACTCAGTTGCTGGCAAAGAAAAGGGCACCCTGAAGGGGTTCAGAAATGAAATGTTTCCAGATTAGTGATTTTCATGGATTCATTTATTCAAAACCAAAAGCACACTCAGTGCATCTGAACTTCCTCGTGCTGAGTCCACTACATGTTCACACAGGTGTGCAGCAGGTTTCCTTCACCTTTAGAGCACACCTTCCAGAAAGCTGGCCCAGTTTGAATTTAAAACTGTAAAGAATGACCAGGGAGGAGGAACAGTTTATTTCAGGAATTACTCACTATGCAACTGCATTAAAACCACCAGTTAAAATACTTTCTCTGCAATGCAAGAATCTCAGATGTGAGGGCTTTCAAGTTGTGCCATGCAGAAATTTTATTTAGAGGTAGAATATTATAATTTCAAATTAGTTAGTTACAAACACCTCAGAGCTCCAGAAAAGTTTGGGTAGATGTACAGAGTACACACTGATGTGTTTGTTGTAAATGCTGTTGGAAAATAAATGGATACCTGGAGTTTCTTGTTGGCTCCAGGTCTCTGAGGAGTTGTCACATGCCAGTTGGCAGGAGTCAATCCTTGCTGAAATGAGGGCTGGGGACATGTTTGTGTTCCTGCACTGGCCTAATGCTTTGATTCAGCACTGACACCTATCAATTTGAACAGTCCCAGCAAAGTGCCTGAAGTAAACACCTCTTCTATGCTGAATTAGGACTGCTGGATCTCAAACTGTGCTAATTCTGAGGGAACATGAAGTCTCTTAATATGCCTTAAACTTTATAAGTGCTTGTTCTCCAGTAGTTTTTTCTCTTACTTCTATTACAGCAGGGCCTGGCTGAGACCAAACCCCAGGGTGTAGGGGACCATACAAAACACAGCAGGAAAAATTCATGTCCCACAGATGTTACATTTTTCTGAAGGTTTGTAACTTCTTCAGAGTCGAGTGATACTTGAACATAGAATGTTTAAAAAGTGCCATTCATTTTCATGTCTTTGGCTGAAATAATTTCTTTGAAGACATGAAGACTGGTTGGTTGAATGTTATGGTGGTTGGAAACCAGACAGTGCACCTTGAAATACAGACACAGCTGACAATGAAACCACAGTGAAACCACAATCTCTGAAATAACTCTATCTGCTTTGCTTGCTTGAATGGTTTTTGAAAACAGCTTTCTGCTTTGGAGCCAACTTATTAACCTGCTCAAAGTAAATAAACAGCACCTTATCTGGTGAGCTGGTCTCAGAGATGGGTGGCATTAACCCTTTTTGTACAGCTCTTTTAAGTTACTGGAGGAAGCAATACAAGCTTACAGAGTAGAATGAGCCATGTGGGAGTGCATGAAATCCTGAGGGTTTCCAGCACCTCTCAGAATGGCTTAGAATAATTTGTGAGATGGCTCCTTGGGTGTGTTTTGTAAAGCAAAAGGTTTAATAAACTGATAAAATAATAAATTATAAAGAACAAAATAGAAACTGTGCACAGGTGCATGTAAGCTCACTGCACCTTGCTATGACACCCCAAAAAGCCCCAGAAGCTTTGTGCTCTCCCTTAAACACTGAATGATTTAGATGGGTTTTTGGCAAACTGCCCAATAGATAATAACTGCATATCTGAGGAACAGGTAAAGAGACCTATCAGTGTTTCTGTCTTGGCCTTGAGCCAATGGCTGCCAGGAGAGCAAAAACATAGAACTTTTCCCTTTTAAGTTCTAAGGTGAAACTGAAACCCTTTTTCCTTGTATGAAAATAATTTGCTTGGTTTTGGGGTGCATTCCTACAAGGAGAGGCTGCCTCTGTGTACACACACAGACACACCCAAGCCTCTGTCCCTGCTGTGACACAAACAACAGCAGAACTTCCCCTTTCTGGTCATTGTTAGATCATGGGTCAAGTCATGTAAAGAGCTTTCAGTGAGTGCTCAGAAGCCTTTCCTACACAGATGAGGTTTTCAGCAATTGATCCACACACTGTTAAAATCAGTACCATATTGGCTCCATGCCTGGAGCTTAATTGTTCCCATCACTGTTTTCTGGTGAATGCTTTCTGCAAGGTACATAGGAATTGTCAAGCAATTGTCTCCAAAGCTTTTGTATATGCAAAGAATATATGATATGGAGACTATTATCCCCCTAGATTTACAAACTACTGCAGAAACAGGCATTCTGTGGTATTTTTCACTACATTCTAATGCTGGTCTGACACATAGGGGAAATGCCTTCATGTGCTGCAAATGGAAATCCTCACAATTTTCATTTTGCTTGCATTTTACAATAACCTGCAAACACTTCCAGACCTGACATAGTAAGGAAGTAAGAGATAACATTTCTGCTCTGATTCAAATCCAATCTTAGCAAAGTTTAGACTGCCAGACACTGTGCTGTCATGTCAGTGAGGAAACAGAGGATGTTTCTTAGCTCAGCCTTGGCATTTACTTCCATCCTTTGTGTCTTTCTAGAAAAGGCAGATCTAGGTGCAGGCTGGAAGGGAACTACCATACAGTCAGATTTATGTAAGGAACACTGCAGCTTGATATGCAGTCTGTAGTTGTGCTCAGATGAGTAAATTCTCCTGATTGCTTCCTCAGGTGCCCACCTCCTTCTAACTCTACAAGGTGAATGCTGGTGCTAAGTGTTGTATTCCCTGTTCTAACTCTTGAATTCTCTGTTCTAACTTTTGCAGCCCTCAGGTCTAGAAGGTCTTTGCTTCAGTATCTGTGTATGTGCAAAATATCCAGTCCCAGAGGTGACACAGTGGAGGTTTGAACAGAACAAGAATAAATGAGAATGATCATTCAGAAGACCTAAACACAAAGGGGAGGATGGTGAGACACTTGTGAGACACACTTCCATGCTGGCCTTTTCCTTGTCTGGCAGGAGGTGATTTGCTCCTGGCTTCTCTTACCCACACCAGTTGGCACTGTGCTGGGCAGCAGCCCTTGCTCTGCAGTGTGGTCAGAGGGCCTCAGTGGGAATGCACAGCTTGGCAGAAATTGTCCTTAGCAAAGAATTCTGAGTACCTGGCTTTGGAAATGCACTGCCCCTCTCACAGGGCCCTGGTTCTGAGAAATGACTGTTGGGTTTCCTATGGTCACTTGGAAAGAACCAGAATACCTCAGCAGCTCTCAGCTGTAAAATAAAATACCATCAGTCAAGCAGCTCTGCTCCTAGCCAGGGTTCCTGCTGCTTCATCAAAAGGCATGCAGAGGCTCCTGGGAGAGGCAGGCATTGGAGCCTGTCCCTAGGAAAAGCAGAAATCAAACACAAGCATGTCCCACACATGTCATGTAGCACACAGCACACTCATTCCCAAGAGGCAATGGATATTCATCTTCCATCTTTGTGTCAGTGTTTTAATGTCTGCTGGAAGAGAAGGGAAAAAATATGGGGCCTAATGTAAAAGCCTCTGATGTCATGGTAATTGCAATGTTTGGCAGGTTGGGCTTAAGGGGGCAGGTTCAATATGCATTTGAAGACAGATAGAATCAGGCCTTCAAAATAGGATGACTTTTAACTTACCAGTTCCAGCAAGTTTCAAGAATGAAATTGGGCAAAACAGATGCCCCCTCACCAACAGTTTTTCCAAAGTCCAAAACACAAGCAGCACATAACTGGAGATAGAGTTAAAAAATAGTCTGCGACCAAAATATAGATTGGGAACTTCTCTGCTGGTGTCCATTGGACTGTGGCAGTCTGACGAGGGAACACAAATATTTGATGGTTTGGCAAGGGGAGGTGTAAATCTGTTTCACCACAGTGGCACAGATTTTCTAGGTGACTGCATCTAATTCTTACTGTCCCTGTGCTTTAGTCCCTCAGTGAAAATGAAGTGTAATTATTCTTTTGATCTCTTCTTTTCTTGACACATCTTTCTTTTGGCTATGACTGTAAATCTTTTCCTTTGTGCATAGCACTGTCTTTAAATGCTAATGGAATAGTACAGCCAATGTAAAGTAAAGGTGAGAGTCAAAGCTTAGATAATTCAGAGGAAATGCTCCCACTGATGCTGGCTGGCTGTCAGGCCCAACCACAGTAATGGAAACAGAAATGTTTTGTACTGGGTCTTTCTTCTCTTCCTCTTCAGAAGGGCTGCAAAGAGACAGGAACTTCTCTGCAAGTTGCAAAGGACCTAACCCATCCCTGATAATCCCATGCCTTTCAAAATTGCCTACAAATAAAAATGAGATCCAAAACTCTGTTCCTGCCAAACAGGCCACATCAGTGACAGTGAAATGGCTTTCCAGTGGTGTGACTGCAGGGGGGTCTGATAAGCATGTGGTCTTTCTCCTGCCAGCTTGTTTTTAATCAGATCTGAACAATGGAAGCTGACAATGAAATCCCAGAGTCTCACCCAGAAAGTTCCTCAGCTTTTGGCTGTTTTTTTTGTTTGTCTGTTGTTCTCAGTGTACTCTGCAATCTGCTCCCAGAGAGCTGCACTGGCCACCAGGATGGCAGATGCCACCAGGATGGCAGATGCCTCTCTGTGCTGTTTCCTCTGCAGTAAGTGTCTGAGGAGATCAGTTCATTGCAGAAATGAGCTGTCTGGAGTGCTCCACACACCACAGGAAGCAAAGGAGAGCATGGATTCTGTTAGAGGTCAGGGAGGAGCATCCCCTACCTTTGCCACAGCCTTCTCATGCACCCAGGCAAGTCTGTCACCCTTGCTGTCAGTATGCAAGAGCTCATCCTTCTCAAGCCTTAGCTCACAGATTTTTCTAAGAAAATACAATTTTCCTAAGGCATTTGAGCTCCTGCATTGCTCTGAAACTGCTTCTCAGTTCTGTCAGTACATCTGTTGCTCACATCATCCAGTTCTTAAGGTGAATGGGAGCTGGGAATGCAAGAGGCACAGCCCTTGCTGCACAGTCTGCAGTCACTGTGTGCCTCAGGATCCCTGCTCAGTCAGGGTCATCCCAGAGCATGTGGCATGGGATGGTGTCCAGAGGGGTCTGGATTATCCCCAGGGAGGGAGACTCTGCTCCAGCTCTGGACAATCTGTTCCACTGAGCCAGCACTGCACAGGAAGAAAGTTTTTCCTCATGTTCTGGTGGAACTTCATGTGCACCATTTTCTGTCCATTGCCTCTGGTCCTATTGCTTAGCACAATGAGAAGAGCCTGGTTCCATCTCCTTGGCACCTCCCTTTAGATGTTTATGCACAACAATTGAGGTCTCCTCTGAGGGGTCTTTTCTCGAGGCTGAACAGGCCCAACTTCCTCAACTTTTCCATGTAAGAGAGATGCTCCAGTTGTTGCCTTCTTGGGGCTACCTAAAAACAGAGCCCAAACAAAAATTAAGGGAATAAAAAGCAGTTCTATTTATTGAAGGGCCTTCAGGTACATTTAGGGCACACAAAGCCCCCCAGGGGCTACACCCAAAAATGGACAATGGGTCATGGGTTTTCACACTTTTATAAGTTTGGTCCATTTACGTATTGGGGTTAATCTTCCAATTGCAGCTTCAGCTAATGAAGTCATTTACCCCAAGTTTGCTCCCCCAACTCACTCTTGTTTGCATCAATCAGGGCCTGAGGCAGTGAGGTGTCATTGATTGCCTGGGGAGGAATTGTTGTGTCTGACCAAAATGGGAAAGCAGCAGCTCACACTGTGTGGAGTTTAGAGTTATACACTAAAGAATTGCAGGATTACAAATATGTGAAAATATACAAGCTAAAATCCTAAGGCATCCCAGTGCCCAGATTAGCATGTGGTAAGTAGATTATTAATAAATAATAATAAATAAATTAATTAATAAGATTATTAGCACATGCCACAGTGTGTGGTGCTGGGGCGTGANAATAAAAAGCAGTTCTATTTATTGAAGGGCCTTCAGGTACATTTAGGGCACACAAAGCCCCCCAGGGGCTACACCCAAAAATGGACAATGGGTCATGGGTTTTCACACTTTTATAAGTTTGGTCCATTTACGTATTGGGGTTAATCTTCCAATTGCAGCTTCAGCTAATGAAGTCATTTACCCCAAGTTTGCTCCCCCAACTCACTCTTGTTTGCATCAATCAGGGCCTGAGGCAGTGAGGTGTCATTGATTGCCTGGGGAGGAATTGTTGTGTCTGACCAAAATGGGAAAGCAGCAGCTCACACTGTGTGGAGTTTAGAGTTATACACTAAAGAATTGCAGGATTACAAATATGTGAAAATATACAAGCTAAAATCCTAAGGCATCCCAGTGCCCAGATTAGCATGTGGTAAGTAGATTATTAATAAATAATAATAAATAAATTAATTAATAAGATTATTAGCACATGCCACAGTGTGTGGTGCTGGGGCGTGAGCACTGGCCAGGTTCAGCTGGAGCAGAGCACACTGCCCATTCCACATTTATTATACACCTGCTGTGCTTGGCAATTCTGTGTTCTCTTTTGCTACATGGATACATTGTGTTTTGGGGATTTGAACTCAACAAAACCCAAAGCAATTTATAAAAATCTGTGCCCTTCACTTCAGCTCCTGCCATGTAAGACAATACCCTGCTGGGAGACCTGTCTGTAGTCCTCAGGAGGGAAAGCTGTGCTCTGCACCCTGTCCAGGACCTCATCCAACACCACAGGAACCCCTTCAGCTGGGGACACTCCTTCATGTGACAGCAGAGCACAAACTCATCCCACAGGGACATTTTTGCAGGCAAAATCTGCCAAGGAATTTTAATCATGGGTGCATAGAAATGGCAGGAACTGAAAGTCAAGAGTCTTTTCCACTGGAGACTTGGAAGTGTGTTAAGGCAGTCTGCAGAAAGATTTTTTCCTATGATTTACCTTTGTGCTCAGGACTATTATACACATGGCTAAGACAATACAACCTTCTGGAAAAACAGAAATATGTTCTTTTCCATCACCCTTTCACCAGGGAAACTTTATAGGCTTTGTACAAACTATTGAAACTGGCTTGGTTTCCCAAACAGACAGTCAAGCTTGCCTTATTTCTGGACCTGTTTCCTGCTCTGCTATTCTCACCTAATGCTTAACTACTTCCAAGTTGCCCATAACCTTCATATTTAAGCTTTGAAACACTAATAAATAATAACCATATAACCCATTTGGAGTCCTAGTTCTTTGAATTCCTCTTTCAGGTGTTTTCCAGCAGCAGCTCCCCTGATCTTTCTGATGCAAGCAGGGCTCTTTGATCAAATAATAGCTTACTTGATTTTACTACTTTTCATTTCATTAACTTGTAAGCAATGCTGATTCTGAAAAAAAAAATTAGCCTGATTGAGCATGTATTATTTGTAGTAATATTAATAGCATTAATTATAATACTTAATAATGCTGGCATGTATTTTGTTTGAAATTATTTTTCTTAATGCAAATGTATATTCTGCTTGGTTTAGAGTCTAATTATATTTTATGAATCAAAGTATGAAATTTGAAATTTAAATTTCAGCAGAAGACCCTCAAATAACTGTGAGAATTCAAATGCTCATGTTGGTGGCAATCAAAATTTAGCATGTATTGAGGAGATGTATTATGTCAGCTGCATTATGACAAAGAATTAGAAGCTGCATATGGCTCAATTTTTCCAAGCACATTTTTCCAAATAGCAATTTCTTATGTGTTTAGAAATTTAATTTGCCAGTTCAATTTACGATGGGGAAGTTGAACTTCAGCCTTGGTTGCTTTGATTCAGGACAAGAATGGGAGTAAAAAAACACCAGGGTTTGGTAAGTCTTTAACATTCCAAACATTTTTTCAAAATTATTAGTGAGGGATGAATCTTACATCATGTTACCAGACTGACAGAGCAATTATGAACAGGATGAACATTTGAACAAAAGCCTTCACTTTCACACTTCACTGGCAAATGACTTGAAAAGAAATCCCCAGTTGTAATGGTATTCACCTAAATACTCTAGTTCTTTTGCTCAGGGTATTAATACTCAGGCCTTCATTAATACTCTGCAG
This sequence comes from Alaudala cheleensis, assembly GCA_013398995.1. Taxonomy (NCBI): domain Eukaryota; kingdom Metazoa; phylum Chordata; class Aves; order Passeriformes; family Alaudidae; genus Alaudala; species Alaudala cheleensis. The sequence goes on along the minus strand of VWYE01014312.1, from coordinate 149,643 downwards.
CACAGCTAATTAGAAACTCACTGATCAAAGTTGCCTCAGCAAATGAGGAGCCCCACATATTTAATTCAGAAGATCTCAGAATGATAAGCCTAAGAGATGCTTGCATGTGTTTCCAGCATATGCTCCAGTTTGTGGCAGATTGAGGATCTGATCTTTCCTGGATCTGTGCTCTGTCCTGCAGCCTCAGATGGGATTTGTGTGGCACTTCTGTGCCTGGGTCCACAGCCCTGACTGACTCTCCAGGATGGGTACAGTGCAGGACATGGTCCCAGACAGCTACAAAACAAAGCCTTGATGCTCTGTGCAGATAATTCATTCAGGAAACACCTGACAGTTGTCTGATGACGTTTAAAATGGTTTTAAACCTAATATGAAAACCAAAGTTTTATGTGAACCCAGACAGCCAATGCTTTGAACAGGTGCCAAAAAGGCAGTGTCTCCTTGTGGCTGTTCACCCAGGGCAGGATCTGCTGGATTCCCAAATCCTAAAGAGGAGAATTTTTCATTCCAGAAGAAAACTGCTCCTTGTCTTGCCTTCCACTACCAACCTAATCCCTCCATTTCTGAAAATACTTCTTCAGCAATGAAAGGTGACAGTTTTAGCCTCACAGAAAGGACTCCTACATAAATAGAATTTGACCTACACAAATCTCATTTACTGGTGGTTTCTGAAACCTGTTCTGGTCACAGATAGATGATCTCTTTTTATACCCCCTGTTCTGCCTACACCACTTTTCTGGTCCTTCAGAGATACATCAAAGCAAAGGCTACACTACAGCCTCGAAGTACATGGTCACAGGCTTTCTATGTAATTTCCAGTACTGGCTTGGTTTCCCAAAAAGAAGAGATAATAGATGGGCAAGAGGAAGTTGAGGAGCTTGTTGACAGATTAAGTCAAATTGTAACTATGATGAATATTATTTCTGTATTATCTAGTCTTAAAGAGATTGAAGCAAACAAATTAATGACTTTTTTTCTTTTTACTTATGGTTGTTATAATATTGGTATTCCCTCCTAGGCTGCCAAATGAGCCTGGTTAAAGTTCTAATAGGAAATTCCATCAATCAAGGGAAATATTATATCTCTACAAGAGGTTGTTCTCATTCGCCACAGTAACAATCTCATCCATTTTGCGTTAGAAATGGAAGCAGGGTTTGACTGACGGCGCTAATTAGCTGGTGACACGGAGCAGTGCCCATCAGTGCCGGCGGAGCGCCGTGCGGGCGGCACTGACCCCAGGGGAGCGCGGAGCTGTCATGCGAGGCTGGCCCGGGCGCGGCTCCCGGCTGCCTTATGTAAGAGGTGAGGGAGCAGCCGGCCTTTGCTGGCCTCCAGCACTGGCGTGACTGCCTGAGCGGGGCGCCTGCCACTCTGCTGCGCTTCCATGGCGTGACATCAGACACTGTCGAAGAAAAGAAGCGGCCTGATCGCCTTAGCGCCGTGAGGCCGACACTGTGCCAGCCGCTGGCCGGGCAGGAGGCGATGTATTAAAAGCGCCGGGAAAGCGCGTGTCGCGCCGGGGGCAGGCATTAACGGGAACGGGGTCACCGTCCTGCCGGGCTGGACTGGGCACATTTCCCCAGCCTCCCTTGCCCAGCGGAGCCGAGCCTTTGCCGGGCTGGGCGCGTTCCCCCGCCTGCTTTGCCCGACAGAGCCGAGC
>VWYE01014312.1:103530-147945 GCA_013398995.1 Alaudala cheleensis | reverse complement strand
CCGCGTCCCCCCGCCTGCTGGCCCGGACGGGCCCGAGCCTTTGCCGGGCTGGGCGCGTTCCCCCGCCTGCTTTGCCCGACAGAGCCGAGCCTTTCCCGGCCGGGCTGGGCGCGTTCCCCCGCGACCACTCGCGGCCAGTGGCGGCGGCTCCGGGCGGGCTCCGGGCCGGGCGGTGCGGGTGACGTCAGGACGGGGCTGGCGCTGCCCGCGGGTGGAGCGGGGCCGGCGGCCGCGGGGAGAGGCAGGTANGGCTGCCGTGGGGCTGCCCCGGTGGGAGCGAGCAGCGCCCCGCTATTGCCGGCCACGGGCAGGGCGGGAGGGAGCCCGGCCCCGCTATTGCCGGGCGCTGTCGCGGAGGGCACAGACAGCTCACGGGGAAAGGGCCTGCGCAGCTGGGCCGCAGCCAGCGAGCGCCAGAAATAGAAAACTTGCGCTGCTCCCAGCGGGAGGGGGCGGGTCAGGGTTACGTTTGAACGGTGAGCTCCCTGTACTCCAGCCGAAGTACTGAGAGTTAAGTATCCGTGGGGTGTCTGTGGGCACTGCTGCTCACCGCGGGCTCAGCTCCACAGCTGCGTGTGGTGTCTCAGCCCTCCATTCACACGCATCGCAGGATCGGGTCCACTGCTACCTCAACTGCAGTAATCAGAACTGCCCTAGTGATTACAAGTTGCAGGGAGAAACACTTGATTGGTTTTAAAGTGTGTTTTTTCAAGGAAGAGACTGTTGGAAATTCCACATCATATTCCATGCAGAAAACTGCTGTTCCAGGGAGCAGAAAGGAATAGTTCCACCCCTTTGCTAGATCTACTCTTAACTCGAGTTCAATTTAGAGTGCTACTACTTTTAGATTTCAGTCATCAAAACACTTGTATTTATATTCGTTATAAATTTATTTATCTTTGGTTAAGTCCCATTTTTTATGTTGGTGGCACTGAGCTAGTATGACAAGCAAATACTATTCAGATGCAGCTGATCTTGCTGGGCTATCTTCTAGCTCTGCAAATACACTTTTAAACATCATGTGGGTGGACTGTGAATACTGTATAGGACTTCACATGAGCCCTTGTGCTTAAAAAGGACAGGGAAGAATATCTAATTGTTTTTGCACCTCCTACTTGAAGTGCAGACAGATTGTTCTGTGTGATTCCTTGCTCTCTGTCTCCAGTGCTGAAGTTTTGGGCACTTACACCTCAGCCTGGGAAAGGGTAGTTGCCTCTGAGGTTACGTGCAAGGTGCTGTACAACTGCTGAAGCCCCTGAAGCTCTTGTTGCTTTAGACGTACTGAGACATTCTGAATGTGAGGCTTTGTGAGCTGCTCTGTAATCACAGGCAAAACTCAGTTTGTCAAGGGAGGTTTTCTTCTTTGGTTCTTCCCCCTTTTGTGTCTGAGTTAAATCTAATTATGTTATTGTGTAACAGAGTAGGTTTAAAGGTAGCAACAACATTCCATGGCCTAGTCTGCTTGCAGCAGAACCGAAGTTCATGCAAATTCTTTTTTGACCTTATAGACTATGAAGCAGTGAAACAGTGATTACCTTTCTGGGCAGACTGGAAGACACGGAAACACCATTAAAGCCATCCATTCATGTGAAAATGAAGAGCAAGTAGACTGTTTCCTTGTAAAGGAGAATCAAGGGGAGAGAAGCCTGTACTGGGGTAGCGGCAGAATGAGGCTCAGGTCCTTTGTACTGCTTTGTTACTTTGGGAGAATTAATTTGCCTTTATTTCTGGAGCTCTCTCTGTAGATGGGTGACAAGAGCATGCTCAGACCCCAGAGCAGGACCAGAGGACCATGATTAAACCAGGACAGGAGTCTGACACTCACTTTCAGTGAGCTCTCAGCAGAATCTTTTTTTTTTTTCCCAGCAAGCTGGTACAAAAGTCAAGAATAAGAGGTTTATTCTGGAGTTCAAATTTTACCTGCAGGTGGTTCTCACCATCATATCCAAGCCTATGCTGGATATGGCATTCCTTAAATATAAAATCCTGGTGGTTATAATCTTGTGTGCTACAGTATTTGCCCAGTACTCTGAAGAGGATACAGCTACAAGTAATATCCATTAGATCAGGAAACAGATGGATGTTTTCTAACTTTATATTTTATTAGAAGATTACAAAACTCTTCTTTTTCTCCCTTCTCCTTGGCTTTAAACACATTCTGCTGAGGTTTTTCTGGGAGGAGTTCCTCTGTCTATCAAATCTACTGTGCCACCTTTTACCCCCTCATGGCCCCCTCTTTATGCTGCTTCCAGCAGAATGTTATTTTTTAGGTTTCATTATCTCTCTCATATTGGCTTACAGGCCCCACAAATAATTTCTAGAAAGCAACCCTCTCAGGGGAAGCTTAAAATGCTTCTGTTCTTGCTTTTCTAGTTCAATTGCACCCGGATAGTTGAGTTTCTGTAATCTCTTTTAAAAAAATAATCAGAACACCATTAGGCTATAAAATAAAACCTCATTTTCCACTATATCCCATGCTTGATCTTTTTTTCAGCATGCTCATAAACCAGAATGCAGTGGCCAAGTACTTAATGTCATGTATGATAAGTTGAATTTAACACAGAGTGCTTGCCGTGCTGTTTAAAGTTTCATTTAAAAGCTGAGGAGAACTGAGACTCTATGGCTTATCTTTGACTTACTTTAATTCTTCTTGGAGTGAGCTAGTGATGATTTGAAAGAAATACAAGTCATAAAAACAGCTTTCTTCTTCCTGTTTAAGATTAAACTGTTCCAGCTTTTGTTTTGACTGGACTTTGACCCAGTGAATGAAAAACACAGAGGAGGAAGTACAGAAAAAAAAACAGGGGCAGGTAGAAGTGAGGGTGCTTGGTAACTTGAGACTGCAGAATACAGGAAGTACACGTAAGCAGAGAGAACAACTTTGAAGGGAACTGGTGGTGAGTCAGGAAGCAGTCATTCCAGTCTGTCCCTTCCCCATTTTCTAAGAGCAGGAGCTGTAGGCTTCTGTGTGCCAGTTGAGCCTCAAGGTGGTCTGTGACAGCCACGCTGGATCACGGCACTTGTACGTTTATTACGTCCTACAACAGCAGTTGTGCTTACTGAGGATCTGCAGCTGAGATCTACTGTGTGTCTGCAACGTCAGCTGGGTACCTGCAGCTCTGAGAGATGGTAATGAGTTGCCTCTTTTTAATGTATTATTGTGAAATACTGAAAACTGCTTTTCTCTTCCCTTCCTCTCCTGCCCACTAGATTAAGCAACAATGGCATTTGTGAAGAGCGGATGGCTGCTCCGGCAAAGTAAGTCATGGGTCTTCCTCTTCCTTCTCTCCCTGTTCACTGGGATTTCTTCAGAAAACATCAGAGCAGCTTAATAATTCCCAGGTTTTCTTAAAACAAGCCTCTAGTTCTGTGGGTTGGTTTTGTTGGGTTTTTTCCTTTTTCCTTTTAGGACACATCACATAATGATGTGTCATGACGGCATTCCCATGTGACCTTTGGGTACTGCAGAGTGGAACAGGATGTAAACATATCTGAGATGTCTGACTGGCATTCAGCTTCACATGCTGCTCTGTAATTACTGCTGTGTAAGTGGGGGCTTGGAAACTTTACCTGACACCTCAACTTAGTGTCTTTCAATTAATCATGCCCTCTGCTTGGTCCTGCAGCAAGTCAGAACTCAAGTGTCAGATCATGCACTTAAAATAAAACCAGTTTTGCTTTGAATCCTAGATAAAATATGGCACCCAATTCTCTCATGTTCCCAAGTGGGTGTGTTGTAATACAGGATTTTGCTTGGCACTTTGCAATGTTGTCTGGGGCAACTGTGAAGGATTTCTTGGTTTATTTTTTATTACCTCTAGTACAGAAATATTTCCTGATATGTGCCCTCAAAAATGTCTGATTTTTAAGGTACTATTCTACGGCGTTGGAAGAAGAACTGGTTTGATCTGTGGTCTGATGGCCGCTTAATATTCTATGATGATCAAAATCGCCGTGATCTAGAAGATAAAATCCACATGAGAATCCACTGCATCAACCTCAGAGTGGGGTTGACATGTCGAGGTAATCATGGTTATCATGGTATCTTCAGGATTTGTGTATCCAGAGATTCTTTAAAATTCAGGGCCTGCCCAACTTAGCACATACAGCACTACTGCAGATGTGTCCAAAATGTGTGCAACTTCACTGTTCTTGAATCCCCCAAAAAATACTCCAAAAAATCTCGGCTCCATCAACTCCTAAATTGCTTTAGAGATACCCAGGGGTGGTATCACCATGTGATGGGTTAGGGTTTGATACCTTCTGTTAAAACTCAGTGAGGACAGTGTACCATGCATGCAGCAGGATGGGATGTTCCCAGCAGGGCTGTGTGTCTGACTCAGAGTGTTCCTGGTGTCACCACAGTGCTGGCAGGACAGAGAGGCAGGGCTAGAAATGGGAAACCTCAGCAGATGTCTTTGCTAAGTTCACTTCTAACATTTGTTACTGCTCCACTTGGTGCTGGCACAAGGGTAGGACACAAGTGCTGGAGAGTACTGTTGCTAAGTATGGGTTGGTTCTGCTGTGAGACACTTGCATTTCACAGGAAAGATGTTCAGAACTGCTTACTTTCAGGACACTCTGAAGAGTGAGAACAGGTTAATTCCTGCTGGGATTTGTTCTGATGCCATGGAAGGCAGCTACAACTGGCCCTAGTTTATTACTGACTCCCTTCTTGTACATGTGATCATGTAATGCTGTTTGTACTTCATAGCTCATCTCTGTTTTTCTCACTCAGATTTCCAGCCTCCAGAGGGGAAGCAGAGAGATTGTTTACTGCAGATTGTTTGCCGTGATGGGAAGACAGTCAACCTCTGTGCAGAGAGTGCAGATGACTGCCTGTAAGACAGAATGATGGTTTTGCTGCTTCTCCCTCTTTTATTCCTCTTTATCTCTCTCCCTAGTTACTTTCCTCCCGTCTAACTTTCTGAGATATGTTTGAAGAAAGTTTTCAAGCAAATAAAGCAGGTTTTCAGTGATGAAAAGCCCAGTAGCTCTCCTAAAAGTTGTCTAGCTCATGCAAACTAACTGCAAGTTAAGTCACTGAAAACACTGAAGGGTGAGGAGGAGTAGAAGAATCTGATTAATATGATTAATGCAAGACTTGCTAAACAGATTTATTTAAACTTTTGCCATTCTTTAAGAGCACATGATGTGGTATTAGCCCAAGGACATCCCAGCAGCAGTAGGAGGAATATTCCATTATTGTGAACTCTCAGCTGAGCTGTGCTGTGTAGAGTTAGATAACTTCTGTGGTCACTGTTGGCCAAGCAGTGTGGTCCATGCTCCCAGCCCCGTGGCAGGGGAGGAGCTGGGTGAGGTGCACCTATCTGCTGGGAATTGCCATAGCAGCAAGGCCCCTGTCCTGACCAGCACAGATTAATGTGCTGCTGGGGTGCATCTCTTCCTGTTACCTCATCCTAAGCATGACTGCATATTTCCTACCTGTTGTGTTTGCAGCAAGGACCTCCAAAACTGCAGCCATTGCTCCTTTTGTTCCTCCTCGTTCATTCTCAGCTCTGCAAAGAAAGTAATTGTTTCTCAGTCTTGGTGTAACACTTTTGTGTATTCATTTGAGTGTCTCATGAGGCTTTGACACATGCAGTATCTTAAACTCTGCTCCTGCAGTACCTCCAGTTGCTAACCTTGTTTGTTTCATTGACCTGGAGGAAAAAGGTGGCTTAATTTTTATCAGTGTTCCATTAACCAATGGGTTTTTTTTTTTTTTGCAGGGCATGGAAAATTGCTCTCCAGGACGCCAGAACAAACACAGTGAGTGTCCTACCTAGAGTTTATACTGACAGAGAAGCAGCACATCAATGTTACAGTGTGGTTATCAGTGTGCTCCAGCAGTTTATCATGTTCCATCCCTCTCTGCTAGAGAAAAACAGGGTCATGAGCATGATAGTAAAGCTTGTGTGTGGGGAGAAAAAAAATCACAAAAATAGCCTTGCAGCCAAGTCCAGGCAAATGCATGCTGTGTGGAAAATAATGATTTCAAGGAATGATTTCTCTGGGTGGAAGAGAATGTTTGGAAAGCTGGTCTGTGGGCACTGAGGCTGTGGGCAATAAGCAAATCTTCTGCAAGCAGCAAAAATGAACTTTTCACTCCTAGTGTTTGTTGCCTTCCAGGTGGGTGCAGTGCTAAAGGAAGCTTACTACACAGCAGCTGTGTGTTCATGTAGATCCATCCCACTGTGGGATGTTCTTGGCAGAGACATTGGGAAGAGTGAGATGCTTGGAGGGGAGTGCAGGCTTGCTGAGGAGGAATGTATTACCTCTGCATTGCCATGCTAGCTGTGGAGAGAATGAGGAGTCAGAGAAACCTCTTTGTGAGTCTTTTGGAGAGCTGTATCTTTGGGCAGCCACATCCATCCACTTGTGGGTGTTGCTAAAGTGTTTTCCCTTTAGACTGCCTTCCAGAGTACTCTGCAGCACTAGCTTTCCTTGGCTGAACCAACCCGAGGTGTTTCTGTTTCAGGGGAAATGCTGTGTTTTGTAGAAGCTTATCTCAGTTTCTGATGGGTCACATGAACATTGCCACTGTACTGGGACATCTGTCAGATGATGTAGCTTAGATTTGTAGACACCAAAGCAAACATTTGTCATGGCAAAAGCACCCCAGACACAACTGCCTGTGGCCTTAAATGAGAAGTGAAGGATTTGTCCTCATGCAAAGGACACAACACTCATGGTCTGTCTGCTCTAGTTTTAGGGGCTTTATCTTGCCTGTGTGTGAGGTGGTGACTCCTGGTTCCAGGAGATGGGAACTGCTGTTTTCATGCCTCTGGCACTGCTGCCAGCCTTGATAGATGGCTCAGAATGTGGGGCAGTGCTGACCTTGGTTAGCCAAGGCAGACCCCTGCCCCTCAAAGTAGAGCAGTAGCCCTCTACACAAGCAGATACAGAAATTAACATTTTCCAAAGCTGTTAAAGGTGTCCACCAGACACTTGGACTAAGTGGGTAAGTGGGTTTGGGTCTGTAGGTGTGTGACACCCTTTTCAAAAATTCCAAGCATCCAGCAGTGCCTCCTAACTTGACTGGGACAGCAGGGTGATCACCTTAGCTTTGAGAACTGTATCATTTACAGGTGCTGGCAGGCTTGTGCATTGCCTGTGGCAGGGCAGAACACATTTACTGCTAAAGATGTGAGCATATTTCTCAGGTGATGGAAGTACTACTTCATACAGTATTTTGACAGTGTTTCAAGCAATCCTTAGAATCTTCACCATGAGTTTGACTTGGGTTATAACCATATTATGTCCTCAAATGCCATGATTTCATCGGTCCAAGAGATAATACAACATTTCCTGTTGACTTATTAAAATGTTCCCTTGTGACTTAAAGAATGGGAGCTGGCTTTTGCCTTGGAAAAGGGAATAAGAGCATCACTGTAGATTTAGAGTATTAGGGGCAACAATACAAGGGTAGTGTAAGAAATCTTAATTGTCTTTGAGAATTTATTCTAAATGGACTCAAGTGTTACCACCTTTGCCTCAGGTACCACTTTTGGCTGCTGCATTTGTTTCCTTTACCTGCTTCTGCAGAACTGGGTGATACCACTCTAGGGTGCCAGGAAGCAGCCAGCTTAATTGTGACAGTTTCTTTATCTGAAGTCAGAAGATGAGCAGGAGGGTAATTTGTAAATCTGAGGCTCTGGAATGGTGGAAGGAGCCAGTGTGCTTGCATGTACACATATGCATGTCTGTGGCACACATAGAGGGGAAAAAATTATGAGTCCTTTCTGTGTTGGATCAGGAATTTGTATTCCTCAAGGTCTAATCTCCAGGTACTTTCTTTTTGCAGCCTTTACAAGGTACTCACTGCTTTCTTAGCACAGTGTGTTTTCTTAGCAGTGTGGCTAAAGATTACTTTTCCTTGGGGGTCATTAAGTTTTAATCTTTAGACTGCTCTAACTGTCTGTCTGTAGGAACTGCTCTAACTGCTCTCTGTCCATGGTGTTTAGGGCTACGTGGGATCTGATGTGATGTATGATGAAACAGCCATTTCCTCTGCCCCTCCTCCCTACACAGCTTATGCCACACCATCACCTGAGGTAAGAGCTGCAGTCAGGAAGCATTAACATGAGGAAGGCAGCAGGAGCAGCCTCCTTCAGGCACTCACAAAGTGCTGCATTGTACCCTTACACCAGTGTTAAACCTTTTTCAACAGCAGAGGGTAAGGCACTATCAATCTATTGCTGCTCCTATTTGAGATGGATTTCCTTTGAAAGGGATGAGGCACACTTGATTTGGAGGTGTATAAAGGTATGGCTGCTCCTTGGAAAATAAAACTTGGAAAATAAAGCTTCTGAGAGACAGGGCAGAATTTATTGGCTGATCTTGAAATATATTCATTGTGTAGCTTCTAACATAAGCTTCTAACTACACTTCCATGTGCAGGCACTGGAAAGGTGTAGGATGAGGAGTTTTAGAAATAGGGTGTAATGACTGGAGCAGCCACTTCCACCCAAGAACTGTTTTTAAAAACTTCCACATAAGGATTTTGTTGTACCAAGATGTCACAGCAACACAGTAACTGTAGTTCCTGGACATAGAGTTCTTTTGCAGTGAAGGAGCAGCTTTGGGACCAAACCAGGGTATGTTGGGGATTTCTGGGTGTGCTTAGTGATGTGCAGTAACATGTGAGGGGATAGTTTGGAGGACTATTGCTTGTTGCACTATCTGCTCCAGCCTCTCCCTCTTGTTAAGAACAAGCTGTGATGCTGAGAGCTTCCTCTGTGCAACCTCCTCTTTTGAAGAAAAAAGTTACCTCAAAACATACAGCTCTAGAGCATTTGTCTTGTTAGTTGGAGTTTTTTTGGGATTGGTTGCTGCCTTGCTGGCACTTCTGAGCTCCCCAGAGAGCTGTTGTTGGCATGAGGGCAGAGAGGAGAAGCTGGCAGGGCTGCTGTGCCTCTGCCTGATGATCCAGGCCCTGCCTCTGCTGCTGCCTCTCCAGGAAATGAAGAGAGCCAATGCTGCTTAGGAGGGCTTATTTTTTCAAGCAACTGTTCTGAATCCATTCCAGGGAGCAGATTGGCTGTAGCAGGACAGCCTGGATATTTTAGTGAAACTTTAACTACATTAGAAATGAAAGCAAAATGAACAGTGTGCTTAATTGGATCCATAGCAAAGGGTACTTGTGTAACAGATATTTTCATTTCACCAGGTTTATGGCTATGGCTATGATCAGTACAATGGTGCATATCCCCCTGTGGGCCCTCAGATCTTCTATGCCTCCAATGGACAAGCTTATGCTCTTCCCTATCAGTATCCATACCAAGGTAATCAGCCACATCCTCCACCTTCCCACAAGCTCTTTGTGTCAATCTTTCTGGCTTTAGCTCTATAAATCACCAGCCTTTACCAGCCACCACTGCTGCACACAAAGAAAGGAGCCTGACCTGTAACTGGAACCAAGTCTACTCAGCCTTTCACAACAAAGGGAGTGCAGTGAAATTGGTATTAAGGGATTCAACCTTCCCAGTGTGATCTCAGCATAATTACATGGCTTTATACATTCCTTTTGGAGCATACAGAACTGTTAACTACAGCATGTTTTTGAAGGGAAGGTACAAGAGCCAGAGGAAGATGTGATTTTGTGATTCAGTACTCCATATTGGGCATTGATGGAGCTTTTCATACATCTGCTGCTCTTATACCTAGTTTAATTCTTTAAATGCAAGGTTCAAAGGTAAATCCACTCCCAGAACAAGGTTGTAGCTGGTTCCTTCCCCATGTGCTGGAATTGCTGTAAGGAAGCATTTCAGCCACATGAAATCTTCTTTGCTCTGTTCAGGTTTTTACAGATTTCAATCTCAAAAACAGGAAGCAAAGAGTAAAATTGTGCTTTTAATCATAGTCACCTTAATTTAGGCTTGTTTTTGCATAGAGATCCAGTCCTACTGGTACCAGTAATAAAAATGAGAAAATGAATTGTTTATGATCTGACTCTGCAAACAAGAATCTCTACTGAGAGTTTTTTATTTCAGTTTGAGGGAGATTTTGTTTTCCATTTGACATTTTTCAGTTATTTCACTTGCCTTTTCCATTATTTTGTTATGAGGGAGGTGCATCAGCTTTGAAAGCTTTTAAAATTTTCTTCATCTAAGTTATTGAAGTCCTAAGATACAGATGATATTTATTCAAACACAGAGGAATATGTGTTCTGTTGGTTCTGAAAAGCAGTAGCTTTTTAAAAACCCAAGAACTGTTTTTGAAACCTTCCAGCAGGCCTTGGAAATCAAGCCAAACCCATAAGATAACAATGCATCAGTAACTCCCCTGATCAGTTTGCAAGTCCAGTGTGTTAAGGTACTGGTTACTGGTTGGGCATAGTAACCAAGGCTCAGTGTGTTCCTTCACCAGGGTCACTGCAACTAAACCTTAGGGTTCAGATTCACCACAGCATCTCACTTAACCCCTGCACTTTCAGCTCCTTCTCTGCAGTGACAAAATGCTTCTCAAGGGGGAGAGTCATGCATTGTTGAGAGTCAGTGAAAGCCTTTTCTAGTTGGATTTAGTTGGATTACTTAAGAATCTTTTACAAAACACCATTGTGGGATGTTCAAGAATATTAAATCTCCCTGAAATGTCTGGAAGGGAAACCAGAACTGTTATGTTTGCTTTGCAGCTAGGAGCTAAATCAGGAAACATGACAGGTGAAGCTTGTACAAGTCTGTTACAGAGCAAGGGTCTGTAACACCCAAAGTGGCTTCTTGAGTCTAAGGTTAATTTCTTACTGTTGGCCAGTTTTCATCTGAGCAGAAATGTAGCAGCTGTCACCACCCCACAGATCAGTCCAGGATGTGAAGGCTGAATGTAAATGTAAATAACTGATGCAGTTTCAGACAAATTACTGGCTTGAGACCTGCCAAAGATTTTTTCAGGGGGAGGGGATAAGGGGGAAGAACTAAACTATTTGCTTTAACTTCAAGGCTGAATCAATTTTAGACCTATTTCTTACATTAAATCCACAAAGTGAGTACAAGTAATTTGTGGGTTCTTTGCAGAACAGTGTTCACTTTTACATTTGTGATGAGTTTTCCTCACACATACTAAGCTGTTACAAGGCTAGAAGTGTTGCTGGGCCCTTGGATTTAATGAATGTGGAGGCTGAATCCAAAGCAGGAATGTATTCTACCTGTGCAGCTGACAAAATACTAGCATTCATTTGAAGGAAGAATGTGAAAGAATGGCCTGTTCTGAAATTGCAGTGGATGGTATTAAGATACACATTTTTTTTGCCATCCTCCCAACACTCTCTTCTTTCCTAGGACCCTATGGCCAGCCCCCTGCAAACCACGTCATCATTCGGGAGCGTTACCGGGACAGCGATGGAGACCTGGCACTGGGCATGCTGGCTGGAGCAGCCACTGGAATGGCTCTGGGATCATTGTTTTGGGTCTTCTAGATTACCCCTTCCTTATCTCTGTAGTTCCAAACCCCTTTATTGTGTGCAATAATACATTGGCAATGTTGTTTACTGTTAAACTTGGAAAAATGCAATAGTTATTTTTCAGTAGTGACATCTTAATAACTGATTCTTAACTGTCTTAATGAGAGTTTAAAAGGCACCATTTAGTTAAGTGGTTGGAGATGGCATGTGCTGCTCTTGAATTCTGGTCTGATGTTCAGAATTATAAGGATCAATATGAGCACCAATGTCATGTGGTAGCAGTCACTTGCTTTATGAACAGACTGTTACTGTAAACACCATGGGAAAAGTGGGTTTTTTTGGAGGGGAGCAGTCAAGATCTAGTTGAAATAAGAGGTTAACAGGAGTCCTGCGTTAGTATACACATACTACTGGCTTTTAAACATTCCCTTGAGAAACATAGAGCTGAGCAGAGATTCCTTGGCATTAGACAGCCTGCCATCCTTGAGGGTTTTTTGTTTTCAGGATTGAATGCAGATGGTAGTGTGCTTTCTTAGGTGGAGCCCTACACCTGCCTCTCACACCATCCAGGTGAATTTGTCTCTGAGAATGTATGAGCAAGCCACTAAACACTCCTCAGTTCTTTTATTCTCCCAGAAATGTGAATGACCCGTGGCAAGGAAGAGCAGTGCTTGTTGTTCTAGCTCCCTTCTTTATCCCATCTTCTCTGGTCATATGGAAGTACCAGATCTGTAGTTGTGCAGGTGTCTGGAGATCAGCAGGCTCAGACCCTGCCCCAGCTGCATTGTTAGGGACCAGCCATGGTTACTGCCATGGCTCTGCAGAGGCTGCAGGAGGAGAAGGAACTTGAACAACCCTTGCTGTGTTGGGCCTGCCAGCCCCTCTGCAGGCAGGAACAGTCAGGAGGGGACAGACATGCAACCTAAGTAGACCTTGCACACAGGCACTTTGCTATCAGCTGCCTTGCCAGGGCTAGGATAGGATGCCTGCCTCTTAGCCACCAAGGTTTCCTGAACCAGGTTCTTTATTTGCAACTAGTTTTGAGCACAACTGAGCCTGGGCTTGTTGTTTCCACCTCACATTCAGCAGGTCTTCTCTTCCCTTCATGACTTGTTGAGAAAAACACTCCAAGGAACCTGTGTGGCTTTGCTTGGATGTGTGGTTCCTATACAGTGTGCTGTGGACTGTCCCCTGGAGTGCAGCTGGTTTGTGTGTTCCATGGCCTGTTCTCATCCTTGCTGAGCTGTGCTTGGCAGGGAAAGAACTCTCTGAAGAAATGCACAGGCTTTCTTGTTCAGGTAAATGAGGCAGGGTGCCTGATTGAGTTCTTACAGTAAGAGGACTTATTTTTATACTTGCACTTTTAGCTTTGCATACTGTTTTAATGTTAAGTCTTACTTATGCTTCCATTTAGAAGAAGGTTAATTTCCTTATGGTTCACAGGGTCTCATGTCAGGAAAGATGAAAATGGGAACTTGTACCCATATAAATTTAGTCCCAATATTCTCCATTTCATCCTAAAAATCTATTGGCTCTATCCTACTTATTTAAGCAACAGCGGTCCTGGACAAGAGTTTGGGTAGCAGCCAGGGGAAGCACTAGGCTTTCATGAGCCTTAGGACTAAATCAAGTGGAATCACTGGCAGTAAACAGACAGATGTAACTGTGGCTGCTTTACTAAGAGTGGCCTAATCCAGGGAATGTAAAGTGCTTTCAGGAGGCTGGCTCTGAGCTGTACACCAGTGTGCAAGCATGTCCTTTCACAGGTTAACACAAGCTACATGTGCTCTGCCAGGCACATGTACTGAAAGGACATTCTGGAAGTGCAAAAGAGGACTAAAGTGAAAGTTTCCTATTGCTAGTCCAAACCAAAAGAAATTGCAGTACACTACTGAAGCTTTCTTAGACCTGGTGGCCTTGAGGTCAGAAGGGGATGGAATGTAGTTGAACAAACATGTCTACCCTTTTAAAAAGCCCTTTAAGAGGTGAGTTTGATTACAGGTCTGTGCTGCTGTTTGGTTTGTGCTTTGCAGTAGTGAGTTCTGCAGAATGCCTCCATCTCCTCTTCCTCTGTGATTCTTGTAAGGAGTAGGGGAGGATAAAACATTTGGGCATCATATGATTTTTTTAAATTTCATAATGATTGGGAAAGGATAAAAATTAATCAGCTGGGTTTTTTGTTTTGGTTTGGGCTTTTCTTTCAGAAGAACTGTTAGTCACAGCAGGGGAACATGTCTTTTGTGTTTTCAGGAGATAACTCTGTCTAGCTCCCTGGTTTCTTCAAGTATATGAAATAAAGATTGTTGATTGCAAAAAAAATTTCCTGGGTTGAAATTCAAAAGAAATTATCTTTTAAAAAGTTCAAAGTAATTGAACTTGAAGTAATTCTCCATTAAGAAAATAAACTTGCACTTCTCAATGGAAAACCACACCACAAACTGAAGCCAAAGATTCTAGTTTCAGCTTGGAAGCAATAGGCTGCTTTTATACAAAAATCATGAACTATTTTCTATCTTAGAAGCACAGGCACATAGAAGCCAGAAAGCAAGTGTATAAAACTGTGCTAGAGCATGAAATCAAGAGCACTGCAGGTGCTTGTAGCCTTTCTGATCTCACTGCTGAGACAGAAGTGGCAACATCCTGATGTGCAAAGCAGCAGCATGGGGATTGTCACCTGAAGTCCCTGGTTGTTGAAGCTCAGACTTGGGTCCTGAAGACATGCCCATGTTTCCTGTTGATCAGGAACAGGGCAGAGCTTTGGTCACATCCACATTTGTCTGGCTGGATACACAGTTGTGACTCAATAGCCTTTCTCTGCCCTGCTCTGCACTTCATGTATCTGCAGGTGGTGTGGATGTGCTGTGAGCTGAAGGAGATGGGATTTGGGGCTTGAAGGGACTGCTGTGCCAGGTTCTGCACACTAGGGATGGTGTGATGGAAAGAGGCAGCAAGTGTGGCAAGATAGTTTTCAAAGCAGATTGAAATGATACTTTGTTTCTGAGTGGTCATTCCTAACTATAATTCCAGTTATGTTTGCATAGTACTCAAGCACACATTCTTGCTTTGGGCCCAATACTTAAGCCCCCTAAAGCTGTGGGAGGCTCACAGGTACCACAGTGCCACTGTTTTTGTGCAGTGTACACTGTCTGGAAAGGACAAATCTGTTGTTGCACAGTGCCAGTCTGTTCAGAATTCAGTGTCAGTGCTCATGGAGGGCACGAGTCTACATGTTCATCTGGGACTTGTTATTTTTGGGCTTCCAGCCCAAAACAGCTGGACAGAGCCAGGCTTCCCGAGAGTGGGGTGGGAATGCTCAGCCTCCTGGTAAGTCTGACCACATTAAAGAGGTCAGCCAGGGCCCCCTCTCACATGCTTAGTTACATATGAAAACATAGCTATTGGCTTCTTTTGCATGAATTTGAAGGAGAGCCAGTCTCTTCTAGTGAGTGGGTAAAGGCTAATGGACTAGGGAGGAGGGGGTGGGCAGAGTTTCTGTACAGAACAGCTGCACTGACACTGCACTGACACTACACTGCCAGCAGAGACACATCTTCCCCAGTGCTGAAACACATTCTGAGCAGTGTCTGGATGGAGCTACCCTGCACGTCATCCAACACTGGCTTACTCTGGTTTGTCCTTCAGTGAACATTCAGTAGGTGATGGAAACAGCTATGCAAGTGGAGGAGAGGAGAAAATTCACACCCATGTTCCTCAGATGTGTCTGTGCTTTTCCTCCTCACCATAAGAGTGTGTAAGTCATGGAGGATAGCATGCAGCAAGTTTCCCCTCCAGAACCTTTATGTTCTTGTGCACTCCCTGTCTTTACTGCAGCTTTTACTGTATGTCCTCATTTTCATTATTAATTTATAGCAAAATAACCATAGCAATAAAATTCATATTTAGTGTAATTATTTTGTCTTGACATGTAGAATAGCCTTCATTCAACACTTCTGATTTAGCTGGAGTGTAGACAGCTCAGGCTGACATACCTTGGACATCTCACTTACCATTTAATTAGCGTGAAGTAAAGTCTGTGAAATCAGCAAAGTAAGTCCACATTAACACCACTACAGCAAGATTAAGACCTATTTCTTTCTAATGGAGTTGAAGGCTTTGATTAAGAAGTGCTTAATCTTGGATATATGCAACACTGATCCAGATTTACCATTTGACATTGTGTTATCAACAGATTTGTACTGTTTAGTGTTAGACTAAGCTGCTTGGAGCACAGATGTTGCTCTGGGCAAAATGCTACTGGTTGCTGTATTGGTATTTCCTGTTTATGAATTGCTTCAGAGCAGTTGGGTACAATCAATAAGTTTGCTTTGACAAAGACACTAAATGACCACAGCTAGCTCTGCCTTCTAAAGGCAGACAATCTGGCATGTTTGCTGGGAATTAAACTTCTAGTCCAAAGGACCACAGTATGTTTTGTAAAACAGTATTCCTGCTCTGTGCACATCTTGTTTTTATTGCTGAGGGGTGGTGGGTTTTTAGCCTCTAAACTGGGGAAGGAATGAAAAAACCCCTGCTATTTCAACCCACCAGCTAATGTCAGAGCTGACTGCTTTTCTCCACAGCACACTGTGTTGACTGTGCTTGTTTTGTAAGTCAGCAGTTCCATATGATGGATTTACTAGGCTAAGCAGCACATCATGTATACTTAACCCTACCCACCCAAGCCCCCTTGTACTGAAATTCTCTGCACCAGAACAAGTTAGGGAACTAGATTTACTATGCAAGGCTTAGCAGCTCCACACCTGCCTGAGCTTCCAACAGTTTCGAGAATGGGCTTTGCCTTTGCTCCTGCATTCTCTCTCCTCTCTGTGGTTGCAAAATGGAACTGCCATAATTAACTTGGGTTGTATTCCTAAAAGTACCTGTATTTGTCCCTCTCTCCTGTTGCAGTTCTACTGCACTGCATTGCAATGAACTCAGTGTTCCCTGAATTTCAGCAGAGCTGACAGTGTCCCCCCACCCCGTATGTTGTGAGCAGTCACTAAGCACAAACCAGAGCTGGTCCCAGCTGGCTGGCACACACACAGCTGGTTTGGAGCCTCCCAGGTGCCACAGAGCATCTCACTGGGCTTCAGAGTTTCTGAGACACCTCAAAAGGCTCCAGGACTCACAGGGCACGTAAAAACTCCAGTGTATCTGCATTAATAATTTCAGGTATAAGAGCCATGGGATGATTTTTAAGGTGCAGCTTGGGTAATTTTCAGACCAACAATGCAGAGCTTAACTGACTGACTATGGTGGGTGCAATACTGATTCTACCCAATCCTCCATGTACATTATGTACCAAAATCAGCCACACATTTTGCAAAGAGAGACCCCTGAGAAGCCCCCTGAGCTTTCAGGGGCCAGGTGCATGGGGGCTGAGGTGAGCTTACCCCAAGCAGCAGCTGCATCTCGTGCCATCCATCAGCTGTGCCCCTGGGTGCTCCCAGCTGGGCAGGACACAGCCACCTCCCAGGTTTGGAGGCCAGCAGAAAGTCCTGTAACTAACTGAGTCTATTCTTCATGAACTCATGGATGACAACAAGCTGGTTTGATGTGTTGATCTGCTGGAGGGCAGGAAGGCTCTGCAGAGAGATCTGGGCAGGCTGGATCCATGGACCGGGCCCAGCTGTATGAGGTTCAACAAGGCAAAGTGCCAAATTCTGTTCTTACCCCCTTCAGCACTACAGGCTGGGGACAGAGTGCTGTAAAGTGGCCCAGAGGAAAAGGCCCTGTGGGTGTTTGACCGCAGCTGAACGTGAGCCCACGTGTGCCCAGGTGGCTAAGCAGGCCAGTGGCACCTGGCCTGTGTCAGCAATGGTATGGCCAGCAGGAGCAGGACACGATTGTCCCCTGTGCCCAGCAGTGGTGAGGCCACACCTTGCGTGCTTTGTCTAATTCTGGGCCCCTCAATTCAGGAAGGTGCTGGAACCAGTCCAGTGAGGGGGAATGGAGCTGGGGAAGGGGCTGGAGCACAAGTCCTATGAGGAGCAGCTGAGGGAAACAGGGCTGTTTAGCCTGGAGAAAAGGAGGCCCAGGGGGGACCTGATGGCTCTGCAAACTCCCTGACCGGGAGGCTGTAGGCACATGGGGGCTGGCCCTGTTCTCAGGGAACAAGGGGCAGGATGAGAGGACATCGCCTTCAGCTGTGCTGGAGGCTCAGGTTGGACACGAGGAGGAATTTCTTTCCAGAAGGAGTGATAAGATGTTGGAAAGGGCTGCCCGGGCANCTGGTTGCTGTATTGGTATTTCCTGTTTATGAATTGCTTCAGAGCAGTTGGGTACAATCAATAAGTTTGCTTTGACAAAGACACTAAATGACCACAGCTAGCTCTGCCTTCTAAAGGCAGACAATCTGGCATGTTTGCTGGGAATTAAACTTCTAGTCCAAAGGACCACAGTATGTTTTGTAAAACAGTATTCCTGCTCTGTGCACATCTTGTTTTTATTGCTGAGGGGTGGTGGGTTTTTAGCCTCTAAACTGGGGAAGGAACGAAAAAACCCTGCTATTTCAACCCACCAGCTAATGTCAGAGCTGACTGCTTTTCTCCACAGCACACTGTGTTGACTGTGCTTGTTTTGTAAGTCAGCAGTTCCATATGATGGATTTACTAGGCTAAGCAGCACATCATGTATACTTAACCCTACCCACCCAAGCCCCCTTGTACTGAAATTCTCTGCACCAGAACAAGTTAGGGAACTAGATTTACTATGCAAGGCTTAGCAGCTCCACACCTGCCTGAGCTTCCAACAGTTTCGAGAATGGGCTTTGCCTTTGCTCCTGCATTCTCTCTCCTCTCTGTGGTTGCAAAATGGAACTGCCATAATTAACTTGGGTTGTATTCCTAAAAGTACCTGTATTTGTCCCTCTCTCCTGTTGCAGTTCTACTGCACTGCATTGCAATGAACTCAGTGTTCCCTGAATTTCAGCAGAGCTGACAGTGTCCCCCCACCCCGTATGTTGTGAGCAGTCACTAAGCACAAACCAGAGCTGGTCCCAGCTGGCTGGCACACACACAGCTGGTTTGGAGCCTCCCAGGTGCCACAGAGCATCTCACTGGGCTTCAGAGTTTCTGAGACACCTCAAAAGGCTCCAGGACTCACAGGGCACGTAAAAACTCCAGTGTATCTGCATTAATAATTTCAGGTATAAGAGCCATGGGATGATTTTTAAGGTGCAGCTTGGGTAATTTTCAGACCAACAATGCAGAGCTTAACTGACTGACTATGGTGGGTGCAATACTGATTCTACCCAATCCTCCATGTACATTATGTACCAAAATCAGCCACGCATTTTGCAAAGAGAGACCCCTGAGAAGCCCCCTGAGCTTTCAGGGGCCAGGTGCATGGGGGCTGAGGTGAGCTTACCCCAAGCAGCAGCTGCATCTCTCGTGCCATCCATCAGCTGTGCCCCTGGGTGCTCCCAGCTGGGCAGGACACAGCCACCTCCCAGGTTTGGAGGCCAGCAGAAAGTCCTGTAACTAACTGAGTCTATTCTTCATGAACTCATGGATGACACCAAGCTGGTTTGATGTGTTGATCTGCTGGAGGGCAGGAAGGCTCTGCAGAGAGATCTGGGCAGGCTGGATCCATGGACCGGGCCCAGCTGTATGAGGTTCAACAAGGCAAAGTGCCAAATTCTGTTCTTACCCCCTTCAGCACTACAGGCTGGGGACAGAGTGCTGGAAAGTGGCCCAGAGGAAAAGGCCCTGGGGGTGTTTGACCGCAGCTGAACGTGAGCCCACGTGTGCCCAGGTGGCCAAGCAGGCCAGTGGCATGATTGTTCCCCTGTGCTCAGCAGTGGTGAGGCCACCATTGCGTGNGCAGAAAGTCCTGTAACTAACTGAGTCTATTCTTCATGAACTCATGGATGACACCAAGCTGGTTTGATGTGTTGATCTGCTGGAGGGCAGGAAGGCTCTGCAGAGAGATCTGGGCAGGCTGGATCCATGGACCGGGCCCAGCTGTATGAGGTTCAACAAGGCAAAGTGCCAAATTCTGTTCTTACCCCCTTCAGCACTACAGGCTGGGGACAGAGTGCTGTAAAGTGGCCCAGAGGAAAAGGCCCTGTGGGTGTTTGACCGCAGCTGAACGTGAGCCCACGTGTGCCCAGGTGGCTAAGCAGGCCAGTGGCACCTGGCCTGTGTCAGCAATGGTATGGCCAGCAGGAGCAGGACACGATTGTCCCCTGTGCCCAGCAGTGGTGAGGCCACACCTTGCGTGCTTTGTCTAATTCTGGGCCCCTCAATTCAGGAAGGTGCTGGAACCAGTCCAGTGAGGGGGAATGGAGCTGGGGAAGGGGCTGGAGCACAAGTCCTATGAGGAGCAGCTGAGGGAAACAGGGCTGTTTAGCCTGGAGAAAAGGAGGCCCAGGGGGGACCTGATGGCTCTGCAAACTCCCTGACCGGGAGGCTGTAGGCACATGGGGGCTGGCCCTGTTCTCAGGGAACAAGGGGCAGGATGAGAGGACATTGCCTTCAGCTGTGCTGGAGGCTCAGGTTGGACACGAGGAGGAATTTCTTTCCAGAAGGAGTGATAAGATGTTGGAAAGGGCTGCCCGGGCAGGTGGCGGAGTGCCCGTGCCCGCGGTGAGCGATCACACCCCACAGCCGGGCCCGGCGGCCGCGCTCCCCTCACGCGGCTCCCGCCGCCGCCCGCAGATGGCGCCGCGGCCCCGGCGATGGCGGCGCTGGGCCCGGCCCTGCCCGGCGGGGCTCCGCAGCGGGCAGGGCTACCGACGGCACAACCCGCAGCCTTCCGAGCCGCCTGCTGATCGACAGCGGCTTCTGACACCAATGCTCAGGGACACGAGTGTAATGAAAGGCATTTCCAAGCCAGATTTCCATGCTCAAATCCCGAGCTGCTTCAGCTGAAAAGCTGTTTTGATGAAGTGACCGGGTTTCTCTCGTGCTGGAGGTGCAGGGGTGTTTCGGCTGTCCTGCCTGTTCTGCCCGGCCAGCAGGTGACAGGTCCGAGCCTTGGGCAGCCCCCGCGCTCGGAGCCCCCGGAGCAGCCCCCGAAGGGGAGCAGGGAAGGCGCTGGCAGGCCCTGGGAGCCTGGTACAGAGCAGGACGTGAACCAAAGCCCGTGATGATCGCGGACCTGGCCTTTCCCAGCCCGTGCTCCAACACGGGAAATGGGCTGGGAGCCCTGGCCTGGATGAGGATGCTCTGGGTCAGTTTTTCCAGCTCTGTCACAGGCAGTTTGCGTGATGTCGGGAAGAGTCGCTTTGCGTTGTCACATCTTACTTCTCACTTTCCCAAAAGAGAGACAGCGATGCAAAAGGAACAGACAAGTTCAGGAAAAGCTGTGAGCTGTTCCACTCTGAGCATGCACTGAGGAGACAGCAATATCAGCCTGGGCTGACATTTTCAGAAGGCTTCAAGATTATAATAAAGAACAATAATTAACAGTGTTTAAATAAAAAAACAGCCTAGAATACAGAGGGCAAAGTCTGGCAATTCAAAAACAGCACCATGTTTCTTTACACACAGACTATATGACATGAGGGCTGGAAGAGATTTTACCCCTTCTTGATGTAAAGCAGACTCAGCTCCATCACCTTGCAGCACATGCAGGAAACCCAGAAGCCCAAGTCCCAGGATGGTCCATGGTGCACAACCTCTACCTGATGCAGGCAGACAGGGCCAGCAAGACTGAGCATTATTCTACAGTGGGGAAGGAAAAGGAAAGAAACAGAATTGTCCTTAGACAGATATTTTTAAAAGGAAATGTTAAATTCCAATCCATGTTTCCAGCTCACTTTAGCTATGTAGACAGGAAGGATCAATTTAGAAACTGCCTCCCTTCAATTCACAGCAGCATAAGCAGCATCAGCATTTCACTTATGTTGCCATCTTTCAAACCACTGCTGAGCACAGCAGATGGAGATGCAACTGCATCGTGCACATCAGACCATGCATGGCTCTGAGTACATTCATTGATTGTCTGAACTTGAGTCTTTGCAGTACTTTATGTGCTTTTGCAATGACTGGCTGACAAAGAAGGGGAAAAGAGAGACACAATTGTTCTCTAACTACCCTGAAAAATACTAAGGTCACCATTTCACTACCAGAAAGTTCTGCTGATGTGCAAGCTCAGTATGATGCCATGGGATGGCATGTGGCTTGGACTGAACCTGCACGTGCAGGCTGATAACCAGAGGCCTGAAGAGAACACATCCAGCAAAAAACCCCTCCCACCAGCATAGGCTGTTTGCCTAGATCTAGAACAAATCCTAGTCCTGATGTCTCAATCAGCTGCTCAGCATCACAGACCACTTGCAATTTCTGTGTGCCTCAGTTTGCAAATGTGACTTAGCCACCTCCCAGTCCCAAGAAAGTTCCTGTTCCAAGGAACATGATGTGTGTATGGTCTTTCCAGACTGGTTCTGGCCCTTCTTACATTTTCTTCACTAAATCTAGGCAATGCTTTCAATCTCAGATTTGGACAGCTGAGACATAATTAGGAAAACAACCCTGGCTTCCTATGCTGCTCCATAACTTTTCTGAAAGATGTTCAACCACTCCAGTATAATTTTTTTTCCAAAACTTTCTTTAAAGATTTTTCCCAAAGTTCACACCATAGCATCCTGCTGAGTTAAAGCAAAATTGTACATGTACAGACCAGAAGAATCCCCTGGAGTCAATCAATAGCTATATTTCTGACTGTTTTAAAACCAATTGTTTTAGATGTCACTATTCCAAACCAGGTTTTGTCCTGATCAATATCTCTGACAGCTGTTCAGATAACCTACCAGTGGAACTAATTGCTGATAAAGCTATGCACCTATGCTCAGTCAGCCTAGGATGTTTTCCTTATGTAATTTCAATAGAAAAACTCACATGAATTCAGCCCATGCATGCAAAGCACAGCTACATTCTGGGATGGGCATATTTCAGTTTAGCAGAAAAATCATTTTTTGGTGCTTTCTCTGTCCTCACTAGAAAAACAAAATCCAGAAAGATTTCCATTATTTCACCTCTGTCAGTGTGCTAAATTGTAGGCATGGAAATAGCTGCATTGACTTGGGTGGCATGTACTGTGCATCTTGAAATTCTTCTGTTGTTGGACAGGAGAACAGTTTTCTAAAACCACAAAGCTCTCAAGAATACATTAGTAATTTGTGGGGGAAGTGGGGAGAACCCTCCAAAATGCTGGGTTTGTCAATACGTGGTGCAAAAGAAGCCAAAATCTGCACCAGTATAAATAAGCAGAACACTAATGAACCCACATGCCAGCCTGCTCCCTGGTTTTACAGCTAATGAAGGTTCCCAAAGAGCCATTTTTAGTTAAGGAAATACCTGTGCCATTAACAAACCAGGCTGCTTCTCCCTTCATCAGAAATATTACCAAATGCTTCAGAACTGACCCAAACTCGTGTTCTGCAGAGGCATCAATATACTCCTGCATGCACAGAATCACCCACAGGTGTTGCAGCACACTGCAGTTTACTGGCACAGGGGCAAAGGAAGAAGTTCAGAGGCTGTGGTAGATTGTCTCCGTTACAGACACTGTGGGCAGGAAGGAGAGATCTTGGTTTTGATCATATTCCTGATGCCTTAGGATTTTAACTTTTATATTTTTCAAATCCTGTGCTGCTTTAGTGTATAAGTCTAAAGCTCCACATAGAGTGTTAGCTACTGTCTTCACATTTTGGTCAGACAAAACAATTCCTCTCAAGGCCTGAAGCTCATGGACACCTCACTGTCTCAGGCCCTGAAAATATAAACAAAAGTGAGCTGGGGAGGGGAGGCAAACTGGGGGTAAATGACTTCATTATCTGAAGCTGTAATTGGAGAATTAATCCCCAATATGCAAATGACCCAAACTTATTTATGTATGAAAAACCATTGTCCACCTTGGGTATATCTTTTCATGGCTTCTGACTGCCCAAGGTGTATCTATTGAAGGTCTTTAATAAATACCCACTTTATTCTCTAAATCTTGTCTAGCTTCTGTTCTAGGGAGTCACTTCCAAGGCATCAACCCAGTAAATCTGAGTAAATGAGAAATGGTGAAGCAATTCCAAGGATGGGAAGTGTCCTGTCCCAGCACTGAACCATCTGTGAGGTTCCAAATATCACTGGTATAAGCACTAGCAAGAACATTTTAGTTGAGATCTCACTGCAGATGAAAGCCTACTTTGTTTATTTAAACTGACCATATTAATATTCAGACCAGAGCAGATTGGCTTTTCTGTGGACAGTTCTCAAAGGACAGCTCTCATGAGGACCTTGCCTATATTTCCAAGCAGGAGCTTTCACTCTTCTGCTGAACATTTACCATGAATATAGCAATTTCTTTCCTCTCCTCACACTCCAGAACTGGAAACTCCACTCTTCAGTATAAAGTAGACAAAGATGAGATTTGAAAGCACCTATTCAAAAATATGAATATTTGAAAACAGCAGAGCACTGCAAGCTGCCAGGGACGACAGCCAGCACCTTAGAAGAGGGAGCAATTTTAATCTTGCAGAGTCAGTATTGATCAGATTGCTATTTGTATAAAAGAGCTCATTTCTCACCCTGAATAAAACAGAGGCAGGAGCAGCCCCAAAGCTTGGTGGAGCACAAGTATGACACAGGTGAACGTGTTCAGGGAAAGCAGATATTGTCCACAAGCCCTACAACTGGAGCTCAAGTGCTGGCTCAGGCACCTGACACATACCCCCTTGCAGTAATGATTTTACCAAATGTATTAATTAATTTGAAATCCTTCTGCATCCCACTCTCTGCAGAGGTTCTCTTTATAGTGAGAATTTTCTATGTATCCTATATGAAAATTTAGGTAGTTGGGTTGATACTACAGCAATTGCTATATCTGAAATAAAACCTGCAATTCATGTAGAAAATAACAACAACAACAATGATAATAATAATAATAATGTATTAAACCAGCTGTCTACATCCAAAATCTTGTCTTATTTCTGTGACATCTGAGTCTTACACTGACATATCATGAACAGCACACTAAGTGCCTTACTTTGCACAGAAGTGACTGCATTGGTATGCTACCAGGGTCTGCAGAACTGCAATTACATCAGCCTTTAAATGGAGAACAACGCTTTACATTAAGTGATACCAATTACAGAGTAAGTACCTGATGCTAAGAAAAGTGACTGTTATATTTATGTGCTTATATAACTAACAGATTGAGTGAGCTCTTGCCCTTTGCTTATCTGTTGGGCTCTTCTCATTTCAGGAAATGAGACTCTACCTCCACGGGTGATCTCATAGCCAGGAAATGCAGATTTTAAAGTTAGATTGCTGATGGGCCTCTTGGAATAGGAGCAGAATGTAGTTCTGTTGTGCTGAAGACAGTGCCTGCACTGAACTCCTTTTCAGGGAACCACTGAAGGGCTGAGGTTGGAAGGCACCTCTGGAGATCATCTGGTCCAAAGCCCTGCTCAAAGCAGGGTCAGTCAGAGCAGGTTCAACAGGACTGTGTCCACTCAGCTTTTGAATATTTGAAGCTGGAGACTCTACAACCTCTCTAGGCAATCCTACTTCAGGATTTGATCATCCTCACAGTAAGAGAGCTCTGTCTGTGTTTAAAGAGCTCCTAAAATCAGTAACCCAAGCACCCATGCTGTGCCACCACCCTGGAGAAGCTACCTGAGCTACTGTGTTATGCCAGTGACAGTGGCACTTGTAAGTGACAATGGCCTTTACCAGTGCAGCAGAATTACAGCCCCAGCACAGACTGAGCTGTTTGTAACCCTGGGCCTGTTTTACTTTTGTGCAGTGAATGAAAACAAATGGCTTCCAGAGTCAAGTAATGCATCCTGGCAGTGTTTTAGAGCAGAGGTAGTTCAGCAGAGCTATAAAGGCCTCCAGACTATACAGAGTTCTCAGATTTTAAGTACTGGTGGTTCACTATCAAACCACCAGAGCTTCAACCCATCTCTCTTTCCAAAATATACTGCAGGGGCTGGATTAGTCTCTTGCAGAAGGGATTGCAGCAGTACAGAAGCAACTAATGTTGTAAAAGCTCTTTAGGTATAGCTAGGAGGGTAGGGACCTTAAAATGCCACTGTGATTAACCTACACCAGCTCAGGGCCACTTTCCCAGGCCCTGCTCCATCACAGGAGTAGGACAAGCAGCAGCACCCACTCCCTCCCCTCAGCTCTGCTACGAGACAAATCTTGTTTGTTCTGCAGTTCTTTATGACCACTGGGTATATGACTTTGATATTGAGGTTTGAAATCCTTTTTTTTCCTGAAGATTATTTGAAGCAGAAAGATGGTTCAAAGAAAGAGAAAACAGAAGCTTATGTGCTATGTTGGTTGCATGCCAAGGGTTGGGATAAGCCTCTGCAGAGGCCAGCCAGTGTTTGTGTTACTGTCAGCAAGCTTTCTGCAAACTGCTGTGTAACTTCTCAATGTCACAAGGCACATGAAGCACCAGGACCAGCTCAGTGGTCAGGTCTGTGCCCATGGTTATGTCAGTTTTTAGAGATGATGGGGCAGGCTTTCCAAACAGAGCAGGAGTCCTGCTCTGCAAGTCCCTGCCTGGGGGTCAGAGGTTACAATGTAAGCTGGAACTAGAAGTCTGTAGTCTATCTCCATCTTCCTCAGCTGTAAAAAGCAGGTGGGACAATGTTCTGTATCTCTTCCATAACTCATCACTGGTCACTCCCTCAGGGGGTATCTTCTGTCAATGGACCATCAAGTCTCATTGCATGACTCATAAATTCCATCATCCCATTGTGCAACTGCTCTGCCCAGGGAGAGGAACCTGGATATAAGCGGAGGTTTGGAACACCACAGCCAGCCCTTACCTACTGGATTCCCAAGGAACAAGAGCTGCATGACCACCACTGGTCCTTCAGAGGATGACCAGACCCTTCTACAGGATCCCTGCTTCAACAGAACCACATCTGTCACTCTAACAGGACTGCAGCCACCATTTAATGGGACTGCTACTACCACCCTGACCAGCAGGGTGTCAGGTTGTATTCTGACTCTGTCAGTTTAAGCCAGGGTTTTCTGCCTTTATTTTAATTTTCCTATCAAATTGTACTGATTTGGAATCTCCCACTGGTTGGTTTTCAAACTGGGCTACAGCACAGGCTGAGAGGATCCAAATACCACCAGGACAGTTCTGAGCATCAGCGTGGCACCCACAGGTCACCCGCAGCAGCAGGGCTTTGTACAGGAGTGACCTCCCCCTGTCCTGGGAGGGCTGTGCTGGATGCAGCAGGTGTGATGCTGGCAGGAGATGTGGTACACAAGCTGCAGGTGTGCCACTGACACAGGAGGGGCCCTGGGGCTGCAGGGCACACACAGGCAGTTTGTGCTGTCCTGAGGGGCTCCTGAGGATGGGACACTGTTCCCATTGTTGCTCTGACTTTGCTGGGCACAGCTTTTCCTCACAAACATGAGAATTGTGTCAGGTTGTACAGTGATTTGTGTTGGGATTTCAGTTTCCTGGACTATGACATGCATCAAAGCCACAACCAGGCATCCTGGGACCATCAGTCAGAGCTCTGAACCACATGTAGTTTAAGATGAGACACAAGGAGATGGGAAATATCCCTGATGGCCAGCAAAACCAAAATCAAAACAAAATAATAAAGAGCTCAGAACACAGCAGAGAAAGAACAAAAGGAGACTAGAAAACAGAAATCATCAGTGTTCTCAGAAACAAAAGCACCAGGGACAAAGGCAACCACCCTGGTGTTGGCCTGTCCAGACAGTGGGCAAGGGAATGAGTCAGCCTCACAGCTCTGCATTTTACATAGCTGGGAAAAACTTTCTTGGGCCCTTGGTAATCTCACTCAGCTTCTTCATGCAGGAAGCAATCTAACCATCTCCCTCTGCTTGGTTTTTGGTTATTTTTTTTTTGGCTTTCCACACACGTAACTCATTAAAAATAAGAAAATATGAGGTTTGACTGTGGTGGGTGGAGGGAACAGCTGGAGTGCATGTGAAATAGCAGGTCTCTTCTGATCCAGAATGCTGCACCACAGGAGAGCAACATAATGGAAGCCACTAATACAGTACTTTAATGATGAGAACCCCCATGCAACATCTGCCTGTGTGGATATCCATACTTTATATGCTTTGGCAATTCTTGCTTATAATCCCACCTACAGCTGACACTGTGCTGTTACTTTGGTTATAGACTGGAAAAACACAAACCTCATTTGAAATGAAAGGAAGAAAATAATTACCTTGCATAACAAAGTCATTCTACACTGAAGGGGAAATCTGCTTTACTACTGACAGAAAAATGACTAGACCAGATAGCACTGTGGTAGGTGCTTGATGGTAGAGTTCCTGCTGTCCTACAGTCACCTGATGCCCAAACTGCTGGACATCTCAAAAGAAGTCAGAATGCTCTGTCCCCAGAAGCCATGTCATTAATGCTGGTTTTAGCAAAAGAATACAATCAAGAGATTCTCAGGAGAACAAATTATTTATCCTGTCAAGCAGAGGAACATGACTGTATCACAGGATAACTAATATAACTAGTATAACTATTATACTTTTAAATTTAGTCTGCAAGTCTGAGGTCCATTTGCAACTACTAATTCAACACTCCATTATAAACAAGCTCAGTGTGTTCAGGGTAACAGCAATGAGGCAGCAGTGCCCAAAGTTTGGGCAGGGAGACCAAAACCAACTTCAGTGCCAGTTCAAACAGCAGAGCAGTGGGAAGTGCCCTTTCCCCCAGTGCTAGCCCATTCCTCATCCCAACAGGATATCAGGAACAACAGTGCTTACACTCTAGTAACTCCATCCAATGTGATGTGTGTTACAACACCAAAATTAAAATAGAAGGCAGTGTTTAGTTGTTTCCTTGTGCAAGAAACTCACTTCTCTGTTCCTGAGGCTGCCTAGTGGACTTGGGTGTTGTTAGCCTGAAGATTTCCATGCAGATGCTCAGGAGTGCAGATCCTGCATGGGGTTAGCTGCAAACAAGTTTCTACCAGGGCTACTGTCAAAAATGCAACACAGCTTTGCACAAATCCAGTGTGGGGAAGATTGGATCCCCCTCAGTGTGTGCAGTGGGAAAGTCCTGACTGAGTGCTTGAGTAAACCATTGCCTTTTGTGAGCAGCAGACTCTGCCATATGTTTTCCTGAAATACTGGCCCAGAAAACTGTGCTTCCTGGTGCCTCACTCAAAACACAGATTGGTCGATGCTGACATCCCTGCTGGGACCCAGTGGCTGCCTCTGTAGGAGTGATGATAGAGCAAAGCTATTTGGCTTATTTCCCTTGGAAGGGATTTTCTTGAACCTATTACCAGCAGGAACTTCAGTAATGACCCCTGTAAAGTGTATATACACAAATACATACATATGGCTCATTTTAGCACGAGTTATAGGATGAACCAGATTATCTTATTTTTATGGTGTGGTTTAGAAGCAAGATGAAGATTTACATCCTCCATTACATTTGCCACATGAAGTTTAAATCATCACACAGGACTGCATGCAGACAAACAATCAGTGAAAATTCATGCATGTCCAAAAACCAGCCCTGTATATTTAACCCAAGTTCTGACACTTCTCCCCTATGAAATCAGTGAAGTAGAAGA
Source organism: Alaudala cheleensis (assembly GCA_013398995.1). Classification (NCBI taxonomy): domain Eukaryota; kingdom Metazoa; phylum Chordata; class Aves; order Passeriformes; family Alaudidae; genus Alaudala; species Alaudala cheleensis. Next base: position 118,996 of record VWYE01014312.1, on the reverse strand, counting down.
TCATTCACAGGATCAGTCCTGCAAAACTGCACAGCAAAGGTTCTCAGCTTCAGCAGCTCTCACTGGGAGGCCAAGGGCAGCCTCAGAGTCCCTGAGAGCAGGGGAAGTTTGATGGGTGCAGCCTGGCTTTGGCAAGCTGCAGACCTGTGCTGCTGAGCAGCTTTCCCACAGTTCCAACAGTAACAGGATCCCACAGCCACTCCCAGGGGAGGCAACTTAATAAAAGAAAACTTTCTTTATGATCACAGTTTTACTTTTAAAGGTTTTCAGGAAAGCTCTCAATGTCCATTATTCACCTGCTTTAGAGGCTGTACTGCTGTTGCACAGCTGTCAGCAACAGAATATACTCCAAAACTGGTTTTAGCAATTCCAGTGTCAGGAGCAGCCCAAGGAAGAGTAATTTCCTGGTTCCTGGCCATAATGTGCAATACAATGGCTTTTATCAGTGAGCCCTTTGGTGGTTTGGCACAGCCCCACACCTGTGCCATCACCTCTACAGCAGAGTCTGAACTGCCTCCACACCATCTGGTAGAAATTTGCTCTCTTCTTGCTGCCAGGAATTTTGGGGAGAGGAGAAATCATGTCACAAGAAAAGTTTCTTCATATATACATATATATAGTAAATCAATACAAGCAATTTCTTCCTTGATAATTCAATTCCTGAAAGCTCTTTATTACTCATGTTTCCAGAACATGTGATGTTGCAATAAAGGTTTTTACTGTGAACACTTTGCAAGTGAAAGGAAAAAAAAAAAAGGGCAACTGTAAAATGAAACAAGTAATACTGCAAAACACCTTATCCAGGTGTGAGTGTTAGGCCATTGATTCCTCCCCCTGCCCCGGCTTCCTCCTTTGAGCTGTGAGGTAAAGACTTAGGAAAGGCTTTATAACCAGGGAATAAAGGCGAAAGAAAGAGGAGAAAAAAGCCTGAAAGAAATTTAAAAAAAAAAAAAAAAAAAGCTCAAAACCCCAAAAGAACTGCAAAGAGGAGTCCATTTGTCCAAAAGAACTGTAGTCCTAAGAGCTAAACCAGTATCATGGAATTGATCTTTAGTTAACATCCATCTTTTCTCCTTTGGTTTTTCTGCATGTTAGAAAAGATTAAAAGAAAATTATTATGTTAACACTAGGAGACTGTTTCTCTGATATTTCCAGCAGAAATGGAATAAAAAAGCCCCATAAGACACCTGAGTTCACAGAGCAGCAGTGAGCTAAGGACTATAGCACAGGGGCTGTGTGCTCTGTTGGCATTGCTGCTTAAGACCAATCCAGCAGAGCAGCCTGTTTAGCCAGGGGAAAGCATTTCTGTCTTTATTCTTCTGAGGCCCTTGCAATTAATGCTTGAATACAATGCAATTCCCACATTGTGCTGCAACACCTCTGGAGGGACTGGTAAGTGCAGTCACCCCATCTGCACCTGCAGCTTAGGGACAGACAAGCTCTGCCTGTTCCACAGGCAGCAGCAATAAATTTCATTTCAGCTCCATGCTGCAGTGCTCTGGGAGATGTGCACAGAATCCTGATTTATTTGGCTGTAACTGTTGGTCACTGAGAGTTTTAGCCTTTCTGTGCTGACAGGCTCTGACCCCCAAGAAAACACTGCATTTGACCTGAGGCCATGGAAAAGGCTTCCAAAATTGAATGATAGAACTGGGATTATGGGTGTGTAGTTTGAATAGAAGTGTGTAATATCACAGGGTGGAAACCTTGGAGTTTAACATTTTAGAATATAATATATATATAAAGCAAGATGGAGGCTTTAGGGCAGAGGCTTGTCCTTCTTTTCCACCTTCTTCATGGGTCTGGGTGGTATTTTGTAATTGGACAGTAAAATCTGCATTGTGGGCCATGGGTGGCTGGTTATTGGGTTGAAAGTAAAAATAATTTAGGTGTCATTTCTTAATTGGACAGTTTATCCTTAAAAGACCTTGTAGAGAGAGAAATGGGGCTCTATTTTTAGTTTGTTAGCTTGAAGTGCTGTAGAACTCATGGTTTGTGACACTGTGATATAGATAAGAATTAACAAACACCTGAGTCTGAACAAGAAATTCTGTCTCACACATTTAATCCTGACTGTGGCAAAAGAAGATAAAACACACAGAGTAACCCCAGTGTGTAGCTCCAGGCCTAAGGCTTGCCCAACACCAGCTTGCTTCACACACCTGCCTGCACCACAGAGTGTGTTTTTGCTTGGTTTGAGTACAAAGAGAGTTGGCCAGGAGGAAGGTGTAGCTACTTTGAGACCCAATAAACACATATCTACAGCAATACTTTCTCTTAAATTTAAGGAAGGGTAAATAAGTGTTAAGAACAAGATTAGGAAAATAGCACCTTAATCTATACATGGTGTTCAGTAAAGTCCATAGCTCATTAGTAATCCAATACCTACCACTAAACCATTTCCCAGCTTCAAAGTCTCAGCTGAGTTTTCCCAACTTTCATTCAAAAAATAAAATCTTATTTTATGTGGAACAGTCCCATGATTTGCAACTCTCCTTCTCCCTCATCTTTATTGAGAGATTTCCAATCAGTCACAGGCCCTATCCCAGACACCCTTTCCTGTCTCAGATCAGCTGCATCACACTCGAGGGCAAATATTGCTCTCTGAGCATTTCCAAGTTCAGCTGAGTGGTGTAACCACACTGAAAGCACAGTCTGGCTCACCAAATGCTTTCTCCCTAACCTTTATTACAGTAATTCTGCAGAGACTAATTATTTGCTCAGGTTTACAGGGTGTGAATGGTTGAGGTTCAGGTGTGGTCAGTGCTACTTTACTACTGCTTCAAGTGGCTGTTTCAAAAGACAACTTTCCATGTCCTAGTCTGGCTTTGCAGTTATTTTGCACACAAAGAAGTTATGGAGAGGCAGTTTTGACCCTTGGTTAACATGTACCATGAGAAAATAATAATAAATTCCCCTTTTTACCTTTGCTCCTTGTTGTGAAAGCCAGATTTGTAAATAGTAATTTGCATTATTAATTTACCTTCCTTTTAAATAGAAAGCAACACAGCCACTGACTACTACTTGATGCCACACAGGGCCAAAAGTTTATCCTACAACAGAGCAGTAGCTTCCCAGGGAGCACTGACCACACAGGGCACTTCCTTCACCTCCACTCAGGGCAAATATTCCTCATGTTTTCACAGCAGAAAAGCATTTCTCACATGAAAGAGTCTCTAATCTCTGTGTTAAAGCACTTGGAAACCCAAAAAGAGAGAGAAAAAGCTTTTTAAGAACCCATCAAGCAACCAAGGAATACAGTTTGAAAGTCATTCTTAAAACACATTATTTTCCTCACTGATGTTTCTAATTGAGCCATACAAAAAGTCTCAAGAAACAAAAGAGAAAGAGCACAGAAAACCAGCAGACTTCAGGAGACAGATGAAGGGGATTTTGGCTTGGAGAAACTACTTTTATCAGAACAACTGGCAGAATAGGAGCACACACAACCTTTCCTACTTTGAGTTGTGTGTGAGAGCTTGGCCCTGCTGCTTCCTCTGTCCTTGGGTGGAATTTCCTGGTGTTTCCATATGCAAACCCCACCAGTGCAGCATGAAATGTGAGGGGGGAGGCCAGGGCAGGCACCTAAAAGCAAAGCAGGAGCAGGGCCCAAGGGTTTTCATCCCCAATGATTTATTCCCGTCTGAGTGGGCACTCCAAGCTGATTTCCACAGAAGCCCATCTTCCTCTAGGAATAATCTCTGCCTCAAAGATCTGAGTGTAATTACCAAAATCTGCACTCTGCACAGCTTCCTTCTGGAACAAGACAACAGCACTGGGAGATCATATGTAACACGATGTCAAGAATTCCTCTGAACAAAAACATTCCATCTGACAATGGAGAAGGCAAAAAGTAACCAATACTATAATAAATACATAAATAAAGTCTTCAGCATGACTTCCTATATACTGCAAGGATTTTCCCAAACCCTGTCCAGGCAGTGGGATCAAACATGCAGCAACCAAAGCAAGGTGACAACCCTTAGCCCTTCCAGACTAGGAATGTAGCCCTCCTAGCACTTGATGCCTTAGGATTTTGGCTTTTATATTTTTCATTTATTTGTAATCCTGCAATTCTTTAGTGTGTAATTCTAAACTCCACACACAGTGTGAGCTGCTGCTTTCCCATTTTGGTCAGACACAACAATTCCTCTCCAGGCCTGGCAATCAAGGACCCCTCACTGCCTCAGGCCCTGAGAGATGCAAACAAAAGTGAGTTGGGGGAGCAAACTTGGGGTAAATTACTTCATTACCTGAAGATGTAGTTGGAAAATTAACCCAAATATGCAAATGGACCAAACTTATAAAAGTGTGAAAACCTGTGACCTATTGTCCATTTTTAGGTGTAGTCTCTGGGGGGCTTCATCAATCCCAAATGTACCTGAAGGCCCTTCAATAAACAGAACTGCTTTTTATTCCCTTAATTCTGTCTGGCCTCTGTTTTTAGGTAGCCCCAACAAGGTATCACACTGACGCCCAGGTGAAGGCAGTCAGAAAACTGAAGTCTAATTAAATCCCCTGCTCCCATCCCCTGATGGAGCCTCCTGCGTCATTATCCACCTTTGCCTCGTGTGCAGCCTGCAGCACACAGGGCATGGATCCAGATCTGTCCCCAGTGCTGAGGCACCTGTGACCCAGCTCATTTCCAGATCCAGAATTCAGCTTCCTGCTGTTCTCACCTGCTTGCTACATCCTGAGCAGCCTCCCCTAAGGATCCCCTCCTTGCTCTGCTCCCTCTCTGCAGTGCCAAAGGGACTCTGGGCTGCTTGGGGGCACAGCTGGATGTTGCCTGCAGTGGTGCAAAGCTGGAGGGGACACTGCCAGAGCCTGCCCTGCCTGCAGGGGGTTAAAGGCCTGAGCAAGGGGCATGCTTAAACCAAGTAAAGCACTCAGGCTGCTGAGCAGGGCCAGCCACCCAGGATGGAAACCCCTTGCAGTGTCAGCCAGAGGCTGTGGCAGGAGGCACATCTGAGGCTTGGGGACAGAGTGGCATGAGCTGCCATGGCCAGGGAAGTGCCATCTCCAAAAGGAAAGCTGGGACAGGTGTGCTGTGGCCATCACAAGTGCAATCACAGCAACCCTGTGCTGCCCAAAGCATTGGCTCCTGCTGGGCACTGAAAGTGGCCCCTCTGATTTGGCTGTGGGATAAGGGGGGGCTGCCTGTTTGCTGTCCTGCACCCTGGCACCAAGGCAGTGTCCAAGGGGTGGCAGGGACTGCTGTGCTGCCCTGTTGTGCACCTGAGAGACAACTGCTGGCTGAAGTGTGAGAGAGGATGGGCACAGAAAGCCTCAGTGCAAAGACTGATGTCACAAATAATCAACCCTCAGGTCAGGACTGCAGAGAAGGAGAGAAATGCATTTCTGATTAGGTCTGATTGGTTTGAAAGTTTCTCTCTGCACATGCTCTTCAAAATAAAGCATTTCTGAATAGGTCTTGTGTGTTCTGGGGGTGAGGGAGGGAAGAGAGGAGGGAAACCAGGTGGAAGAGAAAAATGCTTCAGCTGACAATGACTGAGAGGGAGAGAATTGCACAGTAACGTGCCATCCATCTACTGGGCAAGATTCATTATGCACAGCTCAGTCATCTGGTTCTAAATTTTAAATGTCATCTAAAGTGCTTTTTGAATTCATCAGTTTAAAGGATATTTACTAAGAAGCAAAACATTGTGTTATTACCCAGAGGCACAGGGGGCTGTGGGATGAGGCAGTGTGTCAGGTGGAGGAGCCAGCTCAGCTGGAAACCTCTCACCTGCAGCCACAGTGCTGGTGAAAAACCTCTCACCTGCAGCCCTTGGAGCTGCCCATGGCTCCATCCCAATGAGGGTCTCATCCTTTCTGAAAGGCACCTGACAGATCTCAGACACTGAAGAAGGACTGTACACCTCGTTTGCTGCCCCTGCACCATCACTGCCAGAACCTCCCGTGCCCCCAGGACAGCCCCCACACACACCCTGCCATGCAGGAATTGATGAGCAGAGTTTTACAGGACCCTGCAGCACTCTCTTAAGCAATAATGAAACCTCAGCCACAGAATGAGATTAGCAATTAGAAATCAAACCTGAAGACACAATACTGTTACCTACCCTCAGATGGTGGGGTTTCCCCTGTTCCCCCCCACTCTAGCCTGGCACAGTGTCCTTAGCATGATCACTCCCACACTAATGTCTCCTACTCACACAGTCCTTTCCTCACCAGCAAACCCAGGCATATCCAAAGACATTGAAGCTATGCATTGTGTGGTAATAGCTTTGTAATGGCGCTCATCTCTCACTCATTTGAAACATCCTTGCTCTGCCCACTGACCCATCTCTAATGGCTCCACCACTCTACAAACCAACACTGCTGAGTGTTTCAGAGAGGCACACTTGGGAAGAAAACGGAGTGCAGGAAATGAAACAAAATGAAAACTTCCTGGCCAGACCTTCACAGCCCATGGTTCATGCTCAGGGCCTCGTGACTCAGGTGAAATTTGAGCTGACTCAGAGCTGAGATGCAATGCCTTGCTCAGAGAACAGCATCAGTACTTTTGTGGGAATTGCATTATCCCCCTCCCATGTCCATGGAGATTGTCACAGACAAAAAATAGCAGGAAGCTTTAAAGGAGTCTGGGCATAGGGAACACCATGTTGGAGAATTGGAATTAGCATCCTAGTGATTCCTTCTCCATTTTTTTCTGGCTTTCCTGTCTCTACTGAACCCATTTAAAGTGCACTGGCATAAAGAAAGATCCCCACAGACTTTGGATGACTCAAAAACCCCAAAGTATACTGTGGCTGAGCTTAATTTCTTCCACTATCTACAGATACACAATTTTGGTTCTGCTTTGGCTCTGAGTCAGCATAAAAGATCCTTCCAATTTTATTTGAATCACTTCACTCATGGAATAATAGAATTATCAGGATGATAAAGCAATAACCCTCAGCACTCCTTGGGATCAAAGCAGCATTCAAATATTAAGCAACACTCAGAGAAGATAGGTCAGCTATTATTATCCTCATTTTCCAGAGGAAAGATAGAAAGACATGACTTTAAAGCACAGGACATCTTCCCAGGAGGATGAATGTTGGGAACCAGGTGCTCCAGGCCAGCTTGAGGAGTGCATCCCTCCTGAATTCTGTGGTTGGAGCCTCAGCCCTGTGCCTGGTCCCTCCTCACCTCCCCAGCTCTGCTCCTCACAGCTCTTCCCTGCCAGCTGCAGTGCTCCTGCCTTTTAAAGTAACTAATGAAACACTAAATATCAGCACCCCAAAGCCTGTGGTTCCTCTCCCAGCCCTGTGAGGCCCAGCTGAGCTCCGTGGTGTGACCACACCTGCAGCTGCCAGTGTCCTCCCCTCTGCCCCCAGGTCACATAGTGACCACAAACATGTCCCAGGCTGGGAGCTCAGCTGTCCTGCTGTCCCCAGGTTTTCCCCACCAGACCCAACCCTGTGTCACTGGTTCAGTGACTTCCTTGTGCCTGCAGAGGAGCCACACACTGCTACTGCTCAGGGGCCTCGGGTGGTGCTGCTGAAGTAAACCAGTGAAGAAAACCAGTGAAGTAAATAAACCAGTGAAGTAAACCAGTGAAGTAAACCAGTGAAGAAAACCAGTGGAGTAAATAAACCAGTGAAGTAAATAAACCAGTGAAGTAAACCAGTGAAGAAAACCAGTGAAGAAAACCAGTGAAGTAAATAAACCAGTGAAGAAAACCAGTGAAGAAAACCAGTGATGATCACAAGGAGGAGGCAGAAAACAGAGGCTGGCCACGGTGCTGCACTGTGTTTACTTAAATAGCACTCCTGAATAAACAAGTGCCAGGAACCAGAGAGCAGGGACTATCCAATTTTCTGCACTGAAGTGCACAAGATCATATGCACTAAGGAAGATAAAGAAATATAGCTGGAAGCCAAATACAGGTTACAGTGGCTGGAGATCTTCTTCAGGAGATGAAATATTCCTTAAATGATGAAGACAATAATTTACAAGAATGAGACTCTCCAGTGAATTATGGGAGTCCTATTTGGGTAAGTTAGAAGAAATACGAGTCTAAGATTCAAACACACTCATTCATCACTGATTGTGCTTAAAGAGATTTATGGATATAGACATATTTTAACCATTTTTAATATTTTTATATGTGCAACATTTTAGTTCACCTGTAGGTGATACTGGGACATGAAATGCACCAAAAACCTCCCTCCACCCCTCATGGATTGTAGGCATGGAGAACATTTTTTAGCTCAAGGACCAATGGAGCTGACAAAAACATAAAACAAACTACAAAGGAAGTCTGAAATTATCGTGCCACTTTGGGGATGGGAGAAAAGAAAGATACTGGCAGATTAACCTTGGAGCCCTATAAAATCTTTCTTTGACCAAATCCAAGCAACAGTCACTTGGAGAAGTTGATACAATGGACTCCCAATTGAGCAAGGTACCTAAAATCAAGTACCTAACTTTAAAGGCAGTATCATTTACTTCAGTGGTGAAAATTCATGTGCACCAAGTTACAAGGTCTTACTAAAGCACATTATACACTAGTGCACTTCTTACACTGGATAAATCCCTGGCCTTTTAACAGTTTGCTTAGTTATAAACACACATCAGGTGTCCAAATATTCAGTCTTTTGACCTAAATTGAGGGGGGCACCTTTTCTGGTTTTTCTAGTATTTTCTCTGATTTGCTTTTTTATCTTATCCAGTGATGACATGTAATATCTGGTTTGCCAGGCAAAGGAAGGAAGGAAGCACACCAAGCCTGGCCTGTCAGCCTGGTTCCCAGTACACAGCCCTGTACATGCACCTGCACAGGGAATAACCCCCTGTGCACCAGTGGCCAGAGATGGTATTTCACAGATGAGTAAAAACCTCTGTGCAAGGATGTTTCTGTAATTTGAGGCTCAGGAATTGGCTGGGGTGGAGAGCCCATGTTGATGTACAAAAGGCTGCCGTGTGACTTTGTGCTCCATTTGACACCAGAGCTGTATTCCCTGGTGAGGCCATGGCTCTGGATTTCCCTGCAGCCAGTCCAGCTGGGGGCTCTGGCTGGAAAAAGTGGGGCTGTTCTCCCTTCTCTCCTGCTTTGGCAACCTCCCTCACCCTGGGCTGTGAACTGTGTGGTGCAGGATCCATCTCACTGAGCTCACAGAACACTCACCGAAATAAAAATGGCATTTTCTCCCAATCAGTAAGCTGAGCCCTGTGTGTGTGTGTGGTCACAGCTCTGCTTTCCAGGGCAGAGGCAGAGCATGGAGAGGGAGGCTCAGACCCCTCTTCCCCCTCCCCTGCTGCCTTCTTCACATCTGATTCAACCTAACAAATGCCAAATGCCCCAAAGCAGGGAAACCTTTGTCCAGGATTCATATTCCTGACACACAGACATCAAACCTATTGGCCAGTTACAGAGCACTGAGCACATTTTTTAATATCTGAGGGCTTAAGTTCATAACCTTCATAAAATTAATGGGATTTCCTCTCCAGTGCAGGTGGTTTACATATGGACTCAAATGTGTACTCAGCCAGCTGTGGGATTGTGAGCACAGGCTCACAGGCACTTTTACACCCACACACACCCCTTAAAAAACAGCTGGCACATCTTCCAGGGCAGGCCAGCACCTCCCTGCCACCTCCTTGCATGCCCTTTGTCCCCTAACCCATGCAAACACACATGCAGCTGCACAAACTGTACCTCCAGACAACTCAAAACCCTGTACCCATCACTGCTTTCCACTGACAGCCTTTATTGCTAGAGATATCCTCAGATGGAGCTCACAATCACAAGAAGATTTATTTAGCTGTATCTGTATTGATATTTATGGAGTTTGAGGCACATTCTAAACCAGACCAAATGTATTATTTTATTCTTTATTGAATAGTTACTGGTAATGCAAGTTGTCAGGAGAATACATAGCCAAAAAAAAAAAAGAGCTCTTTTAATGTTAAATCAATGATTCATTTACTCTCTTCATGATTAATTGCAAAATATTTGGAACTCTAATGACTTTTGTGGATGCAATATCATTTAATCTAAAGGAAAAAAGATCCAATGTGCATGGTGATACTGATTTTTCTCCTATGTCAGTAAAACAAGGAACTATTTATTTCCATTGCTCCAGGTGCTAGGGAAAGCTGTCAGGATCAATGTGGAAGCCTGGATATCTCAGTATGGGAAATTCAAAGCTATTTTGTTTTGGAAAGGTGGATCTGTGCCTTTGATGCTGTCCAGGTTAGCACACGACCAAAACAATGGGCTGGTTAACACCAATGTGCTGGACAGAGCTGGCCTCCATCTGAAGCATTCCTGACTCAAAGGGAATCACAGATATTTAGCCAGTTAAAATCCAGGCCACAACCCAGCATGTGCCCCAAATGGTTTGCAGACTGATGTTGAGTTTAGGCACCTTTTAAGCTTAAGCCTAAGCTACAGCTGCCATTGTCCTCCTGTGGATCCCCATTTCCAAGGGCTGGGGCACAGAATGACAGAATCACTTCAGGATCATGGAGTCCAACCCAGCCCTAACACCTCAAGTAAACCATGGCACCAAGTGCCACATCCAGTCCCAAGCAAAGCTCCAGCACAGCCAGATGTGAACTTCCAGTGCCAGGGAACCCTTCCAGATGCAGAGAGATTCCAGAAGCAAACACCAGGCCATGCTTTGGCTATCCCCAGGAGCACCCTGACCCCCAGCCCTGCTCACCCACCTCACTCTGTACTGCACTGGTTTGTTTGTTCCCATCTGTGATCCCTGTGAGGTCAGCAGGGCTCTGCAGGAGCAGCAGCCAGCCTGTGGGATAACACAGCATCCCCACTGAGACCCACACCCAGGATTGCTGAGCCATACACCTGACTCACCCCTGCCATTGAATGGCCACATAGGAATATGTACAGCCTCCTCACTGCTGCTGCTGAACTGCAGAGAGCTGCCAAGGCCAGGGAGGGCAGCGTGCCCCTGGCCCAGCACGGCTGCCCTGGGCAGTGTGGCAGTGCCAGCCCTGGCAGCCACAGGCTCTGTCCCCCCTGCTCACCCTGAGCTGGCAGCAGGGCTGGCAGCTCCTCACAGGCAAAGCCCTGGCTGTGCTTCAAGGAGAAGAGGGGAAAGCAGGAGGTTTAAGGGATGCTCAAAGGACATTTAGACTGGCTTTTTATGCCAATGTAACCCTTAACATGTAAATGAGAAGCTAATCCATTACAGAATCACAGAATCACTGGGTGGAAGAGACCTTGAAGATCATTGAGTCCAACCCAGCCCTAACACCTTAACTAAACCATGGCACTGAGTGCCACATCCAGGCTTTTTTTAACTCACCAGGGATGGTGACTCCACCACCACCCTGGGCAGATCATTCCAGTACTTTCTCACCCTTTCTGTAAAAAATTTTTTTTCCTAATATCCAACCTGTATTTCCCTTGGCACAGCTTGAGACTGTGTCCTCTCATTCAGTGCTGCCTGGAGAGGGAGACCAACCCCACCTGAGCACAGCCACCTTCCAGGAGACTGTAGAAAGTGATAAGGTCTCCTCTGAGTCTCCTTTTCTCCAGGACAAACAACCCCAGCTCCCTCAGTCATTCCTCACAGGGCTTGTGTTCCAGGCCCCTCAGCAGCTTTGTTACCCTCCTCTGGATGTGCTCATTTAACAGCCTCTTCTGCCCTCCTTTAGTCTGACCACACCATGACTGCAGAGGGGTTTGCTGGCAGAGGGCTGGAGGAAGGAGGGCACACACAGAAAGCAGAAAGCACCCAGGATGCTGCTCCTTTTAAGGATGGTTTCACCTCCTGACAGATCCTTGGCTGGTCCCCAGGGGCCAGGCCTGCAGTGGTGCTCACCAGCAGTGCATGTGGCCAGCAGCATCTCTGCAGGGAGTGCAGAGCTGGGGAGGGGTTGGGAGATTGGGTCCCCCTGCCCTGCTCTGGCAGCTGGAAAGTTTCTGCCCATCCACCATTTATGTGGCAACACGTGTCCAAGTGGAGACCTTAGCTAATGTGACATAACATGGAAAAATGCTGGTAAAAATGGTAATACAGGACAAGAAAACCAGTAATAAAGGACAAGAAAAGCTGCTTTCAGCAACAAGGGACTTGTCTGCCTCAATCCAGTGCCAATGACTGGAGAGAGGACACAAAAATACCTGGCACACTGGCAAAGCTTGAGACTGGGACAAGAGCCTTGGGTAACACTCCCTTCACATCAAGTATTTGGCTTCTCTCCTTGGCTTTCTTCCTTCTGGGATTTCCCTGCTGTGTTTCCAAAACCTGAAGCCCTGTTGTGGTGCTGCCCAGGGAGCCAAGCAGGGGGAGGCAGCANTCAGTGCTGCCTGGAGAGAGAGACCAACCCCACCTGAGCACAGCCACCTTTCAGGAGACTGTAGAGAGAGATAAGGTCTCCTCTGAGTCTCCTTTTCTCCAGGACAAACAACCCCAGCTCCCTCAGTCATTCCTCACAGGGCTTGTGTTCCAGGCCCCTCAGCAGCTTTGTTACCCTCCTCTGGATGTGCTCATTTAACAGCCTCTTCTGCCCTCCTTTAGTCTGACCACACCATGACTGCAGAGGGGTTTGCTGGCAGAGGGCTGGAGAAAGGAGGGCACACACAGAAAGCAGAAAGCACCCAGGATGCTGCTCCTTGTTAAGGATGGTTTCACCTCCTGACAGATCCTCGGGTGGTCACAGCTGATCCCCAGGGGCCAGGCCTGCAGTGGTGCTCACCAGCAGTGCATGTGGCCAGCAGCATCTCTGCAGGGAGTGCAGAGCTGGGGAGGGGTTGGGAGATTGGGTCCCCCTGCCCTGCTCTGGCAGCTGGAAAGTTTCTGCCCATCCACCATTTATGTGGCAACACGTGTCCAAGTGGAGACCTTAGCTAATGTGACATAACATGGAAAAATGCTGGTAAAAATGGTAATACAGGACAAGAAAACCAGTAATACAGGACAAGAAAAGCTGCTCTCAGCACCAAGGGACTTGTCTGCCTCAATCCAGTGCCAATGACTGGAGAGAGGACACAAAAATACCTGGCACACTGGCAAAGCTTGAGACTGGGACAAGAGCCTTGGGTAACACTCCCTTCACATCAAGTATTTGGCTTCTCTCCTTGGCTTTCTTCCTTCTGGGATTTCCCTGCTGTGTTTCCAAAACCTGAAGCCCTGTTGTGGTGCTGCCCAGGGAGCCAAGCAGGGGGAGGCAGCAGAGGGCAGGGAGGAAGCTGAAAGGGGACAGCAGAGGGGACAGGGAGAGGCTGGGTGCTCTCAGCTGGCCAGGCTGGGGACACCAACACTTCTCCTCAGAACTGCAGAGCAGTTAGGCCCAGGTGAGAAGCAGGGATCAGATCCATCTCTTGCACACTGAGCATCCTGCACACCCATGCCTGTACATACTCCATGCCCTTCCAGGCAGGGCTTGCTGGGACCTTTCACTGGCCAGCTCCAGGATGGATCCTGTGCTGTGTGCTCTACCTCAGGGAGGCTGGGGGAGGCTGCCAGAGCCTCCACTGAGGTGTCAGACATCCTGCCCAGGGTACCTGAGTGCAGGAGACCAGGATCCTTCTGAGCCTTGCAGCCTCCTGGAGCTCTGGGGCTCTCAGGGACACAGCTCAGAATGGCTGCCTGCTGTGTTTGAACAGTCCCAACACACACTGCAGATTGCTTGGAAGAAGGCATGAAATGAGCAATGTTCTGTTTATAAATAGCTCTGTCCCATGTTTGCCCACTGCCAGCCCATGCTGGCAGGTGAGAGGAGCAGTGAGTGAGGACTTCATCTGCTGCTGGAGCCCAGAGCTGGGGGAGCAGAGCTTGGCACTGCACCCTCTGGCAATGTGGTGCCACTTGCAAAAAGCAACTGAAAAAATGCCAGACATCTGTGCCCTCACTGTGTGAACCAAAATGGAAAAGAACCAAATACTTTTCTTCACACTGTGATTTATAAAAAGCCCCTGTGTGATCCAAACTGACACACAGAATGACTGTCTCTTATTGATTATTTTTAACCTAATTTAGCTGACACTAATTGTACTGGACCTCTATAATTGTGCACAGCACTTGGATTTATCATCAGCTTCATGGGGCTAATGTTATGCCAATATCATATTTGCCCCATGTTTCCAAGACAGTCAGACATTTACTGAGTATCAGAAGGTAGGCATTCACTTTTCTTGGGAGCTTATTTATTCCCTTTCCCATTTCCTTCCACTTTAGATATATCACACACAACTGAAAGTATTGCAGGTTGTCCCTGCCCACTTGGCAGCTCTTCCCCAGAGCAGTGATCCCACCAGCTTTGGGCAGCTCTCCCCCACACTCAGCTTCTGCTCACCCCATCCCTTCTCTAGACATGTAATAAGGAAAGAGAATTTTCTTATGCCAGAAGGGCCAAAAAACTGAAGGTTTTGGTTTAAGAGGGAGCAGAATCTCTTAATCCTCAGAGCAGATTGACCACAGAGGTCTCAATAACTTCTGGAATGTGGCACTGAGGTCTCACCTGCCCCTGGTGGTACCACAGTCAAACCTAGCCCAAACATTTAGGGCTTAATGAAGCAGAGTTAAACTCCATCTGGCAGCCAACAGTGGGAGAGCAGAGACCAGTGAGCCCATGTGGAAAAGCAGCACTTGATAAATGGATGGATGCCCTGTGCTTTACCTGAGGGTTACAGATGGTGGCCCCAGGTTGGACTCCTCCTTAGGAGCCAAGCATCACTCTGAAAGCACCAAATGCACAGAAACAGTGCTGCCCCTCAATGTTTTGGTACATTTTAATTAGCAAGAGATGAAAGAATTACCTTAGCTGTACCTGCTGTTTCCACAGATATTTTAGAGCCCAACACTATGAAGTGGAACAATAAGCACTGAGTGCTTGCCCTTATCAACAGACCCCTGGGACCTCCACCACCTCTCCCAGCAGATTCTCCCAGTTTACCCATCACCCTCCTCTCCAGCTCCACTTCAAAGAGAATCAATCTCCTCCTTCCCCCATCAGCCCAGACTTTTCAATTACAGCTGTGCTCAACAAGCTGGACTGTGAGGTGGCTTAAGGCCCTTCACTCAATTTCCTAAACTGTGAAGTTAGCAAAATGGGGAGAGGGTGAGGGAACAGAGGAGGGGAAAAAATCTCAATTTCAGCAATTCTTACAACCCTGTGTGCTGGGTACTTTTCCATCCCAGTGTTTTAAACACATCTCACTCTGCTGCAGTCACCCCTGCAGTACCACTGACAGGCAATGGAGGGAGGGAAACCAGGGGCTGCTGTCACAGTGAGCACGGGAAGCTTTGTTTGGGCACAGTGACCACTCCTCAGTGCATGGCCTGCCACAGGAGAGATCTTCTGTTTGATGTAACTCTGCACCACCAGCCGATTTCCCTGGGATTCTTACAAATAAAATCGGTTAAAATTTAGGGGAGGGGAGGAAAAAGGAAAGGGAAGAGGGAAGGGAAGAGGGAAGGGAAGGGAAGGGGGGGGGAGAGAAGGGAAGGAAAGGAAAGGAAAGGAAAGAAAAGAAAGGAAA
>VWYE01014312.1:54766-91626 GCA_013398995.1 Alaudala cheleensis | reverse complement strand
TTGACCACAAACAAAAAGATGTTTTTACCAAGTAGAAATAAGTCTCAGCAAAAGCACAGGCAAACAAAAAACAGGTTTTTACCAAGCAGAAGAATTTTCCACTGCAAGAAAACAGAAAAACAACTTTGAGCTTCAAATGTAACACACTGACTCATGTGATTGGACAGTTCCTAACACAATATGGTAATGACAGTGGTGATGACAGGCTGTAGGTAAAGGTAAAGGTGTTGTGTGTGATAGTGATTGGTTCTTATGTATTAAGATGGTCAGGAGGGAAAAAATACAGAATGCATTGTAACCAGAACTGAAAGGGCTTCAGGTTTGCCTGAGGCTGCAGCTGCAGCTTTTGGGCTTGGCTCTGTCACCCAGGGCCCAGGGCTGGTGTGTGCAATAAACTGCATTTTTAAAGAGCCACCTGAAGTCCAGACATCCTTCTCAGTGTATTCTCCTCCAGTAAAAAGTGAGCATTCACAATGCTCTTACATCACTGCTGGGTTATCCATGGACACTGAATCACCCATCAGTTTCAAGGATGTTGCATGATCAGAACATAAATACATGGGTACATTAATTCAGTCTGTGGGCATACCTAAAGTTTCACAATCCAAATCAAAGAGAACCAAACCAGTGAAAACGTTTCTTAGCAGCTGATTTCTCTGATCCTCTGTAATGCTACTGTAAAATGCTTCTATTAATATATTAGTAAAATAGATAATAAAGAGCACACTGTATAAGAATATATAATGTCAGTAGATAACAATTCCATTAGTGTTTTGTTAGATTTTTGTGGTGTCTCAAATCAGAGGATATATTTGGTCTCATGGTGAGTTATTACTGAAGCTCATCCTGCAGAATATGCTGGAGTTTAAACAGCCTCTGCTCTCAGAGCTGCCTGTTGAATTTCTGTTGTTATTTTTTGTACAGAATGCTATTTTAGGGTCCCTCATTTTCATTACACAGTTAATAAAGCAAGCAGTTTGCCTTGGATTAGCCCAGTGGCAAACCAGTGCTCTGGAAAAGTCTCCAAGGCAGACCATCAGCTTCTGCTGTGCTGCTCAGGAGGAGCTGGGAGGGCTCCAATGGGGCAGCTGCTGCTCTGAGCAGAGGGAAGAGAGCAGAGTTCTGGGGACTGCAGATCCTAGATGGCTCCCAGCTCCCAGCTCCCTGCCTGCTCTCACATTTTCAGGTGTTTTTTCAGTCCAAGCCTTAATTTCTGGGGCTTCAGGAGTTTCAAAGACCTTCAGACATGGAGAGCTGTTGCCAGCCTCATTAGGCCTAATTTATGAGTAGGGAAGTATCCAAGGGCTTGATCCAAAGCCTTCTGTGTTCAGTGGAAGGCTCTCAATGTGGCTTTCAGCAACTCTGGCTCTCTGTACTAAAAATTGAATAGTAATAAAGAGAGGAAATGGCTTTTGCTATTACTACACCAGTCACATAGACACAGATCATCTTTCACAGTGCTGTCAGGTAAAGTCAAACTACTTCTCTGGGAGATTAGGGATTGATTAAAGTCCTTGCACTCAGGGATATATATCTGAATTCATCTTGGAATTATTTGTCAAACACCCAAGATCTCTGCTCTGATTTGTGGAATATATTCTGAAAGTCAACACTTCAAATGAGTCAAGATTTTTTAAATTATTTTTATGTTTTTAAAGCAAATGCAGGAGGTGCCTCCTTGCTCCCAAAGCAAGCACTGCTATTTTTAACATGGTGTTCTTTTTGCTTTGAAATGTGCCACTGATAGTAGAGAATGCAGCTGGGAAACTGGAAAGTGGGAGCTAAAACACTCTCAGACAAGTCCATAAAGCAGAAGCCACTGCCTCAAACCTCAAGGTTTGATGTTTGCCAGGTTGGCACTGACAGCTTCTGCTGTCCAGTCAGGAGAGTCAGGGTTTGATGGTGAAGCAGCACCAAACCCACTTCTCCAGCTGCTCCCACTGCAGTGAAACAGTTGATCCTGTTTAGAGAGGCTTTTAAAATGCAACTTTGGGTTGTGTCAGAAGCACCAACATTGGCCTTGCCATGCCTGGAGTCTGGCATTGAGCAGGTGCTCCACACACCAGCCCCCCTGGTCTGCCTTACCCTGCTCCTCTGCTGCCCTCTGGAACCAGCTGCAAGGCTGAGCACTGACTGCAGGGCTGTGCCCTCCCTGTTCAGCTCCACCCTTCCCTGTGAGGGCAGGAACAATCTCCAGGCCATGGAGACCAGGCTCACACTGAACTCAATCTCCACACAGGTGACAACATGGCTTAAACCAGGAGCTGTGAGCACACTGGTGTTTTATTGCCCTGTGCTCTGCACAGTGGGTGGTGTCTGGTGTCCCAGTGCCATCAAACACAGAGCAGAGTCTGGACATTTCTGCACAGGGTTGTGTGAAACCATTTCAAACCTTCCAATAACCTTCAGCCACTTTGGGGCTGACCTGTGGCTGCAGGGAACTGTGGCTCCTGTGTGTCCTGGGCTCTGGAGCAAGGGCTGTTTGTGCCTTTTGCATTGCACAGGGCAGTGAGGGACACACAGGGGACACAGCTGGGCACCCCTGTGCCAATGGCACCCCCAGCCAGTGCCACAGCCCCCTCAGGAGGAGCCAGGCCTGCAGAGGGGTGGGATCCCAGTGCTCAGGACGGCACAGACTGCTCCAAACCCTCCCTAATTACAGAGGGCAGATCTAATTTGGCCTCAGCCTCTATCTGAGATGAGATAAAGAAACACACTGTGGTTATTTTTCCCAACTTGGCAGGCCTGAAGGCAGTCATTCTGTCTCACATATAACAGAAAAGTGCTCTGGATAAACTGGCTGCAGTTCAGTAAATAACTCATGATGCACACTTTCATTTGAGGGATCAAAATTCTGTGTTTTAGCAACCCCTGGCAGAATAATCAATAACTTACACTGAGAGTGAGGGGAGGAGGGAAGCAATGAAGATAACAGACTGTAGCAGAGCATCAGGACCTGCAGGGGGTCTGCCAAATTCCTGGGATAAGGGTGTTCTGGCCTTTTGCCATGGGGAAATTTGGGCTCATTGGCAAGGCAGGAAACATTTGGGAGGAGTTTGCTGAGACAGAGAAAATCACTGGTGCACAGCTCAGCACAGCTTTCAGTCTGGTCAGGAAAAAACTCACATCTGGAGCACCAAGCAGTGATTAGGGTTCAGCCCAACTCCAATCCAATCCTGTGCAGGGGTGAAGACAGTGTGTCCTTCAGAGATGATAAATTACATCCCAGATGAGAACCAGAGGCTGGAAAAAAGGAAAATTCACACAACCTTGTCATCAGCCACAACTGCCCATTTCCCCCAAGGATTTCCACCTTGCTGGTGAATTAGTACAGCTGTGTTTAATGAGCAGGGGAAGGAGGCTGCCAGAACAGCATCTCCAGCTCCTGCCTGGGAGATGTTTGTGAGTCTGTGGGACTGAGGCTGGGAGGATTCAGGGGTTGGGGTAATACTGAAGACACTGCCAGTGAAGAAGTCAGGGGAGAGTCAGGGTGGTTTGTTTTCCATTTTGCCTCTTAAACCATAATTCAGAGTAACTTTGAAAGCAATTATTTTTAATACCTTGTCTACAATTCCACACTGACTAATAGCCCATAAATCCTCCCAGCCAGATTCTGGGAGCTGCTGAGACCCTACAACTCAGGCAGAAGTGATTTGGGGGCACAGACACAGAAGAATTGTGGTTCACAGCAGGGCTGAACCTGGCCCACTGACTCAGGCTGTCCAACTGTAAACTAAATGAGAGCCTGAGGAACAGCAATGAAAAAGCCAATTAGTTGATACACCAGGTAATGGATTCCCTAGAAAGAACTGTTGGAATCAACTTTCTTTAAAAAAGAAAAAAAAAATGGGGCAAACCAGAAAGGAAAAGCCCCGAATTTCACCAGTTTCTAAGTTAAAATAATGCACATGAAGAGTCTGCTGTATCAGACTGTGGCCAGCAGCCCTGATGGGAACAGGGAAGGGTGAAGATGTGCAGAGAGCAGCTGTGAGCCTGGCTGCTGTTTGGGAGGAGCCACTGGAGCCCCAGCCTTGCCCTGTCCATCTGTGCCTGCCCACAGGAGCTCTGAGCTCTGACATTTCTGTCCTGCTGAAACAGATGAACTCATCAGGGTGCCTGGCTCTTGTGCATGAGCCACATTTAACCAGGCTGATTTCCCTGAAGTTACAGAATCCTGCCAGATAAATTACTGAGTCCCTGTTATTTACTCAGATTCACTTCATGGCTGGGTTATACATCTTGTGCTTTCCAGAAGGGCTGATGGCTGCTACAGAAAACAAGGAATTGTCACAAGATGTTGATAAATTAATAGAACACCAGCAGCTCCACTCACTCTCAGGTTTAGAAGGCTTGAAAAATGTTTCCTTCTTGACCAGTTTAAACTGCAGCAATTGTTTTTAATGAAGTGATGCAGCCAGAGGGCCAGAATCTTACTGAGAAAAAGGGGAATCATTCCAGCCCCTGTGCACCAGGTGAAAAGCTGCTCTGTCAAGACTGAGGCTCCTTGTCAGACCAACTCAGTGCCACCAAAATCCAGGGGTGTCCTGAAAATGGGCTGGATTCCTGTGGCCAGCAGAAGGCAACCAAGAAAAGCTGGGCTGCAGAGGAGCTTTCTGCAGCACAGTCTGCCCTCAGTCTCTGAGGCTAAGGAGTTAACCAATAATGCAGTAACTAGATTGCTGGCAAAACAGAAGTACAATAATATCAAGGAAAAATAATGTCCAAAAGCAGGCTGAAAAATTATACTCCTTAAAAATATCCATGAATTTTTACAAGCAATAAAAGAAAAAGTATTGTAATTTTTAGATAATATATCTTTACAATTAAGGAATCATCCATAATTTGTGGCTTGAATTCTCCCAGAACAAATAGGCACTAAGGCAAATCTATAGGATTCTTATTATCTATTGGTGATAAATAACTTGTTCTTTTTTGTACTAAACTGCCTTTGATTTTGGATATTTCCTTGGCTTTACAGTCTGCTCTGTGGCAGCAGCAAGTCAGAGAACTGCTGCTGTGGAATTACACTGGGTTTCCATCACTCATAGCAGGAGAGAGCAGCAGACAAAGCTCCACCATCCATGTTCCCTTATCCAGCATGTTTACATTCACACATCTTATTTTTTACAAATTAAAAGAGTTGCAGGGAGTTGATAACAGTTTTGGCGTGCCATGGTAACCAACACCTTGGATAAACATCAGAAGCCTTTGCTAAAAAAAGTCACAAACCATCCTGACTGAATTTATAGTCTCACATGGACAGGGATGTTGAGGTTTAAGAAGTGGGAATTTGCTGTGCTGGGTGCTGTGTAAGTGTATGGACATGTGGAACTTGAGGGCATTATGCTGTGAAAGGTTATTAAAATCCTTAATATTCATTGTGTAGCTGCATTTCTGTCCAAAACTGATCCAGTGAGGCACCCCTCTCCCATGTGTTAACTGTCTGTATGCCACAGAGTGACACTGTCCTACCAACCATAAAGGACACAGGAGTCACCACAGAGGCAGAAGCCTCCTACACACACCCCAGGAAAGTGTTCAGGAATTCTCCCTGGAGTTTGGGTGCAGATTCCACAGTTACTTTTCTGGGGATTGAGGAAAATGATGTTGATGTGTGCCCCACCAGCAATTGGATGGTAAGATATGTTGAATCCTAAGTTATATTATTTCTTCCCTAGCTGTAAAATTATTGGTATGTTTAACCCTGTGCTGTATACACCTACTAATAGTCTCCTTTTGTCTTTATTCCTGTGCAGTATTAATTTGTTTTAAGTCTTATGTCTGTGAGTTGTGTGTCTATAAAATAAATAATTCCTTCTGTAATAGACTGAATCAGCCATTGTTGAAGAACTTGCAAACAAGAGTGAGTTTTAGGGTGCTGGCCACCTCAGTAAAGCTGCTGCTTGCTGCCAGAGGCCTGGGCAAAAGGCAGGGACTTCTCTGAACCCCCACATCCCTCCCTAACAGTGAGTGCCAGGGAACTCCAGCTCAGCACAAAGCTGCTTCTGCCTCAGCTGGCACCTGCCAGGGCAGCAAAACCCACACCCAGCACTGCCCTTCCCACCTGGCCAGGAGGTGCTTCTCCTACAGTGCCTTTATTTGGGTGTTGGTGTTTGGAATCAGTCTCATTATCCCTCCCTCCCTGGCACAACGTTGGCTGCAAAGGAGAGGATTTCCCTCTGCAGTGGGAGGTGGCCCCAGGTGTCGCTGCTGGCTCTGGCTGTGCTGCCAGGGGCTGGCAAGGACAGCAGGACAGGGACCAGCTCCTCCTCTAGCCCTGCTCACTCCCTGCCCACCTGCTGTGGATGAGAAAGTGGGTGTGAGGTCTGGGTCACTGTTTGCAGCTGCAGGAACTGCTGTGAATATGCAGGAATTGGTGTCACCACTGAGGAAGAAGACACAATCTAGACAGCTCTGCAAGGCACAGGAAACCTAATTCCAGGCAGCCTCCTTGCAACTGTCTTACCTATAATTGATATTTTATTGTTTACTTTGCAGGCTTGCGTTTATCACTGACATTTTGCTGCACAGAACAGCTGGAAGGCTTCTGCCTCCTTTTCCAAATCCTGGGGTGAACTGTGGTGATAAATGAGCCCTGAAACAGCATGATTTATAGCTCTGTTGCCTCAAGGTGCACTGCAGATCCTTTTGTACAAATTAAATCCTGCTTAAGACTCCTTAAATTTTTCAGGGTGACCTCTCTTCTTCCCTGTCACAATTCTTGTTATGAATCACTGAAACTCTACCTTCCTTTTAAAAATGTTATTTTAACTAAGGGTCACATATTTCCATTTATTTTCCCTTCAAGTTGCATTGGTCCTCAACCACTGTCAGCTCAATGTGGACAGTCAAGGTCTGGTCAAGGAAATGCTGCTGTAGAGAGGAGAAGGCTGGAGCCCTCATGGCCTGGGCACCCCAGAGACACTGATCCCTGTGGTGATGGGCTGCTCCCTCTGCTCCCTTGTTTGCAGAAGCTGCCAGTTCACATCACAGCTGGACACATTACATCTGACTTTCTCACATGCCAGAATTCTGTGACTTTGGTACCTCTGATGCCTTTTTTGGGCTACCTAAAAACACAGGCCAGAAATAATTAAGGGAATAAAAAGCAGTTCTATTTATTGAAGGGCCTCCAGGTACATTTAGGGCAGACAAAGCCCCCCAGGGGCTACACCCAAAAATGTACAATGGTCATGGGTTTTCACAGTTTTATAAGTTTGGTCCATTTGCATATTGGGGTTGATCTTCCAATTCCAGCTTCAGCTAATGAAGTCATTTACCCCAAGTTTGCTCCCCCAACTCACTTCTGTTTGCATCTCTCAGGGCCTGAGGCAGTGAGGTGTCCTTGATTGCCAGGCCTGGAGAGGAATTGTTGTGTCTGACCAAAGAGGGAAAGCAGCAGCTCACACTGTGTGTGGAGTTTAGAGTTACACACTAAAGAATTGCAGGATTACAAATGCATGAAAAACATAAAAGCTGAAATGCTGAGGCATCACCTCTGGCAAGGGAAGGTACAATGGTGCTGCAGAGAGCACCTGCCCAGCTGGGGCTGGAACTGCTGTTAGCAGGCAGCTCACAGCTGGGGCTCTAAATCTGCTTTGATGCTGCCATTCATTGCCCAGGCTCTTTGGGAAGGTGACTGAGGGACAGAAGCCCCAGGTTTCCCATCTGAGTGGTGACCCTCTTGTCTGGGTTAACTAACATTTCCAAGTTGCCTTGGAATTTCCATGTGGGAGGTGCCACATAGTGCAAAGTGTTTATACTGGTGCACTTGGATAAAGATTTATTAGCAAAAGCCAAGAGATCTCTGCAGCAGGACAAAGCTTCCCAAGTCAGCCTTGCAGCACCACACTGGGGCTGAGAAGTCCTTCAGCCCCTCACAAGTGGGAGTTATCCTGGTGGTGGGAACAGCAATGTTCAGTGAGAGGAACTGAGTCTGTTCTGCCTCCAGGGACTCTTCACTAACCCCAGCCACAGCACAGATGTCCACAAAGCCAATGAGTGCCCCTAGTTACATTAGGTTTTAGGAGGAGTCAGTGCATAAAACACTGTGAACAATCCCAGCACAGTCATTCTTTTGTCATAAACTGTCACCATAAACAACAGCTCCAGAGTGTCCCGTGCCCTGAGTGTTTCTTTGTCAGCTACACTGTGCAGGTGGAATAAAGCATGTCACAACTTGTCCTGAGAGCCTGCTCTGCTCCCCTGGGCCAAAATGGGCACTCTGCCCACATCCAGCTCTTTCTATCACCACCCTTCTCAGGGGGTCTCTTCCCCAGGCTGATCTGAGCACTCCAGTCTGAGTGGTCTTCTGGTCTGGGATTGCCCATCATGAGTCTGCAGAAACCTTCTGACTGTTAGGAAGTGTTAAATCTCTCACAAGTGGAAAATGTGGACCCTGCTGAGTCCCTGTAGGATGCTTCAGAACAAAAGGTGGAAAGAGAGGTGAAAGCAAAACAAGGTTTTTGAGGCTGCCAGTTCCCCAGTTTCTGTGTGAGGCTGAAGATGGCAAACAGAAGTTGGACTGACACCATTTGTACAAGTTCTGTGCATTTAATACAAAGCTGGCAGCAGCTGGCTCTGCAACTCAGGACCTCTGGCCATGGCATGGGGAAAAAGGAGGCTGGGAGTGAAACAGCACAGTGAAATCAGGAGCACTTTGCCAGCAGGGCTTGGGCACACAGCAAGAATGGTGCTGAAGGATGCTGTAATGTTTGTTTTAAAGGAAGATCCATAAGACTTGGCAGTTGTAAACCTAAAGGATGCTCAGTAATGCCAGGATTTGGCCCATGGGGAAAGAAGTGGTGCTTTTAGCTCTGTCAAAAGGCAGAGAATCTCAGTTAATGAGAGCTGGACATTCCATAATGAGATACAAAACTGGGAGACTCCTAACAGAACAAGCTCCTGTGGCACACATGATGGGAACTACAGACTTCAGGAGGAACACACCAGAGTTCTCATCAGTTGAGATACACATGTAATACTCTGAAAACAGATATTTGAGGTAGAGGAAAAAACTGTTGAAGAGTCATTGAGCTTGATGTCCTTATAAAAATGTCCTAGCACTGTGTGCTTTGTTTTTCTCCCATGAGAAGTATTTGGTTTCTTTCCCATAAGCACAGGTTATTACTGAGGAGAGGCAGGAGTAAAGGACCCATTCCAAATTTAAATGAAAGCAATCCCATTAGCAGGTGTTTAGCAGGACCCTGGTGAGTTATGGGCAGCAGTAGTGCATAGCTGTGCTGTGAGGCATTGTGCCACTCCTCAGGATAAGGTGCTGAACTGCAATATAGCACTGGTATTAGAATAATAACCTTATCAGGAAAGATAGATGGGAAGCACTTGGATGCAGTGGCCAAATTCTTATCTCATTTCCACTGGGCACCCATGGTGCAAGTCATGATAAATATTGCAGGCCCACATTTCCCAAGGGAAGATTCTGGCCCAGCTCTGCAGACAGCTCAGAAGAGTGAATCCTCTCAGAGGAGGGAAGGGCATCCTTCTTTACATGGTGCTGTTCCCATGTCCTTCTCAGACTTGAAAGCAAAGATACAAATAAATGATGAACCCTTTCAGTGGATAATAGGTGAAATAAATCATACAGTGTTCTAGGCCATAAATATACAATCAGGGAATTTTGAATGTTTAGCATTTTTGCCAGCAGTCCACAACACATTCCTGTGACAGCATAAAATCTCCAGCAGAAAGAGAGGAATGAGGTATTTATATAAGGATGAAACAACATCCAGTTGAATTTACTTATTTGGTTAGTTAGTTACCTAATTATTTGTTTCAGAAATAATTCCATTTTGATGACTTGGCATCTTTGATAACTTTGATAAATTAGGGTGACTTCTCTTCTGGCACATTGCTGCCAGTGCCATGGTTGCTGGGTACACAGTGACACGCAGCTTTAGCTACTTTTGAGATGGAAGAATGTGCTGTGCCTAATGAGTTCCTGTTCTTTGGAGGGGCAGAACTCCAGTGTGATCTTGACCCTTCCCATTGTTGTTTTTTATGTAATGTTTTGTATTCAACTCCAAACCACTTTATACAAATGTCCAAAAACTCCGTAGCATGTTCAAACAGTCCTTTTTGTATTTAATTCTGCTGTTAAGAGAACACAGTGTGTGTGCGCCCAGCACAGAGCTGTTCTCCA
Organism: Alaudala cheleensis; assembly: GCA_013398995.1. NCBI lineage: Eukaryota > Metazoa > Chordata > Aves > Passeriformes > Alaudidae > Alaudala > Alaudala cheleensis. Next base: position 81,467 of record VWYE01014312.1, on the reverse strand, counting down.
AAGCCAGCCCTTCCAACACTGGAATCATGTCCTCTGTGTCCCCCCACCTGCCACAGAAAGCTGTGCCAGTGCCTGCAGCCCCACAGAGCCAGCAGGGTTCCAATCTGGGCTCTGTGCTGAGCATTGGGGTGAGTTCTGCCTGCCTGGCCCACGGTGAGCTGAGCTCTGCCCTCCTGCAGTGATGCACTGACACGAAACCTTTCCTGAGATTAATGCCTGGACATGCACCTCGGGAGAGCAAGAGCCAGAATACCAAGCAGGGAGAGCTCCAAGGTCTCCTTTTGTCTTAGGTTATTTTTGCAAAAATAAAAGCTGTCAGAATGAATTTCCTGGGTAGTTCCATGCACATCACATGGACATTCACTCAAGCCCAGTGCAATCTGACATTAGTTAAATGTACCATTAAAGTAAAGCCTGGGCTAAAAAGCTCCTCAGTAACTCTCCACCCTTGAGAAGCATTTACCAAACCCAGATTATGTTCTTGATTGTCTTCTGTGTATTTTCTGTGGCGTTTTTTGATTTTCAGCTGATTGGAATTCTGAGATATGACAAAACCTTCTTTGGAGTGTGACCTTGAGAGTTGAGCTGTTGTATGCTATAAATAATGGAAAATTAGCTATATAGGCTAAAACAATGAGCAAAGTATTTCAGATGATTTTCAAGGGCTGCAAGCTCAAGAAGAGCTGATGTCTATCAGAGTGTTATATAAATAGTCTTGTAATGAGGAAGAGCATATAAGATCCAAGATAGATTTCTGCTTTTTAATGAGATGGGAGAATATATTACTCCAGATTTTAAAGGCTATTTTTCTTTTTGAAATTCAGATCTGGCTTTATGAATATTTTATTTAAAAAATCCAGATGATGGTAATAAGTTTTCTAATGCTAAGACATTTCTCTTTAACATGTAAGTGTATTGTTGACAAGCCTAATTTTTTCAGAAAAATCACTTTAAAGTTACTAACATGCATTTTAAAACCAAATTCAGTCTCAGCCCATCCACCATTTCTGCCATTGTGAGGAGTTACAGTAGAAATTACTGATAGCTCTAAAAGAATAATTGCTCCTACAGTCCCTGCTGGGAACTTGTCACAAGGACAGCCTTGCACCAGACCTGTATTTTTGGAATAAGCTTGCATCTGACTTGGCCCTGGAGTTTCTGCAAAGAGGAAACACTGGCTCATTTAAAAGGTTCCCTCAAATCTGTTCCATGATTGAGATAACATTTTATTGCATCATCAAGTAAGTTTTGCACTGTAAACTTATTAAAGCAGTAAATTTTACTGCTTTATTGGGAAATCATTTCAAAAGGATTTCTCTAGTTAAAGCCAGATCAATAGCTGCATTTTGCAGAATGGGAAGATTTTCTTTTCATTTGGAAATAGGAGAAATTGCCTTGAGATTAATTTCAGCTGCAGTGGAAGGAGGGTGATGGAACACACAGGATCAGCACCATCCACTGTTTGGCCAAATGCCACAAGAAGGAATTTCCCCACTCCAGTGATACTTTGTGGGTAGATCAGTAAAACTTTTCTCAACTGAGTTCAAAACTGATTGAGGACAGACTCATGTGCAGTGACACACACATAATCAGCCCTTTTCCAGGATGTTCTTCCCCAGGAAGCCAGACTCTAAATCCTGTCGTTTTTCTAAAAGCTGGAACATCTTTTCAAAGCAAGTTAGAAGTTCCAGTTTTCATTTCAATCTGCTGTCTCACCAAGTGCCCACACAAAGTAAAGGTGATGTTTTGTTTCAGGTCAAATATTTCATAATGGATAATTTGCTTGGTCCCCTTTAGAAATGTCAATGTCATAAGGGAAGAAGAATAATGAAAATTTATCTGAAAATAATTAGCCCTTTCCCTAAACAAATAAGAAAAAACCCTCAGGTGTTCTAATTGCTAAGCTATTTTCCAGCTCTAGTTCTGGCCAGAGGCATCCCAGATCAAAACTCACACTCCATCCCCCATTCATCCACTGATTCATTATTTGCACTTGGAAAATTGCTTTTTTTGTAAGCCTCTCTTTCCTCATCTTAGAAAGAGAGATGTTGTGATAAATCCTTGTGCAAAGCCTCGTAAATGCTGTTGATGAGTCTCACTGTATGACAAGAAGGCTTTTATTATTATTATTATTCTCTTATAGTCTTTTCTGCTTTTTCAGCCATTCACTAAAACACATCACATTTTAGGCCATTTACCCACATTCTGGAGAATGTAGAGGTTCTCTCTACAAAACCACAGAGCTTAAAACTCCTTCAGAAATCTTGGATTTATATGATACCCCAACCCTGCTGCATTCCACCATCAACAATGCAGAAGGGAAGATGAAAAAAGCCTCTATTTTTAGGCTTTCAACAGTGCTCACTAGGCAAATTCGAGGTATCAATTACATCCTGTATCCCTGAAAATCTTCCCAGAGGAAAATCACAGGTATTCCTGTGCCCCATGGGAGCCAGGGAGTGCTCCTCCCTGCAGATGTGATTCAGGGACTGTGCTCTCGTTCTCAGGGGGGGTTTTAGTGCCCCTCAGGGAAAGCAGCTTTGCAGCCCATCCCTGCAGAGCTGACCTGCTCCACAAGGCAGCTCCAAAGCCCTTCTGTCTGGCCTCTCTTGCCATGACAGCCTTGCCTGAAGTCAACTCATTAATGTTTCTCATAGTGAAAAAGTGCTTAATAACCTCTGTTCCAAGTCTGCTGTTCTTTAATTTCCACTTGTGCTCCTGGTACTATCATCTGGTAGACATCATCTACAACAAATTAAGAATTTATATACTTCAGGAAAACGTTGCTCATTGGGGGAGGCTGAATGGGGGCTTTTTCATTAAACTTTTTCATTTCACCCAAAGATTGAAAAACGTATGAAACAGCTTCTCTGGGGAAGGAGAAATTTCTAACTCTTTAATAAGCACTATTTATCAAAGACACACAGTGTGAACTGAACTGCCTGCCAGATGTACAGAGCATGGTCTGGAAATTCTTGTGTTAGAGGTGCCTCAAGGCTTGAATCCCCATTTCCTGTGTGTCCTGTCTGCACAGTCACTGCTCACTGACCCCCACTGGGTGCTGGGGAAGCTGCTCACACACACAAACACAGCCAGGGTCACCTTCTTGCCGGCATCTTTCCTGCCACAGTGTCCCCATGGCACAAGACACAGCCCAGGGTGGGCTCCTGGTGGCCAGCCCAGCTCAGCCCTGCTGCCTGCAGGGACCTCCTGGCACAGGGGAAACCAACACACTCCATGGCCAGGTGCCAGGGGGCAGTGGTGCCTCAGCATTTCAGCTTTTATATATTTCATGTATTTGTAACCCTGCAATTCTTTAGTGTGTAACTCTAAACTCCACACACAGTGTGAGCTGCTGCTTTCCCATTTTGGTCAGACACAACAATTCCTCTCCAGGCCTGGGAATCAAGGACCCCTCACTGCCTCAGGCCCTGAGAGATGCAAACAGAAGTGAGTTGGGGGAGCAAACTTGGGGTAAATGACTTCATTACCTGAAGCTGTAATTGGGAGATTAAGCCCAATATGCAAATGGACCAACATAAAAAAGTGAAAACCTGTGACCCATTGTCTATTTTTTGGTGCAGCCCCTGGGGGGCTTTATCTGCCCTAAATGTACCTGAAGGCCCTTCAATAAATAGAACTGCTTTTTATTCCCTTAATTATTTCTGGCCTCTGTTTTTAGGTAGCCCAAAAAGACATCACCATGACTAAAAATCACAAAAATGAGCACACTGGATTGAGTCAATGCAGGTTTTAAACCTAGTTTTCATTTAATTTTTTTATTTCTACTGCCCTTTGAAACCTGTTTATATCTTTACAGCAGATGTATTCATGCAGCTGACTTATAGTAATGTAACTTTCCAATATACAGCCATGGTAAATATTTGTATAGCTGACTTATAATTAAATTGATCCATAAAAGTTTCATAGTATTTTGAGAGTGAAGGTCTCACTGTAATGGAAAGCTCCTTCCATGACTATTACATTCTAATCAGATTACTTATCTAATCCCTCTCATTCATCCAGTGCATCAGAACTGATCTGCACCATGCAGGAGCTCTTGGTCATTTGTGAGTTTTTTGGGGGAGTTTTTCTACCTCCCCTCCCCCAGTTGTTTATTTGCTGCAGGCACAGGAAGGGCACTGGTTCTGTACAAACCTCTAATGCCCACTGAAAGGGACAATGAGGCAGAATCACTCTTAAACATTGGTGTCTTTCTTGACATTAAAGTTGGAAAATGGAACAATTATTTTTGCATTAGCAAGTCACACTGACAAATTCCCTCTGCATCATCAGCATCTTATTAAAGTGCCCAGGCTATTCCATAACAGTAATAAAGTGTAAATGTATCCCAATTATTCATTTAATGACTTCATGAATATTCAGTATTAAGAAGCAGTAGCTGAGCTCACTGGAGTAGGTTATTAAGGACACAGGCTGCATATCCCTTATTATTTCTGAGATGACTTAAGGCTTATTTTATTCAGATCTGTCCAGTGTTCATAAATGGTAATTCACTGGGACAACACCAATTCTGTGACAGGTACCAATCCATACAGTCTTAGTCCTCTCTTTTACATATTCCTTGGGAGAGGATCTAATCGGATAATAAAACCAGATTTCAGGGAAAATCCAATTTCTGCCTAAGAAATGGATCATGGATCAGAATGACATGAAGTTGGATGTTTCCAGTATTTTTCAGCAGGATATCCAAAGCAGCAGGTACCAAATGTTTCCTTACCCCTGCTCACCATCCAACAGGGTCAAGTTCTGCAGAATGAGCTGGCACAAAAACGCTTGGAAATGCAAATTGCTGCTGTGAAGGAGATGCTCCCCTTTAAGAATGATTGCCAGTGCAAGTGTGAGCAGTGACTGCACACCAGTGCATGTGCATGCATTGTTCTCAGTCTGCACTGCTTGGTGCCTTGCTTTGCCCTGTGCCTGGCTGTCCTTGAGAGCAAAATCTTCTCCACTTCTCCCCCAGAGCCTTTGGAAACTCTGGCCAGAGATCCCTGGCAGTGTCAGGAGAGACTCCCCTCCTCTGCACAAGGCTCACAGAGGAGGCTGGACAGCCTTGATAAGCTCACAGTCAGGAGGACACATTTCTGTTCAAAGAGCTGGCCAGTGCCCAGAGCAAATCTCAGGTGGGCAAGTGAGCAGCTAATCTCCTGACAGAAATTGTAATTGCCAGTCTGGGAGCAGAAAGTCAGAGAGAGTTTTGACAGAGCAGACCCTTTCTCTTCACTAAAGGGTCTCCTACTGTTATGGAAACCTGAACCCAAGCCCAAAACTGCACAGAAAGACATGGGAGCAGAGAGGATGTGTGTGCTTAAAGGATAAGGATCAACTCCTGATCCGTCTGAGTAAGGAGGAAACAGAGACAAGGATTGACTCCAAAGGGGGGAAATGGCACCTTAAGTTTTAGCTTTTATGTTTTTCAGATTCTGTGCTGCCCAGGGGTGCAGTTCTGAGCCTCACATTCAGTGTCAGTGAGTTCTCTTTACAGAGCAGGGACACAAAACAAATCCTTTCTCTGCTGAAGACTAAGGACAATTTTATAAGTTTTTAGGCCCCAAAGCACAAACAAGGGGGGGCTGAGGGGAGAAACAAGAAGGATGAGACCTCACAGCCTGAAGCTGGAATTGGACAATTAAACCCCAATATGCAAATGGACCCAAACTTATAAAAGTGTGAGACCTTGTGACCATTTGTCCATTTTGTGACCATTCTGAGACCACCTTGGGTGTAGCCCTGGCCAGGCTCTTGTCCTGCCCAAGGTGTATCCTAGAGCCTTTCAATAAATCTCTACTTTATTCTCCAGCTCTGTGCAGTCTCTGTTCCAGCTCAGCCTTCCCAAGGCGTCACACCTGGATTGTTTAAAATAGTAAAGGGAACAGCTTTCACATGTTCTGCTCAGCCTGTGGCTTATTTTCTTCAAAACAACAAATGTGTGAACACGTGATCTGAAGGTACCCTTAGAAAGGAGAGGAACCACTTTCTACAAATTTTGCTGGAGAGATTGTTTGAACCTAAGAATTAAACCTGAAGGCTTCAAGAGCAGGAGTGCTTGTGCACTGTGCAGTCCTGGAGAGCTGAAAAGCCCCTGGGGCTGGGGCCCCTCAGGTGTAACAAAGCTCAGCTGTTTGCCACCAAACCAGCCACAGCACACAGAGAATGCAAAGATGGAGTAACATTTGTAAGCTGATTTATGGTTATTTATTAGTTTGACTTTGTCAGTCCTACAGATACAAAAAACACTTCCCAAACACAGAAGTTGTCATCCTGTGAAATTGATGCTGGTTTTGGACAGGCTGTCCTTGGGTTTCTATTTTCTGGTTAACTGGAGAAAATGTTACTTTTACAAGGCATAGCTCCCATGAGGATGCCCGAGAGTCTTTGAAAGCAAGGAGCAACAGGCTCTGGATGCATCGTCTGACTGCATTAGCTTCTGTGAAATAATCTTGTAACTTGAGACATGCCAATGAACACTTCAAAGAATATATTTATTTTTAACTCAGATAAATGAGTGAAAAAGGCTTTTCCTACCCCAGCCACAAATTCAAAAGCACATAAAGTTCAATTTCTACTTTCCTTCTCTTCATGAGAAGAGATCTGCTTTGCTTTAAGCCTCTCTGTTGAAGGCTGACCCCAGCTAAAGAGCCCCAGGTATGCTTTGGTGGCAATTTCATTCCATCAAGGTTGCACAGACAATGATTCCATCACTTCCCTTCCTTGTGCAGACCTTTCTGGGGGTCTGTTGTTGAGGAGGACAATTATGAACAACACTGTGGGAATCATCACGACCTCAGCAGTGCAAATGGGTTCAAAATGAGAAACTTTAAACTTTAGGGCCGTGTGTTTGAAACGTGGATGTTAGCCACAGCCAAATGGGGTTTGGCTTCCTAGAATTCGTGTTGCACAGAGATCAGTGACAGCTTTGGGATGTAAGGAAGCTGGAAAATCTGCTGCAGGCATTTAGGTGCTTAACTGCCATTGTCTTGTTATGCAAATCCAGCTCTTAAGAGTGAATCATCCTACCTAAATTTAGCCACGTAAAAGCAAGCACTTAGTCTAAGTAGTTCTTTAGGTTTATGATATTGTCAGAGAAAGATAATTCAAGAATCTGAGGCTTTTCCTGTTGGAGGTATTGGAGTTCCAGGGAAGAGCACATTTTCATGTTAATACTTTTATATAAATGCATGAATAAATGTATGTGTGCATATATATTTTATATGTTTTAAGCACAAAATCTATGTTTTACTCTCCAGTGTTAATTAGGGATGTGCAAAAAAAAGCAAGATTAAATCTGAGAATGCCTTGCTTGGATGCCATGATCCACTGGCATTCTGGAGGCTGCTCATTTCTAACCATCCCATCTGTGACATCTTTCTCTTTTTAAATGATGATGAAGACTGAAAGATCCTGTTCTCTGAGGATGTGCTCCAGTTTCCCGGTAGCTGGGATGTTTGTCATGAGCAAGCTTAAAAGTCAAAGGGTTTAGGTTTTACTGAAAATACTTTATGCTCCTCTAAGCTTTCCCTGTAATTTATGTGCCAGTGGCTCCAAATGCACAGCTGAGGATGTGGTCTGGGAATAGAGTGAAATGTTATTTCTGGGATATTGCATCAATGACTTCAGTCTTAACCTGTGGGAGAAGGGATGAAGAAAGAGCCTGATAAAAGCCATCACTGTCATCAGTTTGGAGACTCTGTTCCTACCAGAGACATTTCTTCTCTTTCTGGGCCATTGCAATCCAGTCGTGTTTGCTCCCTGATAAATTTGTGCACAGCACCAAGCAGCAGCATGAGGAGCATCATTCAAATGAAACATTTCCTAATTATTGTTCCACCCCAGTGATAAATATGTATGGCTGGCTCTGTGCACACACAGATGCCCTGGGAAAGGCTGGGATGCAGAAGTCAGATGTATTTATTCCTGAGCTGTGCAGCATGGCCAGGGCTGTGCCAGCAGAACAACCCCTGGCCAGAGCAGCACAGGAACTGCTGGGGACAGGGCATCTGCTGGCACAGCCTCTGCCAAGGACAGCAGGAGGAGGTCTCAACCTCACTGAGTGACTCTGGAATTGACAATGAAGGAAACTTCCCCATCAAAAGAAATCTGTGCACATTAGTCAGCCCCCCAAACTAAATGGAAGTACTCGAGTATTTAATGTGAAACCAAATGAGTTCTTGGTCATTTTGGTGGAAGAAGAAGAAGTTTGAAGAAGTTTCTGGAACTGCAATTCAGAGAAGCATCTAATCTTTCTCAGAGCCTCTTTGACACAAAATAAAGACTAGCTACTCTTTGGATTTTCTATTTTCCCCAGATTTTTTGCTTCTCACAGCTCCTGTCACTCCTTGGCTGAGCCCTCTGCTGCTGCTGGTTTGATCCTGGCAGAACTGCAGGGATTTACCAGCCACCCTCACTGAGACTGGCTGATGAAAGAACACTGTGCTTCAAAGCAGGACTTTTTAATCACTTTCATCATCTTCTGTATGTTGGCTCCAGGGAACAATGTAAGCTCTCCTTGTAAATACCCACACAGGGCAGAAATACTGCAGATGAGAGGAGATCTTTACCCACACTAACATCCTGCTGTGCCACAGAACCCTGTCCAGAGCTCACCCAGGAGCTTCAAAGTTCTTTTACCAAACCTCAGCATTTCCCACCCACCACTGCAGGCAAATATCACCAAATCTGAACCTGGAAATGCTGTAAATGTGACATGCTTCTTCATACCAGCTTTAGGGGACATACTGTGGCCACATGGGTGACAAGTTTTGCAAGGCAGGTCATAGAAAATTAAACAAATCTAATTATTAGAGAGGGCTAGGAGGACTGCAGTGCACACAAAATTAAACACAGCTCTGTCTGAGACTCGAGGCACCCAGGCAGGAGTTCCTTCAGGTATTACAGCAAATTTCAAAAAAAATCCATCATCACAAACACTTTTAATTATTTCCAGCCAAATGCCTGTAACCTTGGCAAAAAACAATTATTGAGCAGGCTATTGATCTAGGCAGGAAACAAATACACTTATGTCATCAGTAAGCTAGAATCCTCCTGGGTATAAAACCAAAATCTTAAGGACTACTAGTTATCTGACATATGATTTTAATTAGGATTTATTGATTAAGGGTTTTTAAAAACAAATGGACTTTCTTGATAAAAGGCCTGGCACAGGATTTTCTGCAAAGTTAAATAATGTCTGACTTGCTTTATAACAATCTGTGACCCATATCCAAATTACTTTACTACGGAAGTTTGCTTCTTATTTCAGCACAGAAGAATGCAGGCAACATTTATTCTAAATACCATGGAAGTTCAGTGCAGAGGGGGAAGGCCTCAGCCATCAGAATCACAGGGGAGCAGCTCTCAGTGCCTGGGCCTTGCCAGGGGTGCTGCAGTCAGATCAAAAAGAATGAAAGGAAAGAGGAGAAAAGCACAAGAAGTTCATGAGATCAACCACAGCATCACCTTNAGAAGTTCTTAAATGCTAGTTCTTCTGTTGAGCTGGACCTGAGATCAACCACAACATCTCCTCAGAGCCTGCTGCAGTTCAGTGCCTGCTTAAGGACTCTCCAGGAAGTCCCACCATTCCCAGGAGGTGAAGGTCACAAGTTGTTCATGTCTGTGGGCTGCAGTCAGTCTGGGATTGACTTTCCATGCTCAAGGTCAACCTGAACCCTTGAGCAGACTCATTTTAGCCCTCATGCTCCTGTGGGTGACAAAAACACCTCTGGGTGCTGCAGATGGCAACGAGAACTGCTCATGGAGGAGAAGCTCCATCAGAAGAAGCTCCCCCCATTTCCATTATTTTCTGTAAAATGATTGTTCAAATCAGAATCCAACTCAAGGTAAACCAGATGCATTATATACACCCATATTCCTGCTGCTCTAAACTGTTACCAACACATTCATGCAGCCAAGAACCTGGCCCTAGTCACCAGCAGCTGAGGCAATTTTCCTCACCTCAGGTGGAAGCCTCAGCATCCCTCCCCTGCTCTCCCTGCCCCATTTCCTGAACAGCATACAACATGATACACAGACAGCTCTCCCAGCCTAAGAAATAGATTGTTAATTTGTTAGTATTACATCAGAGCTAAAGATTTACCCTCTGAGGAGGAGGTATTTTCTTTAAAAGTAACCATTTGTGCCATAATCTTTTATCCACCCAAGTCAGGAAGAAACAGCATTTCCTGAGATGCCTGTGGGGAGCCACAGGACTCTGCCTTCCAGGTAAAACTAATCCTGTTTCTCTGCATCACACAAAAAGCATATGACCACCCAAATCTCTGTGCAGCTCTATTAGAACCACTTAGTCCAGAAAATGTCATTGACATCTTGTTGGTTTTTTTAAAGTATTTAAGGAAAACAAAAACAAAAAAAAGAACAAAACTCCAAATCCCTCCAGAGGTTCTGATGCTTGAGTGACATAAATATTCACTAGACCATAGGAGACTGTAGTCTATTTTGTTTAAATTCAATGATGTCCCTGTCTGCAGCAGGATGACAGGGGACTAACAAAAAGCATGGCATACCTGTGTGAGGGGGAGGAGGAGCTGGCAGTGCTCTCTGGCAGTGCTCTGCAGCATCAGCTGCGGCTGTGGGAGCCTCTGCTCTTGGCTGATTACACTTTGCCAAGTGTAACCCCACGTCTAAATGCCACCAGGAGAGAGTGAAAACCTCAATGCTGTCACTTTAATTTCCTTCCCACTGGGTAATTATAAACGAGACTGTAGGCTGGTTTATTGTCTTTGTCTCAGTTCAGTTCAAACTGTGTAAACACTCCTGACAGTGTCTCACAGGGGCAGCTCCATCCCTCTGCACTGGGGAGCACAAATGTGGAGCAGCATCAGAGCAGGGGCAGAGACCCCACCTCAGCTCCAGAGAGCACCAGCAGCTGCCTGAAAGCAGGAATGTCTCTTCAGTGTGAAGTCAAAGCTGCTTTAAAAGCAGAAAAAACATTTTCTTTCAGGACAAACCAGAAGCTTTGATCTCTCCCACAGCAGAGAAAACCCAATAAATTTCCCTTACAAACCAATTCTTTCAATTCTGAAAATGAAAGCACATCCCAAGACTTATCTGAGACCTGATTTCTGGATGCCAAAATCTGAGACAAGTCCAGAAAAAGAGCAGCTCCAGGGCTTGATGGAAGTCAGTCAAGCCAAGGGTGGCCTTGGGATGTCAGAGGCTTGGTCTCCTCTGCCAGTGCAGTGCTGTGCCCAGCCCAGGGGGTGCCCAGTCCAGGGACAGCCAGCACAGCCCTGCCCTGGGCTCACAGAGCCTCCAGAGCACCAGGGCCTGCCCTGGCAGGGTGTGGGGACCACCAAGAGCCTGTCCCAAGCTGCACAGCCCCCAAGAGATGGGGATGCACACTCAGAGAACAAGTTCTGTTGTGACAAACCTGTGCTTCATCAAACTGCCCCCATCTCTGGCCCTTCCTGCTCCAGCTTAAAATACCAGCAGTAACAGTGGGACCTCCAAAATAAACAATCTGAGTGTAGCAGTGGGCAATTCCCAGCCTGGCCCAGAGCCTGCTGCCTTGCCAGGAGTCCATGGTGATCACTGGCACCTGCATGGTTTAAAAATTGCATTTACCCTGCTCATGTCAATAGTATCTCCTTAACTGCTGCAAACTGGTGTTTGGGTGCCTGGATGCTTTTCTCTTGAACAGGTTTGCCCTTTTAAACAATTTATATCTGTTTGCTTCAGAGACAAAACAAACAGCAAATTATAAAGCTGGGTAATGTTTGCAAATTACCCACACCAATGAAATACACCTTAGAATGGTGCTGGCTTCCAAACCAGTGCATAAACCAGAAGCTGACTTATTTATTAGCTCTGAAAAGGAGCTGAGGATCAAAACACAATGATTATTCTCTTCATTCCCCAGGGCTGGCTGCTGTGCATGAAAGATATTAAACACACTCCTGAACTAGAAATGGGAATGGGATTGTGAAGGAGTGGCCCCAAACCCAGCCCTAAGAGACTAAATTTAGCCCCAAAAATCTACACAAGTAGTTTTTCAACCTCATTGCAAACCATAGCAGCTGCCTCAAATCTATCCTGTGGGAAATGATGGGGCAGAATTATTCCAGCAGAACCTCCTGGAGCTGGTGCTGATGACAGGAGCAGAGACACAGAGCCCATCCTCCCATTTGGCCTCTGTTTGTCAGAGAAAGTTACAAATAATAAAGATTGTCTTACAAAGAAAACCTAAATGACCTGTGACATTCCAGTTAAAAACCACTTAGCAGTGTGATTTTTGGTAAGTGGAGAGAAACAGACAAAAATGAGTCAGATGAGAAACCTGAGTCATGACAAAATAAGAGTGGCCTTGGTGGGCTGGGGCAACAACCCTGGCAAGGCCAGCAGAGCAATCCTGAGCTGTCCCTGCAGTGGTTCTGCTGCTGGCACAGGAGGATAAAACCTTGCTGCAGGCTCAGAGTGGCTGAGAGACTCCTGTCCTGCTGAGCACCCACAGGGTGCAGGAGGGGCAGCCCCTGCTCCCCTGCAATCAGCCACCTGCATCATCACCTGCCCCAACATGAACCACAAGGGCAGAGGTGGCCACAGTGCAGTGCATTTAAAGCAGAGAGCAGGGAAAAAACCCAAAAAAAACCCCAAAAAACCCCAGAAAACAACAACAAAACCCCCAAAAACAATGATTTTTTTACTTGATTCTGAATTAAGAACAGAATAGCTCTTTGATTATTACTAGTGCTAGGATTTCTATTCTGATGATTTCCCCCAGCTCTGTTATGGGCAAGAGGCAGGAGAGAGGAGGAAAAAAAAGATAATAACAAAAAAAGGCAGCACAGGCTGTTCCAGTCATTTCAAAGCACAAAGTAATCAGATGGCCATCTTTCTGAACAGATGTGATTGGTGAGAGGAAACCAAATGTCTTTACTTTTCCTTTTTAAATTGTAGGATGTGTAATTTTATCCTTTGTTGTATACAGGTGCTCCATCTTCCCTGCTTTAAATCACATATTTATTATTTCCAAGTAGCTAAGGGACCAAGCCTTAAAATAAAAACCTGGACAGTCAGAGTGATTAATGCTCAAGGCTCCACAGGTTTTGGTACAGAACATTTGCATTTCAAAAAGCTATAAAAAATATTTTGTTTTCTCTGAAGTACCAGAGCATCTTTATTGCAAACCCTTTTTTTTCAGCAGTCTTTCTATAAGTTGCACATCACCTTTACCACTTTCTCCCCTTGTTAGTCTCTGGGTTGAACGAGAGGCTCAGGCAGATTTTAGTAGGAGTGAGACAGCAGGAAAATCTTGATGTAACATCAAGAGGGATTTTGATGCTGTATGTAAATAATGAGCTTTCTTCTCAGGAAAAATGCAGTAAAGAGAATATTACAGAATTTCTGTGCCCATTTTGAATGGGTAAATATGAGGATTTTGGACTCACAGCCATCCTTGCACAGGGGAGAGCACAGCCTGAGCCCATGTGATGTGGATAACACTCAAATCACACAGAAGCCACAAACAGCCCCTTACGAGCTGCAATTTTGTTCAACCTTTGATTTGTAGATTTTCAAGAAGGTTGCCAAGTTATAATCAGGCCCTGTGACTGGCAGCACTCCTTGCATTGCCTGGGAGGGAAGGGGCTGGGTAGGGGCTGTGACACTCCCAGTGGATTTATCCCGTGGCTGCAGCCCTTTCCTTGAGCTGTAAACACATGGCCACAACTCCCCAAATGCCAGGATTTTACAGAAAAGGGGGAACTTGGTTGATAAATGATGTCTGAGGAGGGAGATGTCCCTGCAGATGTCCCCACAAGAATGAAAGGTGACACAAACCCCTGCTCTCTGTGGCCCAGGTGCTCCCCAGAAGGTCTGGTGGAGACTGCTCAAGACCTGCAAAAATACTTTACTTCAGCTTTTTCACCCCCCTTTTGTTAAAGTACAAATTAAACACCAAACCACACTTTGATGTTAAGCGAACTTTCCCTTTGTTTAATGATCTGTGAGTTTGTTCAATCCCCCAATTTGCTGCTCGTTAACCAAGAGCAGCACCACTCTTTGCTTCTCCAGCTGCCAACCAAGCTGGCCTTAATAACAACCTGCCCTGGGCCTGCCTCCCTCCCTCCCTTTAGAGGCTGCTCCTTATCAAGAACACACTTTCATCAGGTTGGCTAAAAATAACAAAGAGAGCTCACAGCCTGTTTCCTAAAAGCAGACATGATTTTAGAGTATAAGAAATTCCCATCTGTCTGCTTTCACCTTCCTTACTCTGTACATTCTTCACATATTTCCTGCTGGCTGAAGGACACGTGTTGCACCATGGATGGGAAGGACATGGAGTCCAGTCCATTGCTTAAATTACTCAGCCTGGTCAGAACTGATTCCTGCCAAGCCAGGCACTCCAGCTGAGTGCTCAGTCTGAAGGACTCCCACACTGACCCCACACATCCAGCCAGACTGGGGGTGAAAGTTAATTAAATTCCACCACCACCAAATCCAGAGTTAAGGTGTATTTTCATCACTCTCTAATATTAACCTTAATGTGATTGTGCTTCATTGCAAGAAAATGTGAAAAAAGATGAAGTCTGAGTCCTGGTTTTCAATGTTACCAATGTTTTTAGTTTTATCAGAATGATTTAAAGCAACCTAAAGAAAACCACAAGGTGCCAGCTGTGCCAACAGGTGCTATAAACACTGCACAAAAGATGTATTTTCAGAGCTGCTGGGAGGTTTGCCATGTTCTTATCAAACTGGTTCTTTATTCCTTTAGAAAACTTCAGCTTCCCTCTAACCTCGAATTACAAAATTGCTGCAGCAGCCTGCAGAGGCTTTTAAAATAAAATGGTCCATCTGGATGGAGAAGGAGGGGATAGAGGAGGGCACAGTTTCCATGGGATAGTTTGGCCTTAAAAACTTATTTAATGTTTTGCTTAGGCTGGAATCTTTTGTCATAAAAAGCAAGGGTGAAATCCTGTTTTTTTCCAGGTCAGTGGCAGTTCAGAGGGGTTTCAGAGGGGTTCAGAGGGGCAGGCACTCTGTCTGTCCCTGGATATTTTCAGAGAAGTCTCTACATGAAGTTTGATTGCTGAAAGAAAAACAAAAGGATGGGTGTTTTGGGTGTCCACCCCCACCCCAAGGCTTTAGGACATCCCCAAGCAGTGGGGAAAAGCCTGTCCTGTGCCTGCAGTCTCACCATCAGGAATGGGACAGGTTTCAGAGCTCTGTCCCCCTTCACAGCCACCCTACACCAGCTGCTGACTTGAAATGATGCCACCAAATGACTTGGGCTTTCCCAAACTGCTTGATTTGGTAAACTGAGCTGGAAGGCCTCCCTGACTCCCCTGGCACAGCACTGCCTGTGCCCCATCCCTATCCCTGCCCACCACTTTTCACTGAAGAGAACTTTCAGCACTGCTCATAAACACCATTAACTGTAGCTCAACCTCCTGTATTTTTTTTTTGCTCCCTCTCCCAGGAAATTCTTACTTGTATTACTTAAATGTATGACTTACAAAACCTAAAAAAAGGAGTAATGTTTCAGATATTGCTCCATGTTCTGCTGTGTGATCCAAAGGGGCTTCCTGAAAATCTGAGATGCTGCAGAATCACTGAGTGGGTCAGGTTGGGAGGGACCACAATGGGTCACCAGGTCCCCCCTCCCTATTTTAACACCTTTCTCCAAAGATGTGACTTCCAGCTGCTTGCAGCCACAATCCTGTCACTGCACTTTGCTGACAGGGCAGCCACCACAGCCCACTGAACCCATGGCTGCAGGGCTGGCAGCTCTGAGCTGGATTAAACTTTAGAGGGAACCCTTTGGGCATTAAAGCCTGTGAGGGACTGTTTCATGTGCAGAATCCTGTTTATTTCCAGGCTATTACACTTGGACTGATGAGTTCTGCATGGGATCAGATGTGATCAATCCCATGTAGGCCCATCACCTCTGAGGGGACCAGCCCTCTCCAAAGAAATGGCTTAAAATAATTTGCAAGATGGCTCCTTGGGTGTGTTTTGTAAAGCAAAAGGTTTTAATAAAAGAGAAAACAACAAACCATACAAAAACAAAACAGAACCTGTGGCAGGTGCAGGGAAGTCCTTTCACCTGGCTAAGACACCCCAAAATGCCCTGAGCACTCCTGTGCTCCTTTTTAACTACACAAGGAGGGTTCTTTTTGCACACTGCCAGTTGGAGTGACAGCAGGTCCTGAGGTCTTTCAGGTGACCAACAATGTCTTGGGCTGGCACTTGGCCAGCCAGGATAAAGGAAACATTGAACTTTGTCTTCTTCACCTGGAATGTGAGCAAGGGGTGAAACCCCAGCCCTGTCCCAATAGGAAAGCCCTGCTACCCTGGGGTGCTCCTCTCCATTGGACAGCCCCTGCTCTGAGCCCAGGACCTGGTGTCTGTCACAAAGGCACCACAGCCCAGAGGTGTAGCCTCCTTCAGAGATGCAGAATTCACAGCATCCCTCAGATTGTCCCAGCCACTCACTCAAAAACCCACCTCTTATCTGACTTCAGCTTCCAGCCATTACTTTAACTCTGCTCTTCTTTGCAAGATCAGAGGTCTCATCAGCTCATGGTTTTCTCCCTTGCTTCAGCACACAGTGTGATAAAGTCTCTCCTCACTGTTCTCTCTGACAAGGCAGGTGTCACTTCATTTAATCACATTTCAGTCTCCTGTACCAGGGACTCTTCCTGATCCACTGGCACCTTTATTGTGGGTATAACTACATCCACATAGGAGATGGTCCTGGGAAAATTACTACAGGAAAGATCAACCTCTCCCCCTCCCTGCTGATCCATACTAGTCCAAAACTGGAAATAAAATGATTCCACATGTAACTCAAATGTGGACTTCCCTCTGACTTTCACTTGAAATTGTAAAGCATTCATCTATTTTGTGCTTGTTTGGTCTTGTTTGTCCTTTTTTGGACAGGGTGTCTTTTCACCCAGATGAGCATTCACTTCATAGATTACCAGAGTTCAAAATGAGATTTAAAATAGATCTCAGCTGTATAACCCATAAAAATTCTCCCACCCTATGCTCAAGGAAGGGAAATATCCTGCTAGAGCAGTTTTACAATTTTATTCAAAGGACTCTAAAATACATTTTTCTGCTTGCCAGAACTACTTTTTGCTGCTGCTGCTGCTTTCCAAGACTCAATGCAATTACTTGTTAATAAAAACATGGTTTAATATGCTGGCAGTAAAATTGATACCACTTCCATTCTCTGCCTTAAAACAAATGAAATGTAGGAAGGAATTGAGCTGTCTCATTTCTGAAATGGGAAGCAGATATTTTTTAAAGTTCAGATCATTACCAAGTGTAATATTCACATAACAAGTTTAACTGACCTTGTGCTATTACTTCTCTGGAGCTAACTTTGTGGGAAATGTATTGCAAAACCTAAAAAGAGGAACACTCTTTCAAAATCTCGTGCCCTGTTTTCCAACCAAAGTGAAAAATATCTCCAGTTGGTCATTATGGAACCAATTTGTGTGGCGACAGTGAGCTGTGCCCACTGCAGGAAGGTTTGGAATCAGAAACCCTGAGCCACTGGGGCTGACTCCAGCTGATGCCTTGGGGTGGCTCCCTAGAACAGGGGCTGGACAAGATGAAGAGAATAAAGTGGGTGTTTATTAAAGGCCTTCAATAGATACACCTTGGGCAGTCAGAAGCCTCCCAGAGGCTCCACCCAAGGTGGACAATGGTCACCAGTTTTTCAGACAATTCTAAGTTTGATCCATTTACATATCAGGGGTGAATGCTCCAATTCCAGCTCCAGGTAATGAAATCATTTACTCTAATTTCCCCCCCACCCTTCCCAATTCACTTTTGTTTACATCTTCAGGGCCTGAGACAGTGAGGTGCCCTTGAATTTCAGGCTTAGAGAGGAATTGTTGTGTCTGAATAAAACAGGAGAACAGCAGCTGACAGGCTGTGGAGTTTAGAGTTTTCAGATCCTATACCCCAAAGCAGTACAGGATCTGAAAAAAATAAAAGCTAAATCCCAAGGCCACTGCAGGCCCTGAAGCAGCAGCACTGTCCCTGTCCCACAGCAGGGATGCTGAGGCTGGGCTCCAGCTTTGTGCACACTCTCTTATCTGTACTTCATGGGACTGAGCAGCCTGCAAAGCAGCAAAAAGTCCCCTGTCCCCTGTGGCTGTGAGGGGACAAAGAGCCAGGCAAGCAGAGCTGGGCACGCTTCTTCTCCTGCCTTTTTAGTCCCCAGCACATCAGACCTTAAACAAAACCCAGTCCAGGCTGACCTGAATCTGTTCAGTGCAGCCACTCTGCTGCAGTTATTCTTTATGTCATCAAACTGAGAAAAAGCTGTTTACTTCGATGCAGCACCTGTCTTTCCCTTGGAACAGGGAGAACTGAGTTCAGTTCCTGCTTCTGCTTCAGGGAAGAGGAGGACACGTGTACCAGGAGGTTCCTCCAGATTTGAGCCTTGCAGGGGGGACAGGTGAGGTGCTGGAAAAGCCCTTTTTCTGACCCAGAGATGGGGCTCCTGAGAGCTGTTTTAAAGACTTTTCTTCCATTTTCAGTCTCATGAGAAGGGTGAGATGGTGCAGATGCTACAATTTATGCCATCCAAATCAGAAGCCAAACCATTTCCTAATTATAATACATTGTAAGTGTTTTTTGGTCTACCAACTTTTGCCACACAGTGCTGCTAATGCTTCTAAGCCAATCATCTATTAAAATACCCAGCATGAGTCTTGCTACAATACATCTTTCATAGATCTATTTCTCCAAAATATCTGCTCTATTTGCAAGGTCATAATGTGAAACTTGTTTTAAGTTCCATTTCTCTCTGAACAGTGTCTGTCCTATTCCATGGCCTAAGTCAGCACACTTTATCTCAAAGTTTGCACAAGACTGTGTGAGCCTTCTGTCAGTTTTTGAGAATTCTCTACAAACCCACTGTCACAGGGAAGGGAAGAGAGTGATTTTCCTGGCCTAGTGCTCCAGACTTAGGGCAGCGCTGTGGGATGGGGCCACTTCATTTCCACTCCATTTTAACATTTGAATTCTTCTGCTGAGTGCTACAGGATCTACAGGTGACTGAAAATACAACCAGGTCAGGATACCTCTGGTTTGGTCTGTGTTTAATGTGAAATGACTGTTCAGACTCAGAAGGGAGCTGACCTTGGATCTCCTGCTGAAGGGAGAAGCCCCCTGAAACACATTTCTGGCCCTGATCACCCCACCTGGGACATGCCCTATTCCCCCTACAAGAGCTGTGGGGAAGGGCTCTCACATCCCACAGGCTGGGGAGAGGTGAGCTGACAGGAGAGTGTGTGAGTGAACCTCCTGCAGCCTTGCAAAGCCACAGCTCAGCTCTGCCAGGAAATCCAGAGGCACTGGGAAAGAGAAGGGCAAACACGAGGGAAGAAGAGTCTGTGCTAAAGGACAACAATGACAGACAATGAATAAGAGTGAATAAACCACAGGTTTTTCTTTGAACCACGTCCTTTGACATCACAGAGGGAAGAGAAGGTGGTGACAGCTTTGCCAGGAGGGATCCACTCAGTTTTAAGGTGAGGCCAGAAATGTTTCTAGATGGGGTTGGAGGTGATGGGTGGCAGTAGGAGAGGGCTGGGCACAAGGACCCAGAGGAGCTCTGCAGATGCCCCTTTCTGGGTCACAGCAGCACCACTAGACAGACTTGAGAGGTGCAAGCTCTGGGATGGGAGTTTACTTGTTTGCTGCCCTACAGGGCCTGGCTGAGATTAGATTTGGACCTGGATTTGAAGGATATCTTTGAATCTAACACCTGCAGTACAATGCCTATGCCAAGTTTTTTAAAAGGAAAGAATTCATTTGAAATTTTGATCCCTATTCAAGGCCTATATAGATCTGTATAATAAAGAAATTATAATCCTTATGTTTGCTTTTCATCCATTTCCCTAAAAATAGGGGCAGAAATTATTCTTTTTTTCTGTCTTCACAGAGTTGACAGCCCTGTGGCACAATGACTACTTCCTATTCAATCCATGCAGTGGAACTCTGACCTCTCATGGGTCTGTTACCTCCCACTGTTACTTCAGTATAAAACATACAGATGCAGAGATATTTAACTATATATACCCTAATAACTATTTTCTCTCCACTCCTCTTATAGGGACAGAGTACTTCCACAACAATTAGAAAGAAAATTCAGATAAATAGGCACAGAGGAAATTAGAAGGGTTTTCCTCAGCAGAGGATACACAGCAAGTCTCCTTGTTCAAGTGCACCTCTGTGCAGTGGAAGGTTTGCAGCAATCCCAACACAGCCCTGCTGCTCATCCTCCTGCCACATTAGCCTTCAGTTAACCTCAGGAAGTGGTTTTATGACAGTCCAGAGAATTCTGGACACTGCAGGTAAAATGTTTTGTCTCATCAATATTTATGTTTTCCTCCCAGTGAGCTCTGCCAGGTTTGATTTTTTTGATTTCTTTTGCTTTACCTTGTAAAATCTCAATTATGAATGTGCAGAGCTTAAATTAAGAATCGGAAAAACCTCTTAATATTAAGCATTTCCAGGAAATAATTTATAAAATCCTGCAATGCTCCACATGGATGGCTCAGAAGAGAAGTAATCAACCAACTCAGTAAATGTCAAGGGGAAGATTAGCCTTTACTTCTGATGAACACAATTCAGCAGCCACATCAAAAGGTGCCTTTGCATGTGGAACTAAAGGGACTATTTCCTGCTTTAACAAAGTCTTTGGCTTTCCTGTAGCTGCAAGTTTATCTCATTCACAGAACCAAACCCACCTTGATCTGAAAAGTTGAAACACCTTTGAAGACCATTTAACCCCTTGCTGAAGTTGATAGAAGAGGGTTTTGGCTGAGTATTTCAGATAAGCAATTGCAGAAAGGGGATTTTGACTTTGATTTTTGTTTGGATTACAAGATTAGCCCACCAGCTTTGAAAAGCCATCCAGAAGGAGCCTGACTCTGAATGTCACTTACCTTGGTGTGAATAATTCTGCCTGTTCAGGAGTGAGAAGGGCAAAAGCAAAGATTGGTTACATTTGATGTTCCACACAAGTACAATGAGCACAGACAGATGCTGGTTAGTCAAATGTAGCACATTTCAATAATCTGGGCACTGGGATGCCTCAGGATTTTAGCTTTTATATATTTTATGTATTTGTAATCCTGCAATTCTTTGGTGTATAACTCTAAACTCCACACACAGTGTGAGCTGCTGCTTTCCCATTTGGGTCAGACACAACAATTCCTCTCCAGGCCTGGCAATCAAGGACCCCTCACTGCCTCAGGCCCTGAGAGATGCAAACAAAAGTGAGTTGGGGGAGCAAACTTGGGGTGAATGACTTCATTAGCTGAAGCTGTAATTGGAAGATTAACCCCCAGTGTGCAAACAGAAGTGGGAAAACCCATGGTCCATTTTGGGTGCAGCCCCTGGGGGGCTTTGTCTGCCCTAAATGAAGGTCCTTCAATAAATAGAACTGCTTTTTGTTCCCTTAATTCTGCCTGGCCTCTGTTTTTAGGTAGTCCCAACAAGGCAACACTACCCTGGCATGAACTGACATTTGTGCTGTTGAAAACAATATATCTGTTTTCTGTGCTGAAATACTTGATTTACCACTTCTTTCAGATATGGATTTTATGCAACAGAGCAAGATTTAAAAAATATTAGACAATTTCCTGAGGAAATATTAATGAATGTGTGCAATGACACAATGTCACCGGGTGCCATTGGGCTGATCTGCAAAGATGAGCAGCCACAGAAGAGCAGGGCAGGGCCCTCCCAGCCTGGCACAGCCCTGGGGTGCCCAGCCAAGGGGCAGGGTGGGCTGGTGCTGCTAACAGGGGTCAGCCAGGAGTCCCAGCAGCATCAGGCAAGCCCAGAGTGCTGAGGGAGGTCCAAAATCACCTATGGCACATCAGGGCTGATAGTGCAGACAAGCAGCCACAGCCAGGGCAGGAGAGGATGCAGAGCCTGGTGGCACAGGCAGTGTGTATCTGCAATGTGACTTCAGCTGCCTTCTCAGCGTGGTGAGTGTGCCAGTGGTTTCCTTATTCCAACATTCTGCTGGCATCCATGGTGGGAATTAACTCAGCTGGAGCAGAAAGGATTGAGTGATCTGGGAAAAAAACAACAACTGTATAAGATTAAAATAATTTTGCTTCTTTTATAAAAGCAAAAAATAATTTTAAATGCCAGTAAATTAATATTACAGCATATTTTTTTTTTTTTCTTGCAGACATGATGACACAGTGTTTCTGGCATTTCAAGGAAGCAAGAGACACAAGAAACAGGTTTCTGTTTCCTGTTCCTATGTAAAACAAAAGGAAAGGGAAAATGCAATTATGAGATTTATAAACTACTTGAGAGATATTTCCATGGTAAACTCTTGAAAATCTTTTGTAGCACAGATATTTCAGCACACTCAAGCAGCACTGAGCTCTTTATTTGCCCTATAAACAGTGAGACAGTAATTTCACAATCTGTCAAATGCAGAAGCAAACAAAACCAAACTGCTTGTGGAACCAATAGAGAAATCTACTGTGAACATCACTGAGTTTTGGCCTCTTTATTCTGTCCTCAAGTGATCCAACACTGTCTGGCTTTAATATGTGATCACTTATTGCCAAGCTATTTTAAAGCAAACCATAAGGAAATCAGTGTTCTCCTGTCTGTGGGACAGCAGAACCCTGTGCAGGAGTCTGGGGAAGGCCACACCTGCAGCTTGTAACAACTAACAACCACATTAACTGGGCTCCACACACACACAGAACACTTCCAGACATCTCCAGCTCCAGGGACAGGGAAGCACATGCCAGAAACAAGCTCAGAGGCACATTCATGAGCATTTACAGCAGATCTACTGACACCAATTCCTACTTCATTTTAAAGCATTTCTGAACTGTTCCAGTCTCTGGTTTGATAAATGCCTCTTCCTCCAGATCTTCCCTGGGTGGGAAGATTGTTCCTTTTTGGCAAATTAAGCATGGTGAGGGTTAAGACAGCCTTAGTTTCCCCAAGAATTGATTAACCTTTCTATTTGCAACCATTAGTATTTTTGGAACTATCAGTTTGAGCCCTGAAAAGTGAGGACTGCCTTCTCCTGGCACCAAGGCTCCCATGGAAAGCTTCATTCCTTTCCTAGCATGAGGTACCATGTGCTCACAAGATGGAGGCTTAGCAGGGAAGGGGTTAATTTCCCAGAACTGTTTTTGTCTAAAGCCAGTCAGTCAAATGAAGAACTAACCCCTGACAGATTCTGAGCAGATTCACAACGCATGAAATTTAAATAGAGAAATTCTTCCTAAAAAAATTCCCTTGAGCCAAGAGAGGTCATTGTCAGAGACCAGAACTAATGCAGCAAAATGGGAGAGCAGCAGAGGGAGGGGATGGTCCTTGGCAGCTGGTTAATGGTGCTCTCTGCTGCAGCACTCAAGGCTGACCAGCACTGATTTAGCTCCTGATGTATCACTCCCTCTGCTCTGTCATGGCTTGTGCTGAGCCTGTGGCACAGCTAATTGTGATTCACTCACTGGCACCCAGAAAACAGGCTGAAAAGTTAATTATTGGAAAGATATTCAGCCTTAGCATGGGAGATGCTTTGAGGTGAAGTTCCTCCTTTGCTGTCCCTCTCTCTCCCCCTTTCAAAATGACAGAGAAACAGAAGGCTCAGTGTCCTTTGGGATATCTAAACATGGTTAAAGTAACTCTGGAATGAAGCATTTGTTTTCTCTTGACTTTGCCTTTTAATTTATATCTTCATAACCCATTCCTAACGTTTCTAGCCCCAGTGGTTTCTCACCCCAAATCTGATGAGCAGGAGCTGATTTTTTATTCTATAAATGCTGGGTGAGCTGCAAGATGTGTGAGAGTTTTCCTGCTCAAGGCTTGCTTTGTCAGAATAGTTTCCTCCCAGGGTTGTAACCACATTTCTTGGATTTATGTTTTTAATTCATCAGGAGGATGATTGAAGCATGAGTTCTCTGCCCCTGCCCTGCTCCTGGCCACCAGGTCACAGACTCCCTTCCCAGCTTGCAACAAACAGGCCCCAGTCCCAGAGGGGAATAGAACTGTTTGGAAATGGTGCTGGCAGAGGGAATAGATGTTTTCCATCACTTTTGCCCTCTACTGTGAATTTCAGAGCTGATAAACAGGCCAATACCCCACCAAGGTGAAGGAGCTTTTAGGCTGCCTGGGCTCTGGCAGTTTCTCAGTGGGTTTGGGGTTTCTCTGGGGTCTGGCAGTTTCTCCGTGGGTTTGGGGTTTCTCTGGGCTCTGGCAGTTTCTCAGGATCCTGTGCAGGTGGAGCCACAGCAGGGGCATGTCCCCATTTTTGCTGGACACTGGCACATCCCCACCACTGCTGTGCTGAAGGGGAGGAAGGTTTTGGCCGTGTCACTCACTTCCAGCTCCCTGTTTGAACTTCCCCATGTACATCCTGGGCCTCAAGCCCACTAATAACCTGTTTGACACCTTCCTCTTGCCTCTGGATGTCTCCCTATCTCTGGTAACCCTTCCCAGAAGTTGCCTTGCCACCCTTCATGGAACAGGGAAGCTTCATCCATCCCCATCCCATGAAATGGCTCCCTGAGGTGCTGCTCAGAGCAGCAACAGGGGCCCTGATCGTGCCCAGAGACAGGGCTCTGAGTGGCACTAACCAGAGCACCAAGCCAAGGGCCAGGGCTGCAGCCTCCTCTGCTCCCTCCCAGCCACCAGGACCCCTCAGCCCAGCTGTGATCCCCTGTGGAGGGCACAGTGGACACTGTCCCACACTTCAGCAAGGGTTCAGTGCTCCCAGGACAGTGCACACTTGTGCCATCCTCTGTGGATATTAACAACCACAACAGTTAATCCTCATTGCCACAGGACTTAGGCTGTCAGCACTTTGGGGATTCAGAAGGGACTGGGTGCCAAAATTCTTCAGGCTGCCTCAAAACCAGTGTCAGTGTTTAACCTTGCAGAGCACAGTTCAGACAGACACAGAGGCTGGCCATTGCCAGAGCAGTGTGGCTTTGCAGGGCTGCCTCCCTCCAGGCCTGCTCTCTGCTCCTGATAAACCCAGCCTGGAGCACTGGGGACACTGGCAGTAAAAGGAGTTTAGGACAGCAAACTGATTTGCTTAGTCAAAAACACAACTGAAGCTCACAATGCCTTAAAGCCCTGCCAAAAACATGCCATCCCCACCCCCGTCCCCCCACCTGATTTTTAAGAGGAAATTCCCATTTGCTACCAAAGTTTCTTTATATCACACAAAACCTGAGGAAGAGGAGTGCTTCTGGGTGGCATCTGGTATAAACAAAAATGACATCAGCAAAAATGGGCACTGAATCTGCCACCATGAGCAGAATGGAGGGAATACAACAGAGTAAGACAGCAGAAAGGGAACATAATAAGGAATGCAGTGATAAGTTTAAGTTTGATGCTGTGAAAAAGGAGGAGGCATGAGATAAATCCACTGGAAGGAGGTGGTGGGATGATGTGATAGCTTTGGTAGCTGCTGAAAGAGGCAAGCAGAGGGGAGGGAGATGGGACAAGCAGGAACTCCAGCTTTCAGCAACTGCTATAGAAGAAGAAAAGACATCAATAGAGAAAAAGGAGATGCAGCTGCCCTGGCATTGTATTTCCTTCCCACACTAGAAGAGCAGCCTTCATACTTACTAAACAAACTTATAGTCATAAAAATATCATAAGCCTTCCAATTTTTATTTTGCCAGTTATATTTTCAAGTCACGAGATCAAAGATTTTTCCCAATGGCAATTAAGAAAATTATTAAAGGAATATTTAAGGACAGTGAATTAACAACAGAAGACATTTAGAAAAGCTGGCTATGGAAAATAGTCAAATAGGAATCAGAACAGCCTTTCAGCTGAGTTTAGATTACAGCAATTTCCTACAGCTCCTTTTTGCTCAGCACACTCCAAGTCTGTGAATCAGGCCTTTGCCAGCTCAGATCTGGGCTTTGCTCTGCAAAGGGAACACACATTGCCAGCCCTGCTTTCACAAGGAGTCTGGCAGCTTGCCACATTACAGCAACATAAGAACAGAATCACTCCTTGCATGCTGCTATATTTCAGCTTTAATCACCACTACAAAAGTCTACGAGTTTAACTACCCTTTATCAGCAAACAGCAGTGTTTGAGACCAAGAACTGCACCTTAACAAACAGGCTTGGCCACTCTCATATTTTGGTACCTTAATTCAAATCTATCCCATTAAATCCAGAAATGTCCCTGAGTTCTTTTTGCTTAGTGTAAATATCAGCATGTGGTCCTAAATCAACAAACAGCACAGCACAGTATACAAATTCAACTGTCTTTAGTCAGACACCTGTCTTTATCTATTTTCATAAAATGTGCTTTAAATCCTAGATGCCATGAGTTATATTTCTTTTGCTTCATTGCAAATTGATGTTTCATACTTGGAGCATTAGCTCCATTTGTAGCTTTATCTGTCTGAACAACCTCAAAATGCCTGTGTGTCAGTCTGCTTTGTGGAATGCATTTTTGCTGGACTCCTCTCTAGCCTTTCTGCCTGTTTGTAAAGCTCAGTATATCTCATTAAAAGTGCTGGCACCTGATGTTTACTTCAAACACAGTGAGGTTTTCTGGTGCAACATGAGATTTGGTCAGAGGTCTGCAGGAACTGGATTAAAGAGTATGCCTGAAGTGACAGCTTTCCTTCTCCCTTCCCCCTTCCCTTCCCTTCCCTTCCCTTCCCTTCCCTTCCCTTCCC
>VWYE01014312.1:2113-54755 GCA_013398995.1 Alaudala cheleensis | reverse complement strand
TTCCTTTCCTTTCCTTTCCTTTCCTTTCCTTTCCTTTCCTTTCCGCACATCATGGCTCAGTTCTGGGGATTCAATGTACAAATAGGAAAGCTGTTCTTTGCTACCTTACAAATGCTTGTGGTTTTGATCCCTGGGAAACTTTTCTGAACAAAACCCCTGGGTGGTTTATTGGCCTCCTCACACGATGCTGCCACTAAGGCACAAGGACACACAGGTAAGGCAGCAGAAGGAGCTGCTGGTCTCTCACTCTGCACTCCTGTGTGCCACAGCCCCAAGTCCCCTCTCACTTCTCACATGTTCATTTCTGCCCAGTGAGGACACGAGTTGCATTTCAGTTTGCTCATGCACTTGGCCCTGCTGGGAAGGCAGAGCAGCTGCAGCCTCAGAGCCACCTCAGGCACACTGTGTTCAGCAAGCATTGGCACTCTGCCTTCAGCTCCCATTTCCCAAAAGGAACATCTAATCTGTGTTTTTTCAAGGAGGTGGAATTGCAATAAACATAACATGATGATGAGGGACGTGCCAATAGAGCCTTTGGGCTGAAGCTGGACACTGAAAAATTAGGTGCATTAGAAGTTCATAAAGGAATATTAATGGAGACAGTAGGGGGAAAAATAGAATGGTATTTCATTTTCTCTGGCTTGCTGATGCAGCCCTCATCAGCAGAGGTTTCTGTACCAGAGAGCTGTTTGGTACCAGAGTGATGTCTGGGGATTCTAACTTTTATATTTTTCATGCATTTGTAACCCTGGAATTCTTTAGTGTCTAACTCCAAACTCCACACACAGTGTGAGCTGCTGCTTTCCCTCTTTGGTCAGACACAACAATTCCTCTCCAGGCCTGGCAATCAAGGACACCTCACTGCCTCAGGCCCTGAGAGATGCAAACAGAAGTGAGTTGGGGGAGCAAACTTGGGGTATATGCCTTCATTAGCTGAAGCTGTAATTGGGAGATTAACCCCAATATGCAAATGGACCAAACTTACAAAAGTGTGAAAACCTGTGACCCATTGTCCATTTTTGGGTGTAGCCCCTGGGAGGCTTCATCTGTCCTAAATGTACCTGAAGGCCCTTCAATAAATAGAACTGCTTTTTATTCCCTTAATTCTGTCTGGTCTCTGTTTTTAGGTGGTCCCATCAGGGCACCAAGAGTGCTGAGCACAGCACGTGCACCTGGCCCAGTGTGGCAGAATGAAGGAGCCTGTCAGGGCTGCAGCCCCTCCAAAGCACTGATTTATCAGGAGTTACATGATGGGAAAAAGCAGAGATTTAACATGTCCAAAGAAGTTCTGACAGAACTCAGCTGAACATCTTTAAGTATCTGAATACACTAAAAAGCTGCTATAAAAGCCTTGTAACTCAGGGACAATGTACCATGAACACAGTGGGTTTTCATGCAAATCCTTAAAACATTACATCTCCATTTCTGCATCATTACAGACAGCTTAAAAAGGCTTCACAGAAATAGATTTCAATTTTGAAGTGCTAGTAGTCAACTGTTCTAAAGAATGATGAGATAGGAGAACTTTTGGCCGCTTTACTATCATTTAGGGATGACATAAATGACACTGAACCATAGAGGGTTTCTTTGGGGAGTGAAATAGTTGGCATTAGCAGGGTAGGGCAGAAATAGTCTCTATGGTAAACACAGGCTTTACCAACATTTACTTTTATTTCTTCAAAAAGGAAGTTGTTGCTCTTTCAGATTAGTTAAATCTATTTGCATTAAACAAAAAAAAAAAAAGTTGAGTGGGAAAAACCCACACAGAAATGGGAATTCTATTTGTTCAAGTATCAGATACATATAAATGAAAGGAGTAATGCCAGCTCTGGAGGGCCAACAGAGTAAAGCAGGCATTACTGGATGAGACCAAAGGTGTCCCCAGCTCAGCACCTGTGCCAAGCAGAGTGACAGCAGGATGGGATATTTCCATGGCATTGTCTCCAGCCTCTCAGCCCAGGTGAGACCAACACTGCCCACTCCTGCCATCCCACCAGGGTGTTATTCAGGATGAATGGCAGCTAGAAGAGCATCTGGAGGTGTGAGGACACTGAATTATCTTGGAAAGCAGGGCAGGAGCAGTGAGCTCATGATGGATGAAGGGATTCCTCCCTGCAGAGGGATTGCAGCAGCCCCTGATCTGAAGCACAGATAACTCAGGTACCAAACACCATCATGGTTTTTTTTGAAGCTTGTACACCTTTCTAAAAGATGTCTGACCTAAGAGCAGAGTGGGGTAGTATTTCAGAGGTTTTGACTCTTTCTTCTCTCTGGTGTTCCATTACCCACACCTATTTTACTCACTCCAGGGTGGGTAAAGTAGCACTCCAGGAGTGCTACTGGTTCTACTTTCCCTCCCCAGCAAGGAAAACCCTCTTTTTTCATATAATCAACCAATGGCCCAAGTGCTAATGAAGCTCCCCTGCCTTGGATATGATTGGGGGGATTCATGCTATTTTATTTTCCCTGTCACTGACACCACACTTGCCAACCATTGCTGGTCTGGAATATGCCTGATCCACCACTTGCATTTAATTCATGGCTTCAGGGAAAAAAATAAAATAACAAACAAAACAAAAAAACTGATGCAGAACTTTAGTCAACAGAGTTATGAATATACAAAGGTAGATGGCAGGATTGAAAGCCAGTTGGAATTTATCAGAGTGGAAGGTGAAACAAAAAGTCTTCCCAACAAAATGCCACTGACATTTATATTAAAGGGGGGAGCAAAGCCCAGGTCTGACATTTCAATATAATGCCACCTGTGTAAAACCTAAACCACATTTTTTATGGGCAGTGGGAAAGCTTCAAGGCAACTCCCCTTGTCCATTTCTTAACTGTGCAGCTTTTCATCATAAAAGGTTTTACTTTTTTCCTGCCTTTTCTCATTCTTGAAAAGGGATATTGAACAGTGACTGTGCAAAAGGTAAGGCAGCAAGAATTAAGTGAGCTGAAGAGATCTCAGCACAGGTAGCAGAGCATCACATTTAATTCTTTTGGTGCTCATTTTAATAACATTTATCATGATGAACTCCAAAGTCATTACAGGGTATAAAATATGCAGTGCTGTGCTTTGCCATTTAACATATAATTTATCTCCTCATTGCTGTGACGAAGACATTATTACTTTTTTAAAATAACTTCTTATCAGGCAGGTTCAGCCACATACCACTGGTTTTATTTCAAAGCTCTGCACAACAGTCATAATCAGCAACAGATGCCCCATTTTTTTTTTCTTCATTACTAAGAAAAAAACCCCAGGCCACTTGTCACTAATCAACCAAGTTACCTGCCTGTGAAAGGTAGGGAAAGGAGATCTCACTTATCACAGACCTTGTTGCCAGGCTTTTTGTCTGTCCTTATCTGGTTAAATGCTTCACAGAGCCACAGGGTAAAGTAGAAGGAACATTTCTTTAGGTCAGGAAGGCTGCTCCTCTGACAGACTACATACAAAGACAAAGAACTTCACCATGCCACCTCTGTATCAGACCCATCCCTTTGTGATCAGACTACAGCTCATTGTCCAGGTGGACATCTCATCTTGATCTGAAGTGACTGAGCACTTATTCCATCTCTAAATAAAGGACTAATTTCTCTCCTTGTGCAGGTACTTTCATTTCCCTTTAATTTCCAGCTGCTGGACTTTGCAGGGAGGGAACAAAGGTCAGAAATCTCTGAATGTCTGTTCGCAGCTTTCTGCCTCCAAGCCCCCCTTGGCAAGGGACAAGGACTGATGTCCTCTAACGTCTCACTGGAAAGTTTGCTTGGAAGTCCTCTGCAGAGGATAGTGGAGTGCTTGATGTTCCTTAAACCACTGGAATCCCAAGATCCCTGTTCCTTAGTATTGCTTTTAGTGTGACACACCAAACATGGTCAGAAAGGCTCTGTACCTCAGCAGGCTTTCACTTCACCTCTACAGGGGGAAGCAGTGGTGGCAGCAGGAAACAATCAGACCAGAAAATGAAAGATGAGCAGGAGTCAGAGCTCATCAGCTGCTTTGACTTGAAGCATTTTATGGGCATTTTGAGAGAAGTAAGAGTTGAAAAGTGCAACAAACACAAGTTTGAGGTGTTACAGAGTGGTGTTATTATCATAATCATAATTATGTTTCTTCACAGATTGCTCCTTTACTAATTTTGATGATCACCTTTTCAACAAAGCACAGGCTGAATAACATGAGCTCCAGCAGCACACTGCCATGCCCTAAAAGCAGTGGTAATGACTCAGGAGAGTACAGGTGGCCAGTTCAGCACTGTGCTCAGAGGCAATTCATAAAAACATAGTGTGCACATAAAAAATCATCAGGAAACTACAGTCAGAATGGGCACCTTGCACTGCACATAATTTAACTGCCTGGCTGCAACTCTGCATGTCTCATCACAGGATGGAAAACTGGGAAGTGCCTTGAGGACAAGGAGCCAGAGTCTAACTGCAAAGCAGAGTGGATTAGGATAACAGGGGCTAGACTAGACTAGACAGAATGGGGTTCCTCTCTACATCCTCATGAAGTTTAAGGTTTCAGAATAATGAGGAAGAGCTTCTTGATTTCAGCTGCATGGATTTTAACCCCAGGTGGTGTAAAAGCATCTAGATTTTGATGACCCAAAGTAGACAGTTTGTTAGATAAACTAAAAGGCATCACCTTGCTCTCTACAGGTAATTTGGTGAAACAGCTGAAAGGGCTCGCTTCGTGCACCAGTTTTGAGCTTGCAGCAGAGCTGAATTACAAGACCTCAAGAACTTCATGAGTCTGTTGCTTACTCAGCCCAGGAACAGGGCTCCAGAACCATCCAGGGCTGCAAACCACATTAATTCCTCCTCCCACTTCCCACACAACAGGCTCTGGAGCACTCCCTGCTTTACCAGTTTTTAACCCCACACCTGACACATATTTAAGAAACACAGACTTCAATTATATCTCCTTCTCTTTGCAATGAAGTTGGGGAAAGCCTTCAGTATCAGCTTGCTTTTGGCAGGCTGGCTCTCACCCAAGGGTACTTGGGAAGCTGTTCTATTTGTCACAGTACAGTAACCCAGCACTTTGGGAATCATAATGTATTATTTCATAGCTTTGGTGGATAAATAGCTGTAATTTTCATTAGTCCTTCTTGAATAAGCTTTCCTAGGGTGTGAGATTTTAACTAAAAACCTATGACTTTGTTCTGCTAACTACCAAGAGATGACAAAATGACAGAAATTATAAGAAAGCCAATCAATGCATTTCACTGTATATGTACACAAATTATACACAGCAGAGGAAAATTATATACAGCAGAGGAAGGATTTCCTTGGCAAGAGGTGCTTGTGGGGTTTGGTACCTGTTATACCAGGTCTCTGCATGCCTGAAGAGAGAGGTCCCACCTGTGCCTGTGGGGACAGCACCTCTCAGGGACAGCACCCCACAGGGACAGCACCACACAGAGACAGCACCCCTCGGGGACAGCACTCCTCAGGGACAGCACCCCTCAGGGACAGCACTCCTCGGGGACAGCACCACACAGGGACAACACCCCTNCGGGGACAGCACCCAACAGGGACAGCACCTCTCAGGGACAGCACTCCACAGGGACAGCACCCTACAGGGACAGCACCCCTCGGGGACAGCACCACACAGGGACAGCACCCCTCGGGGACAGCACCCTTCAGGGACAGCGTCCCACGGGGACAGTACCCCTCGGGGACAGCACCCCTTAGGGACAGCACCCCTTAGGGACAGCACCCCTTGGGGACAGCCTGCCAGCCACAGATTTATCAGGGAAGGAGTGAACTCTCCCTCCTGTGGGTGTGAGCGATGCCCAGGTGCAGTTGTGCAAGAAATGAAGAATCCAATACTAAGGTGCAGGAAGGAATAAAATGCTCTTGAGCCTGTGTGCTGTGAACACAGGCAAATGCCCTTCTGTCAAAGACAGATGCTCTTTTTTCAAAAACAGTAACAACTGAGAAAAAATTCCAGTATCTCAATCACAGGAAAACATTATCATGTCTTCATGTGCATTTTTCCTCAGTTGAAAAGAAAATTAAAGTACACAGAAGTGACATGGAAATGAAACACTGGTGAGATTATAAACTACATTCTAATCTGGTTGTTTATTCTCTTAACATGAGTTAGTCCTGCTCTCAGGGGGTGGGTGGACCAGGCAACCTAAGTTGTTCCGTCCCTTTCTGAACCAGTATTGAAGGTTTACTTATAAACATTTTCCTTGGCAGCCTTTACTGATCGACAGCACTCCTCTTTATGCCAACACCATGCTGATAAAACTCATCACCCATCTGCTGCCCATAAACAAGACCACCTTGATGCTAAATGTAACCCAAACCCTACAAATATAGCAAATATGTATTTAAAAAAAGAATAGTTAAGTGAAGGCATTTTCTTTCTAGACACGTCTGAAAGCAGAGAAAATGGATCCTTCCCCAGCTGGAGCAGATTTCATCTTGAGCATTTGCTATCTGATAGAGCACTGTAATTGACAAATTATCATGGAACAATTTTTGCCACTAAATATATCTTTATAGATTTCTCAAGTCTTGCTGTGTTTCTAAGGGAATTAGTGCAATCTCTTAATATCTCAGCTATCTCTAAACAGAAGGCAGAAGCCCTTGATTAAGTAATTAGTTATGTCAGTAGAAGAAATCATCAGCAAAATCACACCTTCCTTTGGTCTGAAAGAAACAAAAAGCCCCCAGAGAAGAGATTTGTTGTACAAATTAAAAAAACCCATTTATCATTCATCAGTAATTCACCTTGACACCTTGCACACTGCTTGTGCAGAGGGTGAGTGGCTCAGAGCCCCCTGGCACAGGAAGTGCTCCCGGAGTGGGGAGATGGCACACACACACACACACTGCCACCTCCCTTGCTTCTCCTGCAGGAACAGGGGGCAGCGTGTCCCTCCCTGCTCACAGCCACAATCCAGAAACTTTGCAAGACTGTGTGGTCGTGTTTACCTAATTCACTTCTCCTGGGCCAGAAGGGAAGATGTGCTCTGGCCTCAAAATCTGTTACAAATAAATCCTGGGCAGGGTAACAAAGCCCTGAAAATGCATTGATCAGTCAGCCCACATTCACACACAGGGGGAATCTCTGAATGCTTCCTTCTGCTAAGGAGCTCACCCAGAAGAAATTTAACTAACCTTGGTGGTTTTTTCCATTTGCTTATGAAAAGCACAATAACCACATCTTAAAGGCTGAATCACTGTGAGAGCCATCTTGAGAACTAATAACATGAAAGCCAGTATTGATGAGAGTGGGGTGAGGGAACAGCTCTGCAGCTGCTTTTCCTGTGAGCACAGGGAGCAGGAAACCTGCTCATTTCCTTGTAGGCCAAAAACGATGCTCAGGGGATGCAAGTTCCACCAATTCCAAACCAGAACCAGATCCCTTTGGTTTAGAATCCCTTTTCCTTTCAGAGTCAATACTGCAGCAATATCACATCACTTTTTATGTAATGTCAGTTTTATTTCCGACCACTTTACATAGTAACAGTTGATAATTCATTGCAGATTATTTTGGCTCAGTGCATATGCTCCCACACTGTGGCCATGCTCATGCTGCAGAAGCAGATCTTCCCCTTCCCCTCTGCTTTGCCCTTTTCCTACTCAGCATTATATAGGCTGTGAGTAGGTTGCTTTCCAAATGCACATCATTCAGCTCTTGGCTCTACACATGGATGAGGGATTTGTGCTTTAACATGGCTGCTTCCACATAAAGCTGTGTTCTGTCTGAGATCAGCTGCATGTGGCAGCCAGATGACCTGTGCTTGTCAATGCTATTTTATAGTCTAAGCACACCTATTTAGGATCAGGGTTACACACAGCAGAACAATGAATGGCTTCATCAATCTGATTGTGTTCCTAACTGCATCATCAAGGAGAAAGTGCTAAAATAACAGGCAATGTGCAGATCTAAACCTGTGTCCCTGAAGCTGGTGGGCCATGCAGTGGTTCTCAAGCTTGTCTTTACTGCTGTCACCACTTGGTGAGGGTTTGGAGTGATGTGCCACAGCGGGGCCTCAGAGCCAGCAGGGCTTTTGGGGCCTGGGGCACACGGCAGGGAACAGCTGGCACTGCAGGCAAGGGACAGGCTCTCCTCTGGTGATCTGACCTCATTCAACAGCAGGGCACAGCTTCAAACCACAGCCAGGGATGAGAATGGGCCCTGGCCTGAGGGCTCAGGGTTAAATAAAGGGCTAAAGGGGCGGGTCTGGGGGCCACGGGCCAATAGGGGCAAAGGAAAGTGGTGCAGGGGAGGGGCCAAGGCTCAGGAGAACCAATAGGGCAACAGGGGTGGAGCACTGCGGCAAAAGCCAGCCAATGGGGCTCGAGGGAAGGGAGAACATTCTGGAAAGAGCCCATATATGGTAAAGAGGGGCTGAACAGGGCTGTCAGCACTTACATTCTGTCGCTGTTGTATTAGAGATGGCTGAATGAAACGACAGACTCCAGTGTTCTGGAGGGCTTACAGCAACATCTGTTAGAAAAGCACACCTTTTTATTGACTGTTTTGATACAGATGGACATGATTGATCCTTTAATTGACCCCTCACCATCATTGGCTAATTAGAAACTACATCCCTCTGTAAACATCTTGCAAACCAAGAAATTCAAACACCAGGTACAAGGGTTGTTTTGAATTCCTTTAGACCAGTGCCTGGGAAAGTTATTTCACTTTCTCTCTCACAGGCTTTGCTACTGTCTGACGCTTGGCAATTTCTCTCTGACCAGGCTGTCAAACCAATGAGGAAACACAACTTGCAATACATTAACAGATGACTGCAAAGGCCCATGGGAGGGAGGCCTTTTCTCTCTCTATCCTAGAGGAGCATCGCTCCCCATTTGCCTCTGCCCTCCAGGGCTGAGCCATGACCTCCCTGGTGGCAGGCCCTGGGCCTCCATGAGGACAGACCTCTCTCCTACTCAGTGATGAACCAGCCTGCCCTGCCCCACAGCCAGCTGAGGAAACCTCAGAGCCACTCAGCAGCTCTGTGATCTGGTAAACCTCCACTGCTCACTCTGACTGTGAGCAGTATGACATGTGCCACAGTTGAAACTAAATGTTAGTTATTCCATTTAGCTTTAAAACTTTACATTGTGTGAGTTCCCTTTTTCAGTTTATTCTGGAGTAACAGCCCAGATGAATGGGCAGCCTTTCACTGAGGTCATAGTGAGATGGGCAAGAGCACCTTGAGTTCTGCAAGGACCCCCTTTTCTACTGTACAGCAGAAAAGAAAAAAAGAGAGATAGAGCTGAAATAAATGTTTGTCTAAATTCTGTACATGGGATATTTTCAGTATGGTTGTGAAATGGCTTTAGAAATGGTTTCAAAGGAACATAAAATGGCTTTGTAATTACAAAATAGATTTGGAATGATTGAAGTCAAGTACATGTTCTGAAAAGCATCTGAAAAATTTCTTGGCATTACAGAGCCTTAGATGTCTGTTTTATGTTCTATCTTGGGAGCAGATAAAAATCTATTTTTTTTTCCTAGACATTAATGTTTGCTATAAAGTGTAATGAGAAAGTTAGCAGGACATGGCAGAGGAAGTATTGTCATGCTCATAAACATTCTGAGCAGCAGCAGGCGACCTTCCTGCTTCAAGAGCTGCTGGGCAGGGAGTGCCACAGCAACTGAGGAGAAGCAAGAGCATGGGAATGCAGCCTTGGGATTCAGGGAGGCAAAGAAGCAATCACAGAACATGCTGAGTTGGGAGGGACCCACAAGGGTCATGGAGTCCATCTCCTGGCCCTGCACAGGACACCCCAAGTAGCGTCAAATAAACAATCGTAAAAATTTATTAGGAAGTTATTTGTGTAACCTAATTTCTGTGACCTGAGCAACTCTCAGGTAGTGTTCATCCCTCCACTGACCCCAGAGGGGACATCATCTTCTTCACTAAACAAAACTCAGTCAGATGTCTAAAGCTGATGGTAAAAACAGTGCTGCTGTAGCAGACAACAGGGCAGTTGGAATGTATTCACTTCCTCACACCTCACAAATCTGCAGATGCACACCTTTGCTTCTCACTGATTAATTCCAGCCCTCATTTGGCCAATGAATTCTTTTTGCAACTTAGGAAGAATTTGCAATATCCATGCCTTGGTCATTTGAAGTGGATGACTTTGGACAGCTGATAGGGCAACTGGCGAAGTCCAAGCTCCACGCCATGAAATATTTCCATCTGATTCAGCAGAGAGCCCAGTCATTGGATGTTGGTCTCAGTGATTTTATTAGTCAGACTCTGGGGGGCACTAGGATCTCATGATGAAAGACGTGGGATAGAATCACTGCTGTTTCCCACACTCATATTTGCAGCTATTTGGATTTTGAATGTAAAATCAGGGCCAACAGTGATTAAGTTTCAGATGAGTCTCATCACACTTCAGAATTCCCCTACTTCCAGTTCCACAAACTCTCTCTGGACCTCTTCAGCTGGGAAACCAGCACAGAGATCTCAGGAGAAAATTGCTTATCTTCAGTTCTGAAACTGAATGTGCAACATGATTTTGCAGTGTGTTAAATACGTGAGAAGTCACACGGCCAGCTGGCACAGCAGGAGCAGGGACATGGGCCGAGGCACTGAATCCCAGAGCTGCTCCCTCTGGACTGCTTTCCCCTTCCTCCTGCCCTTCACAGTGCATTAGTTCAGCTCTTGGTTCCCAACAAACCTAGAGAGCTCAGGAACACGAGCAGGTTGCTGTTTTTCCCCCATGGCTCCTGCTCAGCAGTGAATTCTCTTCCCTCAGAAGCACAGGGTGGGGTTTGTGTTCTCTTAAAATCCTCATCTTGCTCTTCTCTGTAATCATCTCAGCTTACAGGACAAAGCAATATCCAAAACCTTTATTTACTGCAATGAGAAAATTGCTCCTAAAGAGAAGTTAAGAAGACAGGGGCAGAAAAAAAGCATGATTTGAGGTAAGTGCAGGGAAGCCTTCAGGGATGCCTGGAACACCCACACAGTCATTTGCCCTGTTCACAACACTAACAAGGAACCACTACCATAAAAATAGCAAATAAATAGACCCAATTGCAAAATCCACATTTCAGCCTGCTACTTACATGGATTATGTGATACCATCTCCTGACCATCTGATATGGTTAGCCAAAAATGCAAAAATGGAAACATTATCATCAAACATGTGACTTGCAATTTAGGCAATAAAATTATTTTCATGAAACTCCCTATTATGTAAGGCAAAAATATCACAGAATTGATGGAATTTGTCTGTATATGGAGGATTTCAAATGACAATTGCCTGCTAGCAGTCTCCAGACCAAACAATTACAGTGAAATATGTTCAAATCATACTTATGGTTAAATGTATGGATTTTCAAAGAGCACTGAAAACCTTGAAAATCTCTTCAAATTAATCACTGCAAATTATTCAGTCAGTTACAATTCTAGTCATCTGTGCTTGGGAGAGTAAAAAGCATGTAATTTATTTGTCTGACTCTCACAAAGTGTCCACCCATTCTTTTACACTCTATTTTCACCATGCTTTATGGGGACTGTTAGACAGCTCTACAAAAGCATTTTAACATCAAACCAAGCTTCCCAATGTTCACTGGGCAGAGACCAGAACATCTAGGTGAAACCCCCAGGAGGGAATATTATGTGGCATCTTTGATAGTTGCAGTCCCAATTGTCTTTAATTTCTTGATTAAATGCAGAAGGAGGTGGGGAAAGAAAATCCTTTTTCACAGACTGATATTGTCATCTGAGGATATTATCTAACAATAATTTATGCTTTAAAGCACTTCAGAAGGAACTGATATTTTTATAGATGCCTGAACTCTTATGATCTGTAAAGTTGCCAGCTGTTAATACTCTGGAGAAACAGAAATTCAGTTATTTAAAACCACAAGGAAACAAACCAGAAATGCAACCTACAGAGCACACAAAGAGAATTCTAATTTGACCTTTGTCTTTAATTCAAAGTCAGAACTGCTCTGCTAAAAACGGGGTAAGGGCAAGACTCAATTCAAACCCACTCAGAGGCTGAGAAAATGGATGTGTATCTGAACCTCAGCTAAGTGCAGATGAGCCCAGAGCACCAACACCCACCTTCCCAAGCCTTAGAACAACCTTTATTGTGGAAAGAATCCCCAGCCTGTTCTGTCACAGTGCAAATGAGCAGCTGGAGCACATCTGTACTGCCCCTGCCACCACTGAGGGCTCCCATGCACATTGCTCAGTCTCTGCTTTTGACACATAAGAAGGTGCCAAGCTTTTGCTTGGCACTCTCTAAACCTATTTTGGGTCCTGCACTAAACTGTCCAAATTATCAAGAGCAGGGTTTTGCTGCCCTGCACTCCCCTGGACAGTCCAGCCCACCACCAATTCTCATGCAGTCCAAGGGGGTTCCTCAGCAGGTGATGGGTCAGTCCAAATGGGAAGGGGTGGCTCTGCCTACAGAGGGGATCCCACACTGCACCCCGTGGCTGTGGCTGCAAAAAGGCTCCATCCCTTGTCCCACTGTGCTTTGATGGTGTCCAGATATATCTGACTTTCCCAAGACTTTGTCTTAAGATTTGTCCATCACTGCTGTCATTTTTGTGGGTGCACTTGAAACTCAACCAGTCTTGAAAGAAAAGCCCAGTAAAGGAGCTGAAGCAAACAAGCTCCTCTGCTCTGGCCACCACACACCCACCCCATACTTGGTCCACATTTTTCTGAGCCTTCCTGTTTCTACCATTTCAATGATGATGCAAAAGCCAAGACCCACACCCATCTCAAAACCCCTCAGCTGATACCTCTGTTCTCTCTCCAGGATAGGAGAAAAAACCCCCTATTTCTTACACCCAAACAACATCAAGTCCAGGCAGTAACAGCCAGGAGAAACAATTCTCCCAGCAGCTCCCCCTCTCCATCTTGCACCCTCAGTTCAGGGGGTCAGTTAAGCAAGAAACCTGACTGAAACAAAGTGCTCCTGCTTTCCAAGTGCAAGCACCTGCCATCCCAAGGCACCTCCCATGAGGGGCCCTCCCACCCAGCTCACCTCTCCTCCCCCTCACAGCAGTGAAAACCCACCAACCTTGCCCTGATTTCCCAGGTTTCCCACTGATTCCCACTGGAGCAGGATCAGCTCGTGACCACGAGCTGTTTGAGATGAACTCTGCACAAACAAACTGCAAACAGGGCACAAAGCACTGGAGGGTCCCATGCAGAGATTCCCTTCTCCCCACCTTCCCCTGCTCCAGCTGCTGAGGAACAGCAGCCACAGCATTCCAGCTTTAATCATAGTTTTGTTCACTCTCCACAGAGCAGTAATAAAAAGTTCATCTGGAGGGGGGAGGAAGAAATACCACAACTAGTCATTCCCACCAGCCATACATCTGGCCCTTAATTACCCTATGGTATTTATATAATCAACAAAATATTCAGCTTGTATGACTGATCATGCTGGAGTAGTGGAACGCATTAGCAAATAAATAGCAAAACACACAAATTTGTCAACAGATGGATTACAACCCAACGTAATTAAATGCAAAATAGTTCTGCTTTTAAAGCAATTGCTCATAAATTAGCCTGTCAGCAAATGTATGCAACTAATTGCATGAAAAAAATTAGGCCATAAGACAATATTATCTGCACATAGTCTTTCCAAACAATGTAAAAATGTTCGGGTACATTATTAATTGAAAAGAAGTCAAACTGCATTAGTTTAATTGCTCTTTTTTTGTGCAAACCTATTAGAATAATTTATACCATATTTATTCCTTTTTACATTTGATGATAGGTATTTAACTCTTGTTTGTAGACTAACAAGGATGATTTTACCTTTTTCTCAGATTCATGAATGCAATAAAAATTCTGTTTGTCCATGTCAATGGTGAACTAAGACTGTGTCCCAAGAGGGTGTAAGGAGAATGCAGCTGAAGCTGTCCTCAGAGATACAGCCCTTTTTAAATCAACCAGAGGCTGTTACAGAAATCAAAGGTGGCAAGAAAAGCTTGTTTGCAGAGAGGAAAGAGTAAAGAACTGTAAAACATGTTCTGAAAAAAAGTGCCTCCATAATGACACTGACAGCCCTGAGCAAAGCCTATTCAGGGCTGTGAACTTTCACATCCAGCCTCTGTGACACATAATTCAAGGTTTAATCCCATGATTTTTAGCCCAGGACCTACCCAGGTTGGACCAGGATCCATGGGCTACTGATCAGGAACCTGTGAAAGGTCATGCAGAAGAACAAGCCTGTTCCCTCACACTCTGTGCAGGAATTGGCATCTCTGTCCTCCCTATTTTCTCCCAAATGGCTGAGAAGCACCTGCAGCCCACGGCTGACAGTCATAAACACAAAGATTGCACTGATTTTAGGAAGCTTTGCCTAAGTTCTGTAACCAAGATCCATGCTGAGCTTAATTCAGGTCTGGTGCTGCTACAAATAGGGAGAGCTTCTGCTGACATCAGAGAAACTACCCCAAAAGAAGGATCACAAATGTGATGCATTTCATGGACCTTATCAAAACCTCCCCCCTTTGAGCACAGTAATTAACTGCTCATAAACAATTGGTGAACTAAGAATAAGCCATGTAAATTATTCAGTAACTAATTAGTACATTTGAGATAAGAAAAAAAAACTTATTTACTTATCTTGAGGAGTTCCCACAGTCTTTCCTTAACATGAAGTCAAGGTGACAGAGAACTAGGAAGAAACAGAATTGCATGGAGAAATTACCAGTTTGGTGGCAGAAACACTTCTCTCCAAAAAACTCACAACTGAGCAAACTTGTCAGCTGAACCAAAATGGAAACACTGAAAATCCAACAACAATTCCCATGCTGGGCACTTTTCCCAGAGCAAGGAATACAAGGGGCTCCCAAAGCACAGCCTTGCCCAGCCTGGGCACATGGAGAAAGTGCATTCAAATTCAGCACCTTGCTCTCAATAGAGAATGAAATCTTACTCATTAGGCTACAGAATATTCACAGCAGAGTTGACCATCTCTGACTGATGGCAGGGCAACTGTGAAGTTGTTGGATGAGGAGAGCAGAGAAGGACAGGAGGGTTTGGCTGTCACCTCCAGCACAGTCTCCTGGCACACAGGTGTACATCCAGCTACAGGACATGGAGTGGAGGAGCTTCCTCAACCCAGCCCAAGAGCCCTGAGAGCTCCAGCAGTGGGGTTTGGCTCCTTACAGGGGAGTGTTGTCACTTGTAAGGGCAGAACAACACCCTTCATCTTTATATCTCCCCATGAGGAAAGAGAAAATTCCCTGGTGGGTCAGTATTTACAGGCACTTCAGGGCACCACAACCAACATGGTGAGTGTAGGGATGAGTCTTCCCAAGCTCCAGAGAGTAAAATCTGTTTCTTGACTGAGTGCTTTAGCAGGTGAAGTCCAATGGAGCCTGGCATTAGTTGGTAATGAGAAAGTTTATTTTGCATATATTTAAAAGCTGACATCTATGGATAACCCTCCAGAAGAAACTGATAAAATAATCCCAGGGGAAAGAAGCCTGTAATTGCTTAGGTTGGTGATCTGGGAGTGTGCTTTGGGATGTTCTTGCCCTGGAGGAAGGGGGGCACACGTGAAGTGAGGAGGTGTTGGTGTCTCTGCTGCAGGGTTTGGTTCATGCCCACAAGGGACACTCGGTGGCCAAACCTGTGGGAGTCACTGAACATCACTGCTGAAAATGCAGCTGCTGCTGTGAAGAACTGGGCACCATAGGATCCTCAAAACACTTTTAAGTTTCCATATTCCCATCCAGAATCTCACAGAAGCAATTTTTGTGCTGTCTGTAACAAATCCAGGGGGATCTGGAGCTATTACAAAACCATTTGCAGCCCAGCCATATATACTCTAAAATCCTGCAAGTTTGTCATAAAGGAGAGGAAATTTCTCTCAAAATTAGCTTTGGACTTCCCAGAAGGAAGTTCAGGGTTAAGATTTCCTCCTCCTACTGTGCAGATTTGGAAGCTACAGCTTGACAATGATGAATCCAGATAATGTTAATAAATATACAAGTACACTTAATCAGCATTTGGTACTGCAAAGAATGTCTCTGCTTTTCCTGCATTAAATTTCCTAAGTAGTTTTGGAAGGATATAAAATCAAGGCTGTTAAAAATTCCTTGATTCAGACAATGCAGGGGAAGTGGAGAAACTGAGCCAAATGAAAAGGGAAAATAAGAGTAGCAAATTTCAACTCTTCACTGCTGGGCTTGTAAGCTTAGAGCATTACTGTCAGCACAGGATTCACCTTAAAAAATCTTTATTTCACTCCACTGGAATTATTGGTTACAGCTTTTTCAAAGAGAGTGCTTGCTCCTGAGAAATTTGCATTACATGAAGCTTGGGAACATGATCAGAAATTTAACTGAGCAACTCAGCTGCTCTTTCAACCTCCTCCAGACCCGCAGGGTTGGGAGGAGCAGAGGTGGAGCTGGAGCAGTGTCCATCACCTCTGCCCTCACTCACCACTAGGGAAAGGCTATGGGGTGGTGGGTACAGGGCATCTGTGTGGTGGGTACAGGGCATCTGTGTGGTGTGCATGGATGGAATTCCCCAGAAATGCTCTGAATTTACCACTAATGGCAATGCTA
The DNA here is from genome assembly GCA_013398995.1 of Alaudala cheleensis. NCBI lineage: Eukaryota > Metazoa > Chordata > Aves > Passeriformes > Alaudidae > Alaudala > Alaudala cheleensis. The sequence goes on along the minus strand of VWYE01014312.1, from coordinate 38,212 downwards.
AGAAGAGGAAATCATTTAAATGCACTGAAGAGAGGCTTCTGTGAGCACTTGCAGTCCACATTACCTTTCCAAAGGTTTTTGCTTAGGGCGTATCCTGTTGTGGACAATTAAGGATTCCTCGTGTCCTGAAGGAGGCACTGGGGAACTCTCCAGAAATCTCCCATTGCCCCCCCAGGTGCTGCTGAGCAAAGGAGACTCATTGATCCAGAGTCTTCAGAAAGCCTTTGCAAAGCCAGAGCAGAAAGAGGATTTTTTGTTTGTTTTTTGCATTAGATCCAACAAAATGGTTGGAACAGAAGCACAAACTTGTTTCCCAGCTGGCAACTTCCAATTACTCTGGCAAATACCTCAGGATGCCTGTTGATGAGGAAAGTGAGGAGCAGACCTGCAGAGACACCAACAGCCATGGCAAACACGTGCACCTGAGACAGAGGAATGTCACAGCATTTGAGGGGTCTGCTGAGGCAAAGTCAGGCCCTACTTGGGGAATTTTAATGTATTCAGCAAGTGAAACACAAATGAACACTNCAAACACTCAGTGTGGGACAGTGTTGAATTATTCCTGAACTGATAATCGGCTGTGCTTTCTTCCCCTATTTCAAACCTTGCTTCCCAAGGCTCACTAAACTTTTACAAGGAATGCCACAAAGCTGACAAGCATTTCCAGATAATGGGGAGAGAACTGCTGGTAATTCTTTGTATGCCTGTAGAGCCCAGGAGCTGTGTGTGGTGGTTGGAACACACTGTGTGCTGCACACAGAGCAGGCACAGGCACTTCCCCTGTGTGCTCACAGAGCAGCAGCACAGGGGGGCCTGAGGCAGAGAGGCAGCCAAGGAACAAGGACACAACACAGCAGTGCTGTGAGCAGCAGCCAGAAATTGCATTTACAGTGTGGCAGGATTTAAACAGGGGATGGCAGAGAGGAGAATGGCACATCCTATGGGAGGGTCCTTCCAGATGTGTGAGGCTGAGTGAGCACAGCTGCATCCCTGAGAGGGAGACACTGCCCTGGCAGCATAAGAGAAGGGAAAATGGGACATGAAGAGATAGGCCAGGGCCNAAAGAAATCCCATCCTGAGCATTTCATCCTAACTCTGACAGAAAAGAAGATAAAAACACAACAGGCAAACAGTTAATGCTGGTGGTGGCAGGAAAAACCCCCCAACACAGCATAAAACAACAAAAAGGAGGAGCAGGGGGACACAGAGAGGATCCACAGCTGAACCAGCTGGCAGAAGGCACTGGAGGAAGCACTCACACTCAGGTGTGCAGCAGCCTCTGTGAATGCTGCAGAAAACAACACTGCAGCAGTTCAGCTGGAGGAGCCCCAGTGACAATCAGAGCTGTAGTGAAAAGAAGCCAAAGGTTCGAGTATGAATCAGCTGTAGCAAAGACATGAAGATTTAGAGAAAAGGTGGCCAGAGACAGTGTCCAAATGACAGACACAAGTGTCAGGGAGAATGCTGCGACTTCCCATGTCAGCTGCCAAAGGAGAGACAGGAGAGTGCTTGTATTATTCTTGGTATGACACTTCCTTCTGTGCTGGAAGATGTGTAATCTGGATGAATGCACTCAAAAAAAAGAAAAAAAATCAAGATCTGCCAATGTGGGTGGATAAACCTGTCATTATTAAAATGAAGCCATTAACTATGATGCTTTATAAACTCCAGATGATCTCTCTTCTATTATCCCATAAGGAGATTAAAATTTTTCATTGTTGCTTTTATGCAATTTCTTTGTAAAGGGAAATGGCTCAAGGTTAAATTGAAAACCCTTCTTCCATCCAATAAAGAGGCCACATTAATTTTCCCTCATCTTAGAGAAAATATATGGCCTTGTGAGACACCAAGGCTCTAAGTGTGCTTCTTTCCAGGCTCCAAACTGCTCTGTTTAATAATGGAGCAGTGCCTTGGCCAGCCATCTGCTTTAGTGCCCTGCTCTGGTGGGGAGGGAGGCTGCTCATGTCACTTCCAATCAGTTAAATTCCATCCAAACAGATAAAAGTTTGCAAAATACATTTTAAATCCCTGGAACAAGCAGTTAAGCCCTCTCTTGCATATTAGGTGTTCAGTGACTCTGATCTCCCTTTTCATTTAGTACCTCCAAGAAAGGAAATAGAAAGTAAGAACAATGTGCCATTCCTGGCAGCAGTTTAGAGTATGAATATTGCACAGTTGAGCACCCATGGCAGAAAGTTACATTTTGTGCACAAACTCTGCATTGGATTTAATGACAATACATATATTTACACACACATATCCTCCCACCTGATTTTACAGCTGCAATAGAAATCCTGACCCATGTACGAGGTAACTGGTGTGGCTTTACCCTGACCTGCACAGATGAACTCCAGGTTCTTTAATTATCACTTCCCAAGAGCCAAAACAAGGCAGTGTTTCCCCCAGCACACACTGCTGTGCTCCCATGGTGTCCTTCATGCTCCTCTCAGCATTTCTGCTGCCTGCTCTCTCAGCAGGAGCCCAGCTCTCCTCTCAGAGGCTGCAGCCAATTCCCCTTCCATGGCCAACACTGGGGGCTGCAGGGCTCTCCCTCAGGCACACTGATCAGTGCAGAACAAGCTCTAGAACCAGAGGATGGATTTTCATGGCAGAAATGCTGACCAGACACCAGCTTGGAGCACATGCAGCAGCCGTGGTGCCAGCACTGGCTGTGCAGCACACTCACACTCCAGCACACTCATCTCCCATCTTTCCATGGAAACATGGAGCCTTGGAAAGTCTGTATGGGCAGCTCCTGCCCACCACAGTTAGCACTGTTTGCTCCTGGAGCAGAAGGGAGAGCACATCCACTGTGCTCAGGGCATTCACAGCCTGTGGCTGTCACTGGGGACAAACCTTCCCTGCTCTTTCAGAGGGATAATTAGAGTTTATGCTGCAATGCAAGTTGCCATTAACAGCCAAGGTAAGTGAACATCAGGAAATTATACAGAGCATCAGTTTTATGAGCTGAAAGATTTGTTATTTCCACCCACACAACTGAAGGCATTATTTTAAGAAAGTGTTTAAATTCTTCAAGCTTATTCTTCACTTATCAAAAGAAAAAATCCACTGGAAACATCCCCCTTCCTCCAATTCTAGTATAAACCTCCCTAGGTGCCTTTTAGTGTTTTTGATGGATAGCTTAACTCCTAATTGTCTCTTCAAATGCTCTTCTGATTCTAAAATCAGTTGGATTGTCAGAGCTGCAGCCAGGTGTGCTGGAGTCAGGAATGAGTCCCCAGATCTGTCAGGACACCAAGTCTCCAGGCCAGGCAGGGATGGAGCAGGGATGCACCACCCCAGACCAGACATGTCCCACCTGGCCACCACCTCCTGGGACCTCTGCTATTGCCTCTGCCCTGATGCCTCAGGATTTTAGCTTTTGTATTTTTCCTATACATGTAATCCTGCAATTCTTTAGTGTACAACTCTAAACTCCACACACAGTGTGAGCTGCTGCTTTCCCATTTTGGTCAGACACAACAATTCCTCTCCAGGCCTCCTCCTCACTGTCTCAGGCCCCTTTGGGGTCAACAAACTCAGGGTAAATGACTTCATTACCTGAAGCTGTAATTGGAAAATTAACCCCCAATATGCAAATGGACCAAACTTATAAAAGTGTGAAAACCTGTGACCCACTGTCCATTTTTGGGTGTAGCTCCTGGGTGGGTTTGTCTGTCCTAAATGTACCTGAAGGCCCTTCAATAAATAGAATTGCTTTTAATTCCCTTGATTTTGTCTGGCCTCTGTTTTTAGGTATCCCAAAAAGGCATCAGCCCTCTACCTGATGGGAGCAGGAGCATTCTGAGGAGCTGCTTGAGTTTTACAGGTCATGGTCACTGAAACAGATCCAGCAGAACACAGGAGGGCAAAAATGGAGATAAACAAAGCCCTTCCCAGTTTTCCTCTCCACCCTTCCCTCCTCCCCATGACAATACTGCAGATTGTTTTAAAACAGGTTTGCTATTCATCCACAAATAAACCACTCTTGCTCTGCTCACTTACTAAAAAGGGCTTTCTTTTAAAACACATAAAATCCCAAAACAAAACTGCTAATGACACCAAGTGAAATAACACAGGTATGTATCAATGGTTTATAAATGTCAAACTCTCAGAAATAAAACTGGTTAAGACAAGGATTCTGATCCTCACCACAAGTCTCTGTAGAAGGCTGGGGTTGTTTTACTGAGCTGGGCTTTTGTGAGTGTTTGATCTGAAGATGTGGCAGTTTGGGAGACATGAAAGGGTAACCTGCCATCTGAACTAGCTGGAAAAAAAATCAGTAGGGAAAAATTAAGTTAAAAGCCTTTGCATGAATTGCCAAATGTCATAAAAATATATTTTTTCACCTGAAGATCAAATAATTATGAGAATCTTCTGCCTAGAGATATCTTTCAAGACTCCTATCTCTTCAACACAGGAGCTGCCTCCTCAGAAGGATTCAGAGTCCAGCTCCTCCTGCCTACAAATGAAACAACTGCTCTGAAAGTAGCAGGATGGAACTTGGGTCAGTCTAAAAAAAGAACCTACTTCTGCAACACAGACAACATGTCCTTTCCTCTCAGCACCACTTCTGTAAGCATTCCAGTGTCTGGAGCTTTTTTAAACCCAGACTTTTGTGACATTTGTGCCATTTCTGCTCACAGATGTGAAGGAGGGGAATGAAGCTCGCCCAGCCTGGTGGCTTGGCTGAGCACACAGTTACAGAAGTAGGGCTTGGTGCTTGCCTGCACAAGTAAAATTAAGTCTTCAATCTTTTTTTCACAATTTGGAAGTGAAATCCCCAATCAATAATACTCACAAGTCTTCCTTGAGCTACGACCAAGGAGCATAGGCCAAAATCTCTGTTCCTTATTTTTCTTCCTCTTCCCCATAGCAATCCTTCTAAAAATTCAATCTTGCAGTTCAAGCTTAAATTTCTCACTTTGAGACAATCCAAACCTCTAGGAGCCCTGTCTGACTGAAGGATTTGTAGTAACTTTGATGTTTTTGTAGCATCAATGCTCAGAGGCACTTTAAAAAAAATATTATGCAGACTCTGTCTCATCACATATAAGCAACTGGACATTAATAATCCAGCAGTAAAATGTAAGAGATTTGCACAGTTTGGAAAATAATGAGGCCTGTATTTAAGATATCTGTCCCCATGTAAGTTATTAGAGAACAAGGATCCATACACAAAAATCAATCTTAATTGTCCAGAACCAGCTTTCAGCTGGATTTAAAAATACATCATTCTAATTCATTGCAAGTAACAGACATGCAGCAAGTGACAAATAACCCCACCAAAAGCACATTTGATGTTCTTTTTCACCTGAGTTATTCCTTTGGAATCAGACACATTCTTTTAATGAGATGCTCTGCACGTGGGATGTAAGAATGTCTGACCCTAACTCTGCAGATGACTTGTTCCCAATCCAATTAATGTCTGTGCTTAAGAGTAACCTTGAACTTGGAGGGGATTCAGAATTCCCTCTGACTTCAACAGGCAGGGGAGCTGTGGCAGTGTGGAGCAGAGGTATCCCAGAGCCCACAGGGCCTGGGGAAGGGAAGCACAGCTCTGCATTAACCTGTCCCAGGTGCCTCTAATGAGGATCCATTTGCACTGGGCTTTGCCCACTGATGCTGCCCTTGTCCTTCCCCCCTTAGGACACCAAGGCCCCAACTCCCCACCTGGTCATTCACTTTTGAGCTCACAATTCCCTTTCTAAGTGTGATTTTTGCAGGGGATTTTTCACCCCATATCCCAGTGATGCCATCTTGGTTTTTGCCTTTTTTTCTTTTCTGTGTTCTCTGTATTCTTTGCAAATATATTTGGAACTTTGTAGACTATTAATTCCAGCCACTTTCCCCAGTACTTTTCCATGCCCTTTCCCTTGGCAGGAACACAAAACAAATTCCAAGGCCCCTATCCTATTTTGGTTCTTCCTGCAAAGCAAGGTTGAAAACACCTCTTCAAGATGGACAAAGTCCAGCCAGTACCAAGGGGGTGGCTCCAGAGAAGGGGCTTGACCAGGGGGGGAATTGCATCACCACTTGTCCTCCTAATTGGTGCTTTTTATCAATTATGCTAATTTCCCAAAACCTATAAAAACTGTATTCACCCTGTGTGAGTGAACTTTAGTGGACATCCTTCCCTAACTGTCCCTGGAGATCCTCCAATAAAGATCCACTTTTATATTATCTTCTGTACTAAAATTTCTCTTGAGTTTCATTTCTAGGTTGAACAAGGCAACTCTGGCACCATGACCCTGACACAGGCCTTGGCAGTGGTTCCCCCTTCCCAGATCTGCAAAAGGACAGAGGAAACCAAGCCTCACACACTGCCAAACGTTCAAGACACAACCACAGTATTCCAAAAAGGCCTCAGAGTTGTAGCTGACACCTGGTCCAACAACATCTCTATTTCCTAAACATCCCAGTGCAGGCAGGTCTCTGCATGATGCTGCAAGGAAATTCCCCATGGGCCTGCTTTTATTTCACCTGATGTGTTCAGGCCACTGATCTGGGATGCAGAGGGAATTCCAGTGCTATTACTAGTTACAAATGAAAGCAGGCTCTGGCCTATTTTTTCCACCATTCTAGTCTGACAAGTAAAGGCATAAGGAATTACTTCCAGGAAAAGACAGGAGTCTTTTTCTGTCAGAGGAGCTGCCTCAGTTCCTGGAAAAAAAAATGTGAATTACTCAACATTTTCTACAATTGCCTTTATCAAGTCCTCCCTTGTTTTTGTGGTACCAGTGACTTCAGTGCCTGGAGAGCCTCAAGCCTAAAGCCAGGTCTGGGAATTCCTCTGTGATGGCACAGGCCCTTAAGACAGATCACATGATCCTAATCCTCACTCTTACATCTCCTGTGTATTTAGCCCAAAGTGTTTTGACAAGGAGAGAACAGTCTTCCACAAATGCTTAAAGCCAAGTACATGCTTCAGTGGGCTACAAATAGAGCTCTTAGAGCTTGAAATAACACATTTTGCAAAGCTCTGCTCCAGAAAACACACTTCAAGGTTTTACACATAAATACCACACAGATCGCCAGGAGCTCTAACATTTCCCATGTGCTCCTCTGCACATTTCATTCATTTCCTCTGCTATTGGTCATTGATATCCAGGCACTCAAAAATACCTCACAAAATCATGTACAGAGGCTTTTGTTTTCATCATCTCCCATTTTTGGCTTTAGGTGGGAGGGGGATCATCAGAGAGTCAAACTGATAGATAATGAAAGGCTTCAGGATTATTAATTTTTTTAAAAATGAAGATCATAAATTCCAAAATCTGTGAAAAGAGAGTTCCCCTTTGGAAGACACAAGCACAGCTGGTTGCTCATACCCTGACACAACACCCTGTGCAGAACTATTTCTTGCTCTAAAATATACAATCCCAAATGATTTATACTTTACTTGCTCCTGAGAAGACCTTTTGTATCTGTCTGAATACTCTTCCCTAGAAATATCTGCCACCTTACAAAACTCTGCTTTGATGCTGAGATTAAGTGTATCAGCTTTCTTAGGAGAGTGCTCAGGCTGATTTCTGAGCATTCTTAACGAAAGCTTCTTTTCCTCTGTTCTTCTCATAGTTCATTAATTTTCTGTTTTCAAGGCTGATGCAGGGCTTTGCTGAAGTGAGCAGGAGCATTTGAGATTGCAGACATGGTTAACCCAGCGCCAGCTCACGCTTAACTTCTTCTCATTTTTAACAGTCCTTGCCCTGCAGGTATAAAAAGGGAATTAAAGCCATAAGGCACTGCTTCAGATTTGTTCTCTTAATTAGCTCCTGCCATGGTGGATTAATTCCATCTGCAATGTGTTGCCATCTCTGCAGAAGTTGATTGTAGTGGAATGGGGGATTAATGAGCAGAGTGGATGCCTGGACATGGCAGCTGTCCGTGAGCTGGCTGTAATGGGATCAGGGCACATGGCTCCTGTGCCCTCCTCAGGTCTCACTGAAGGTGAGGAATTCATTTTCCATGAACCTGCCACGTGCAGTTCCTCATCCACTGCAGAAAACAAAGTGTCAGGGCTGCATATCTAACTTTAAAGTAGTGGGTCTGATAATCTCAAAAGCCTTCATTTTCTGAGGAAATGGTGGGTTTTTAGCCTTTGAGTTTTAAGATGAATTGAAGAGACACACTGCATTTTGTCCTCTTGTATTTTAAGCAGAGTAACTAAATGTAAATACATTTAAAAACTGGAGGATTTTTATTAAAGCTGGGAAAGCTGCTGCTGGGACCCAGGCAGTCCAGCAGTGAACTCTGCACTGGGGTTTTATCCCAATGAACTAGTCTCTGGGATAGGCTGTTGGGGCAATACAGAATTTTCCTTAAAGTACTTTAAAACCCAAATACCTCCACTAAACCTAGGGAACACCAGAGGCATGAAAGTGGAGAAGAACAATTAAGAATCTTTCTATTTCAGTTAGAGGTTGCACTTTTTCCCATGTTCAAAATGAAAAAATCTTTACTTGCTCCTTAATGTCTGTTCCTGTGAAACATTCCCACGAACTAATATCTGAACACATCACCTTTCTGTCTCAATACCTGCATTACTTCATTTTACACCATGATTATTTACAGATATAAGTTGTTTCCAAGACAGCAGCAGTTATTCTCTTTAAAAAACACAGGTCTGCAGCTCTAGAGTTAGAGGTTCAATGACTATGACTATTATAGACTGTGTGTAATTGCAAGAGTCTTCATTTATCCCATGGCCTTAGCTATAAGTGGAGATAATGCACCTTTTAGTGCCTGTTTTTGTCTGTTTTAGACAGTCTGTTACTTGGGGCAGGTGCTGCCATTCTCAGGTTCATTAGTGTCTCACATAATGGAGTTGCCATCTCTGTTGATGCCTCTGTGTGCCATTAAAACACAAAGGATGTCAAACAGGAAAAGACATTGAAGTGCTCAGGTGCCATGGGAACAATGCAGGTGTGCAGGCATTTCTCTTCACCCTCACAAACCTGCTGCTAAATATAAAAAGCTGTCAATGGCTGTTCTATTACTCATACACAAACCAGAGGCACATCAGACACAGTCACAATGCTGATAATGCTTGTTGGGCACCTTCCAGGAGAGCTACCATGAAATGGCAGCACTAACTCTGATTCCTGGTTGCTAAAGGACAATAATAATTTGGAACATTATTATTATTTTCTTATGCATCATCTAGTGTGTTTTTTGAATGCAAGATGGAGTTCTGCTCCACTCCTAAGGTTCACTTCTCATTCCTTACCAATGTGAGCTTGAGAATCTATAGCATTGGGTAAAAATCTTTCCTCTAGTACTACAGAAGGGAGGGAGGAATCCATGCACTCTGGAATCTTAAGATGAAAATCACTTCAAAAGAAAGCTCTAAGCTCGAATTACTCCACTGGATTTGTGAAAAAGAGCTGGAGAGACAAAGTAGATGCAAGAGCTAATAATTTCAAGGAGAGTGCCCTAATCCCAGGGGATGTAGGATGAGCACAAAAAGAAGCAGCACCGGGTCACAATGAGGACATCAGAAATAATGGGAAGAAGGTCACTGAGCAAAGGAGACTTGGCTGTGGATAAATCCCTTCTGCCACACAATGCAGTGAGGGAGGGGAGGACAGGAGGACTCCAGAAGGGGTGCAGGCAGCAGCTGAAGGCTGTGGTGGCTCTTTGGGAAGCTGGCAGCTCTCCCCTGCATGGCACTGGGGCAACAACTGTGGCTGTACTCAACTCCAGCCTCTCATGGGTTGTCACTACACTGCCAAGGCTCCTGCCCTGCTCCAGCACCCCAGGGGCTCCCAGCAGAGCCACCTTTTCTCTGAGGGACATGGCTGGGGTGTCCCACTCTGCCAGGGCTGCCATGCAAGCCTGTGCCTTAGAGAGCAGAACCAGCTGCAGCCTCCCAGCACTCACCCTGTGTGCCACGGTCCAAAGTGGCACAGAAGGGGTTAAATAAAGTACATGGCACTCTGCATGGCTGCACTCAGAGCACTGAGATAGGAACACTGCTCTGGGATCTGTACAGGCACAGAAGGACAGCACATACTCACTTTTTCTTTAAATGTAAGTGCTGAAAAGGCCTCTCTGGGCTCTGGCCACATCTTGTTTGGTGTCTGAGGTTGCAATGCAGGATGTACCCAGCAGTGTGTGTTCCACTGGCAGCTGTTAAACCAGCTGGGGCAGTGTTCTTTATCTCTGCCACCACCCATCCTCCCTCCAGGGCATCTCTGCTGTTCAGGGGCCATTGAGGCCTCACTGCAGGGCTGAGAAAATTCCATCATCCCATTGGGAGATGCTCCAGCCAGGGGAGGAGCCAAGCATTCCCACCTGGATAAACCCTGAGACTCAGAACAGCAGCACAGCCCCTGTTTGTGCTGGATTGCCAGAGGAGACTGGACTCATCTCATCCCCACTGGACCTTCAGAGGAAACCACAGCCTTGTACAGGATCATCTCTGCTCCAACAGAGCCACATCTGTCACTGCAGGAGGACTTGATTGGACTGATACCAACACCCTGAGCAACAGGGGTCAGGTTGTGTTCTGACTCTGTCAGTGTTTGCTTTTTGTTTGGTTGGTTTTTTGTACTCTTACATTTTAATTTTTGATATCCCTAGTAAAGAACTGTTATTTCTATTCCCATATCTTTGCCTCAGAGCCCCTTAATTTCAAAATTATAATAATTCAGAGGGAGGATGTTTACATTCTCCATTCCAAAGGAGGCTCCTGCCTTCCTTAGCAGACACCTGACTTACCAAACCAGGACAGTGAGATCTGTCACTGCACACAGAGGAACATCTCTGCTGTCTGACTGAAAGGCTCTCCCAGCTGGGGCTGCCTCAGGGGCCAGCCAGGCACAGATCTATTCCAGCATACAGGGATGTGCTTTCACACAGCCTTGTCTTCCATGTTCAGTCTGTGACAGGAACAGCACTCAGCCCAGCCACTGCTGCTCTGCTGACAGGGGCCTCTACCTTTCAAAGGGAAATATCTCAGGACAATTTCAGATTTTTCTGAAAAATTTTGTTTGAGTGACATAAACATACCACAACTCTGCAAGGTCCCATGGCCAATGTCAGCCTAACTTCTCTGCATGGTCATCCAAATTCAGACAGCCTTGGACCAAGACTTTATGAGAAGGGGAAAAATCAGTCCCCAGATGTCTCCTTCAATACACATCTTGTTCAACCAGCATTCAGTTAGTCATAATTCCCCATCACCAAATTATCATGTCAAAGCATTAAGGGTAAAATCCTGCTGGCAGCCTAAACCCTGGGCTGATTCCTGTGTGGCTCTCAGCACATGGTGTCCAGCACTTCCTGCAGCAAGGACCTTCTTCATCCTGTTCCCACTCCTCCCCTCCTCCCCACTCCTTTTTTTTTTTTTTTTTTTTTTTTTTTGGTGCCAAAGCAATTATTTTGGGGCTCAGGGTAAGATCCCCTCCACAACTGAGTGTCTCCTGAACCAATGGCATATGGGGTCAGGAATGAAAACTGGAAGAAACCTCTAAACAGCTTTGAGATAACTTGAGAAGTTCTTCACACAGCCAAACCCTGAAAATTTGTGTCATTTAATTATAGTGAAATTAAGATTTCCATTTTAGTACAGTCAGGCTTTGGGATGGCTTCTTTTTAACATTTTATGTTTAACTGTAATAACACAGTGAATGAAAAGGAATAGTTGAAGTCAAGTCCTGTCATTAAGGTGAAGGATAATGGTTCTCAAGTTGAAAGAGGTGAAATTCAATTTGGTGATTAAGAAAACTGACAGAAAAGTTTGATCAAGAACAGTCTCCTTAATGAGGTGGCTGTAGCAAGTTCATTAGAAAAAGTGAAGTTGGCAGGAAGGAGTCTGCAGGTTTTTATTTCCTGTAGCTGAGAAACCCTCTTCCATAAGGTTTTGAAAATCCAAGACTGACATGAAGGTAAATGTTCTCCTGCAATTTTATATCCTAAATCTCTCCCTTAAAAAACAAGCTGTTTTAAAGATTAGACAAATGATTTACCCACTTGTGTTCTATGTCTATAACAATATGTGATTACAGCTTTGAGGAAACCCAAGCCTTCTGCCTTGGTCAGTAGAGTTCAGAGCTTCTGGGCTGAAGCCTGTGCGAGTATCCCACTGCTCTGGGGAAATTCCAAGAGTTGCTTCAATGCTTTAATTTATTTACTTTATGAAAAAACAGCCAAACACAACCAAAAGAAAAACCCCAGGCTAAAGAACAATAAATTAATTTGAATGTAATAATCTCTTTTTCACTCAGTTCTACAAATTACATGACAACAAGCTCTGAAATAATAAATTGTTGGGCTTGCTATTGTGTATTAATCTTTGCTAGAAATCGTAAACTTTAAGTCATCAAGCATGGGTTTAATTAAAAAAATTTCCAACTCAGTACTATTCTACTATCCTTTCCTAGGTTAGGCAATAAACCATGGAGTTTTATATGAAGCAATTTTATTTTTCCCCTGAAGTGGCTCATGTGAAGGGTAACTTCCTCAAAGCAATGGTGCTTTCCTATTTGTTAGTCCTGCTTCAACTGCCTTCTACCCATTAAGGTAAGACAGGAAAAGCTGGATTTGATCAGAGCTGGGAGAGGGAGAAGCAGGTAAAAGTATCCATTATTGCTTGAGGAATTATTTGAACTCTCTTTAGTTCAGTGGTTCTTAATTTATGGTTTTCAGACCCGTGGAGAGCCTGTTTCCAGTGGTCTTGCACGGACCCAAAGAACATCTGTGCCAATTGTCAGGGGGCCTAAAGTAATTTTTAGAGGTTCTAACAGAATGAGGTAATCCTCCAGTCTGAACTGAGCTGTACAAACCAAAATTCACTGAAGGAAGTGGAGACACTAACAGGCTTTGGACCAAGTCCTCACAATAAATGCTGAATGCCAAAGTTGCTCAATATCTGAAAGAAGGGTGAGGACAGGGAAGGAGAGAGCTGATCCCAGCCTGTTGAACACAAACTTGAAGCTCTGGAAAACAAAAGCAGCCAAGTATCTAGCACCAGAACTGGTTTGAAAATATGGATCAGTTTCTCAAGCTAAGAAAGGATTTGTCTCTAGCAAAACTGAGTGAAAGCATTTCTGCTTTATCCACCTGGCCTCGCCTCTCACAGCCAGCACAGCTAATTTGGGTGCAACTTTCACCTCAGCTCAAGCCGTGCCTCCAGCACCATGACCCAGTGAATTCAGTTTATTCAAAGGGAGTTCCACATTTGCCTTTGAAAGACTGCAACACCAATGGCTCAGTGACTAAACAGAAAGCAGGTAAGCTTAAATTGTGCCCAGCACAGCGTTCCCAGAGTTCTTGCACACGTGCCCGTCCCTTGGGGCACTCCCCAGTCCCTGAGGTGGGTTTTCCATCCAGCCTCACACGAGTTTTCCCATAGGACTGCCTCAGTTCCTTCCTCCTTGCTCCACACCCCTGTCCTGCCCGGCCCTGGTTGTGGCAGATCTTCTGCAACCTCCAAGTAAAAATCTTCGAGGTTTCAGGCAAAGAAACAGGTTCTTCACCGGAGCCTTGCAGCAGATGAAGCTTTGGCTGCTGCTGAGTGTGGAAGGACAAGAACAGGAGCTGGCCAGCAGAAAGAGACATAAATCCAAAATACGACTGTGATGGCCTTCTGAGGGTTGTGTTTTCTGTGCAGCTGGCACCAGAATTTGGCCTCTTCTCTGACCCAGGTCTCCTAAAGGATTGTATTTCCTTTTAGGGGCAGTGCAGTATCAAAGCAGGCACTGTGATAACAGCTGGAAAAGGAGCTTTCTGAAACTGCAGGATTTGTTTTACTTGACCAGTATGTTAAAACACAATGGTTTGGGGTTATGCTTTATTGACTTACAGGGCATTAAAGAACACAAGTTACAAATTTTACCTGAGAGAAAGAAATCCTCATCCTTCAGATCTGGTGTGCAAAAAGGTTCCCTTTCACTTGCCCCCTTCCTTTCTGTGCTTTAGGAGGGAGAAATCCCTGTAGTGCCTGGAGAGGGCTGCATTTACATTTAAATAGGGATGTTCTCAGGTGATTCCTAAGAGACAAACTCACGGGCTCTAATGAGAGTGTTAATTTATATAGTTTCTGATGTGTAGCCCTGATAAAGGAACATCCTGGAAATCACTTGTAAATGCAAGTTCTCAAAGCAGACTTCTGGGACTACTCTGGCAGGGAAGCCACTCTCCCCAGGAGAATCAGTCACAGCTGAGTGGCACTTTCCTGGGGCACTGCCAGGAACGGCCTTCTTTCTTCTTTACCTTGCTGGAATAGCAAACATCACTCTTCTAATTTACTTTCTTCCCTTTGTCGTGTTCCTCCCTACCTTCTCCCTTGTCCTCCTCCCTCCTATAAAACCAAGAGCTATAAAATGGGAGACAAAGGCAGCAAGGTTTATGACAATTTTTCAAACACGGCCAGAAAAGTCATCTCCAGAGGAATGTGGGTTATAGTCACCCCTGCAGCCTGAGGACTCTCATCCTCCAGAGGCGAGTGCTGTAATTGAGCAGCATTGAAATGCCAGTGCTACTTAATTATTTTTAATATATGCCTCCCTTCTGTAAAACAACATATCAAAATCATAAGCATTACGAGCAATACTCAATTTCCAAATGTGTCTTCTTTGAACTAAGAGTGCAGAAAGTCATAGTTGTGTCTTTTGGGTATTTCTGAAATACCACTATGCTCAAATCAGTGTAAAAGTCCAGCTGGGAAAAGTCCTCCTAATATCTGCTTTCTTTGTTTTCGTTTAGTTTTCAGCTGTTGTTGCACTATATGGATCCACCTCTTATTTCCTGCTCACACCCTCCAAAAGGCAGCAGCAGCAGCACTTCACTCAGTGGTCTCATTGTGCTTGTAAGGAAGGAGCAGCCAGCAGGTCCCTGCTGCTGAGCTGTGCAGAGAGGCTGCCCCACCTCCCGGGCTCACCCCACACTGCAACAGAAGCTTCTCCCACTTGCCTGGGCATTGGGATTTTCCCTTTCCTGTGCTTCAGCCTTGCTCACTTATGTTAGGAAAATCCACAAACGCCAGGAGTTTATGTCCAAAAAGGAGACAGAGGAGCCCTTTTTACTTTATTCGAATAAAGGGAGAGGCCCTGGGTTCTCTCCAATTTTTGGAGAACATAGCCTCCTTTTAATCCAAATTTCCCTCTCTCTTCCCCCATTANGAGCAGCCAGCAGGTCCCTGCTGCTGAGCTGTGCAGAGAGGCTGCCCCACCTCCCGGGCTCACCCCACACTGCAACAGAAGCTTCTCCCACTTGCCTGGGCATTGGGATTTTCCCTTTCCTGTGCTTCAGCCTTGCTCACTTATGTTAGGAAAATCCACAAATGCCAGGGGTTTATGTCCAAAAAGGAGACAGAGGAGCCCTTTTTACTTTATTTGAATAATGGGAGAGGCCATGGGGCATTTTCCCTGGGGTCTCTCCAATTTTTTTGAGGATGTAGCCTCCTTTTTAATCCCAATTTCCCTCTCTCTTTCCCCCCTGCCTGAGGTACTTGAGAGGTACAGCCTTCCCAGAATGCCTTATACCCAAGATTCCCCTTTAACCTATAATCTCCCTTTTAATTCTTTATTTTTGTGGAATTTGTGGGTTTTCCCCATTGTTTCTTTCATCTTTCAATATCCAATTTCATTTATCAGCAAACCTAGGGTTTGTTTGTAAAGGCAAATATCTTCTTTTCCATTCACCAACCAGTGGAATCCTTCCCATTGTTTCTTTTATCTCTCAGTGCTGGTTTTATCTCCCAGCAGACCCACAGCTTGTTTGTAAAGACAAACCTGTCATTCCTCTCACTTACATGTAATATAATGTGCATTTAACCTGAGTTGCCAAAAGTCCCTCTAACTCATGCACAAGACTTCTCCGGGCTCTCAAGTCTTTGGTGCAGAGGGTCAAAGCTGTCTGACAGAAGGTACTGCATTATTTTGGGCTCTCCCTTTGGTAAGCACTGCTGTGAGATATGATATAAAAATGCACTCAAGTAATTCACATAATCAAATATTCTTATAAGTTAATAAAATACACTCCAGCCTTTTTTCTTCCTCCCTGGACTTGCCTTCCATTGCTGTGTGCATTTCCTCCTCCTGATCTGCCTAAGGCAGCTCAGTAAATGTGTCCCAGTAACACAACAACCAGGAAAGTCCTCCCTGAATTACTGGTGCTCTCAAAGCCCTCAGGTCTGTGTCCCTGTAAAGCACCATGGTGCTCATGAGCCAAACAAGCAAAGGACACAGAGCAGTGCCAGCACCAGTGTGGGTGAAACAGGCAATGTCTGTGGCACAGAGCAGCCACAGGCTCTTTCCTGTGGGTGTTCAGTGTGAGCAGGGATCCTGTCTGCACTCAGCCCCAGGAGCCCTGGGCACAGCAGCACTTCCCTGCTGTCACTGGTGGCACCTGGCAGTCCTGGGCTGTCCCCTCTGTCTCACCAGCCTTACTGAAGCCATCATTTCCAAATGCTGTGGAGCTGGCAGAACTGAGCCCTCCCACCTGAAGCCTTCCCTGACCCATGGCTGAGTGCCCAAGCCTGGGGTGGGCACAGCCCTGTGAGTGTCCCTGTGCACCATGGCTGGCTGCAGCAGGGCAGCTCACACTGAGGGCACTGGCAGCTACAGACCCATTTATAACAGCAAATGGGCTTTTGATTCACACCAGCAAATCGTGTCAATCCAGAATATTAAAAGCACAAACGTGCTGTTGAGGAGAGAAAGAGGCAAATTAAAGTCAGAGCAACAGCAAATTCTGGGAAGAAAGCCAGGGAGAACAGAGAAGGAAGCAAAAGCACGGCATCCTTTGGCCTCATTTGTCATGAGAGGCAATGAAATTAGAACTTGTAGGAGAGCCAGGGATGAGCCTTTCCTTTGGAAAGGTACCTACAGTGAAGCTCCTCTTCCATCACAGCTTTCCATCCTCTCAACACAGAAGTTTAACAAGCTAAATCTAAATGCTTTAAAGATGGCTTTAACAATGCTTTAACAAATACAGGCTGGGGAGAGAGTGGATCCAGGGCATCCCTGAGGGGAGGGATTCAGGGGTGTTGATCAATGAGATGCTCTGCATGACTTGGCACTTGCAGGCACAGCCTCACAAGCCAACTGTGTCCTGGGCTGCACCACAGGAAGAGCAGAGGAAGGGAGGTGATTTTGCTGCTCTGCTGAGACCCCCCTGCAGTGCTGCATCCACCTCTGGGCCCCTCCCCAGTATGAGAAGGATGTGAATTTGTTGGAGTGAGTCCAGAGAGGACCACAAAGATGAGCAGAGCTGACCCTTGCTATGCAGAGAGGCTGAGAGTCAGGGTTGTGCAGCCTGGAGAAGAGAAGGCTTTGGGGGGACCCCAGAGTGCCTCCTAGCACCTAAAGGGAGCTGGGGAGGGACCTTTTAAACAGCTGTGGAGTAACAGAACATGGGAAAATGGCTTTCAATTGACAGAGGGCAGGCTTAGATTAGATAATAATCTAAATAAGGAAGAAATTTTTTGCTTTCAGTGTGGTGAGGCCCTGGCACAGGTCCTCCCAGAGAAGCTGTAGCTGAAAATGTTCAAGGCCAAGTTGGACAGGCCTTGAGCAACCCTGTCTGGTGGAAGAAACTATTTAATGAGTGTTGCAGCTTCGCCAAAGTTAAATATTCTGGTGCTTTCTCCGAAGTATTTTTTGTGGTAACTGCCATGAGCAAACCCCTCCATCCCACCCCTGAGATGCAGCAGGAGGCAAGGTGCCAAATCTCTGCTGTTCCTGGCTCCTGTTGGGAAGGATGTGCTCACAGGGAGGGCATCCAATTCCTCACTGCCCAGTTTGTTACAGCAGCACTTTTTGTCACACTAAAGCAGAACAGCCTTCACAGTTCTATGTTGCTTTAGGGAATTAGCTGCTGCTTTTGTTTTACGTTATTTATTAAATTAAAATTACTTTGAAATGTCAGTTTGCACATAAAACCACAAAATGTAATTTTACTTCTGATTTCTTTGAAAAATTACTTGATTTCCAGAGTCACATCATGGGATGTGATCTAGGCATTGCTACCTGCAGGCTCTGGAAGAGATAACACTGACAGGCTCAGGGCTGTTTCCATCTGGTAGCACAGCAGTGTTATTATTTCATCACTGGATGGTTTTGTGTATTTTTGAAATTCTATTCAGATAGCAAAATTCATAAAAAGAAAAACTACTGAACTAGATTCCTCCATGATCAGAGGTGGTGAAGGGTTCTTTAGGAGGAGGGAGAGCACTGGGCTCATGAGCAGTAACCTGCAAGGCCTGGGCCAAACCCTTCCCAGACTCCAGAGAGTTGGGGATGGATGGATGAGTGCTTTGCCAGCAATGCTCTTCCACCTGCTAAAGCCAGATGCAAAGAAAAAACCTCAGCTCTCTGTGAATGAAGCTCTGAAAAGGATTTGGGTTCAGTTACTCCCCCCAATATTTTGCTAGTGCCAAAGCAAGGGGAATTCTATGACTTCGATGAGAAGTTGCTGTTCTTTGACTTTTTAAATCAAAACTTTTTGATGAAAAGTTGTCTCAGCTTTGACTTCTAGATTAAAAAGTAGACTAGTGCTCACAAATGCATAACCCTGTGCAGTTTTTCCTATCAAGAAGTAGGTTGAAAGGTGCAGAAAAGAGAGCACAGTTTAGATTTTCAGTGAAAACCTAAACCCCTCCCCAGTATTATAGGGCACACACCAGAAGAACAGGCATTGTTAAGAAGCTATTAGCAGCCAGTTTGAAGCTGGTTTTGTCCGTGGATTCTTAATTACAGAGAGACAAACCACACCAAATAATCGAAGAGGTTGTATTTGTGTCAAAAGAAATCCTGAATTAACCCTGAAGAAGGAAGAAAGGAAATGTCCGGCCCCAAAAGACTGACTGCAGATCCAGCTCCTTCCAACTGCTGATGATCCTTTTGAGACCAAAGAGAACTTCAGTAAAACCAGGGATGAATCTAATTGGTTTTTAAGCATATGAGCTGGCTAGGCTTTGCCCAGAGGTTGTTAATGAATAATTTGACCTGCTGAAAGCCAAAAGAGACTTTACTGCTTAACCCTGTAACTATAGTAATTGTAATTAAGTGGTAGCCTGGGAAAGTGCAACCTGCTCAGGCAAAGCAGGAACTTAATGTTTAAACAGATGATAACCTTGTCATAACTTTGTCTGGTGCTCAGAGTGCAGTTCTAACCAGTACTCAAGACATTCTGCCAGCTGATGCTGATCACTGGCACTGCACAATTGCTGTGCACAGAAGTGCATTCTGTGCTGCACTGTTGTTTGTCTATGCTGTGGAAGCACCTGGTGACTCTGGTCCAGGTGAGACACTTTACAAATTCACAGGCCTGATAAATGTGCAGTGTAAAACCCCCAGAGCAGGGGCAGGAGTGTCTCTCTAGGCCACAGAGACATCTTGGGCAAGCACCTCACAAACCTTGTCATAACTTCCAATCTTCACATCCTGCCCTTGCCAGGGTGACAGGCAGGAGGATTCCCAAATTCCAATTTCCATTGTTGTTTCCTTATACACAAATCTCTGTTAGGAACACAGTAAACAACACAGGTACAAACAGCCCTGTACTTTACCTTTGCTTCATGGCTTCTTGAAACACTTTAATAAGCTGCTGTGAGTAGTGAGAATTTGCCACAGAGCATTTCTCAGCTCCATGACTGCTCCTTGAGACAGGCACTGCCCTCCACCTGACAAATACATCCCCTTGCCTGACCTGGCAGCAGGAATTACCAACCTCACCTCCTCTCAGTAACCAGGAACAAGAAGGAAAAACAGTTTAGTGTACATTTAAGGTTAGTGCAGCACACTTGCTTTTAGGGGTCACAGGGTACCAGATAAACTCTCTCTTAAAATGAGCAGCAAAACCCAGGGCTGCCAGGGCTGGTGAGCCAGGAGGAGAAATGTGTCCAGACAGTTCATTGGAGTTTGTTTTAAAAATGATGTGCTCCAAGGCTGCCTCTAGCAACTGGTTGTTTTACAGATGGCCCTTTGTGTCCCAGTCCTAAAGGGAAAAATACAAATTATATACAGTTCTGGCCACACAAACCTAATTAAAATATGACTTGGATCCTACTCTGCCACTTGGCATGATTCACCAAAAATGATGCAGTTAATCAATTTTTGTTTTCAGCAATGCAAAACCAAACCAAACCCACACATCCCAAGAACCAGCTAATTCATCATGGTTCTGTGTGAGGAAAATTCCCCAAGCCAGCAAAGCTGCACAGGTATAAACCAACAAAAGGGAACAAATGTTTTGGCACAGACAATTCCAGTGTTCTTTGTGGTCATCTCTGTTAATCACTATATGCAGAAATGGGCTCTGGCTCCCTATCCTCCACATGACAGAGCTGCCCACTTTCAAATTAACCTGCAGTACTGTGCCCTGGAAGTGTCCATTTGCATATTTCATTAAAGCTGAAGATAAGCAAATAGGAAATCAATTCACTCTGTAAAGTTTCTGTCTAACAACAACAACAACAACAAAAAGGCAGCTGGCTGATCAGCTGGGGTATGAAAGAGTTAATTCAAACAAATAAGGAGGAGAGAAAAACATAAAAGGATAATCCTTTAAGATTATAAAGGTTTTGTGTCATGCTTAATTTTAATCAATATATAGGACTAGACAAGGATCATCCTCACAAAGGGTGACATAAAAGGATTAGTGACTTCCAGCACTAAACTGCTCAGAGACATGCTTATTACAGTTTGGAATTGTTTCTTCTCCAAATAAGATTTTAAAATTCAAAAGAGATGATAAAGAGAGATACAGGTAGAAAAGGGGTTGGCTTTTATTTTTCCTATTTTTTTCAAGATGCAAAGTTAAGATGCAAGTCAAGAGATTTAAGAACATTAGTGTAGAGCTATAGAAAGGATAAGAACCCACAAAACTTACAAAACTGTTTCTTTTTCGATTGTTCAACATAAATAATTGTGTCATTCTTCATTAAGGCAATTTTCCTTTCAGGCTTGAATTCTTAAGAGTGCACTTCTCAAGTTTCCAAGCAGGTTATGCCAGCCAGACTCTCTGAAATGAAAACTGAGATTCACATGATCATACAGTTCTGTGGGTGGCACTCTAAGGAAAAGGATAAAAATCCACCTCAAGCAATGGCATTGTCCAACACAGAGGCTGCACAGGAGAGAAGAAGTGATCAGGGACAGGCAGTGGCAAACTCTGCTAGCCCCTCTTTCATCATCTCCTTCCCTTTGTGGAAAGTGAAATATCTTTCTTTATGCACAGCCGCCTCCCCAGACTTTCTTGTGTGCTGTAATCACTTCTCTTGTTCCAGTGTCTCATCTCCACATCTTCTTGCCTCTTTTTAGTACTTAGATCTTCTCCCCTTCATTCTCACTCTGTCTTTCTGTTTCCTACCATCTCTGTTCCCAAGTTCCACCCCCAGACTCCAGCAGAAGGGTATAATTTCTCAGTTTCATGCTCTTCTATTAGTTATGCCACTGGTGAATCACCCTAATTGCAAAGAAAAACATGTTCCCCATCATTTGTGAATTTGGTTTACAAATCTGGTGGAGTGCTAGGAAAAATATGACAAAGAATGAATACATAGAGATTAGCTAGCCACTGTGAGCAGCACTGAGGCTGCTCCTTCAGACAGAGATATCCAGTGGGAAATCACAGGGTGCACATCCTGGGGTGGTGTTTCACAGTGCCAGTCACAGCTCACAGCCAAAATGGGATCTGGTGCTGCAGACAGCTGTTGAAACTGTCTGCTCTTCCAGAGATGCAGATCCAGAAGTCTCAACAGATCTGTGGGTGTTTAACAGAACCGCAAAGAGCAAAGAGAGCTGCTGTGTTCAGGTGAGGTGCTTGGCTCAAAAGAGCAGCTCTCCCATGCACCAACTCAGCTAAACATCTGTCAAAGCAGCAACACCTAAAATTACAAATATGACATTAGACAGAAACTTGTCAAGGTCCCCAGTAAGTTGAATATGGTGGCACGAGTGGTTCAGAGTTAACATCAGAGCCAGGAGTCCCACATCCCTCTGGGAAAAATCAGGGAAATGCCATTTGCTCTTCCTTCCAGGGATATTGTTAATTAATTAAATCTTAATTAAGTTTGCAAAATACAAATATCCTCAATTGAAAGAAACTGTAAAAGCAAAATTATTGTTAGGAGGATAAGAACTCTAGCCTGGAGAAAACCTCTGGGTGTATTTTCTCATTAACGCTAATGGAAATTAACAGCTTAATGCAAGCCAAGCTGAAAATAAGATAATTTACATTTGCATCTTAACTACATTTGGTTCATTACTTATTTAGGATCACTGATGCATGTGGGAAGGTGAGTCTCAGAACTTCAGGCCATGGTTTCTGAGTGGTCCTGTAGGCACAGATACATCCCAGTAAAATCTGTGCAGCTGTTGTGGCAGTGCATGCAGAGCAGGCTTTGCCAAAGGCACACACCAGCCCAGCAGGGAACATGAGACAGCAATCAGAAGAGGCCCAAGACTCATCCAGAAAAGAAATTTGGAGACTGTTTAGAAGGGACAAAGGGAGAGAGGCACACGTGGTGTTTACATTTAACCCCAGCCCAAAATTGCAATTCTGTGAGCTTTTGTTTCAGCCTGGACAAATCCAGGTGTGTTGGAGATCCCAGCTTTCCCTGGGCACAGCCAGAATTCTCCTTCAGTCACACCCAGTTGCCTGTTCAGTCTTGACAGACACAGAGCTGGCAGCTCCTGCCCTATGCTCAGCTCTGGTGGGGAGGGTGTCCCCCTCTCACAGGGACACAGAAACAGCTGCACCAACACCTCTGAACTAAAGCAGAGCAGGAGGACCAGGTTTTGCAGTTTCACATGGAAGGAGCTATGGGGTTACCACATGGGATCTGTTCCTGAGGGCTGTCAAACCCACTCCTCCCAGGGCATCAACCACCCCACCCCACAAACACCAGGGTCCAGCCACCAGGGTCATTTCCCACACCAAATGGAAGAGATGAGACATGGGGAACATTCCCACCCCAAATCTCAGGTGAGCATCCTAGTGCTAGACTGTGGGGGTGGTGTTTTCTGCCTTGGCCCTTCCTGAAGCTCAAACAATGTGTAATGCAAGAGCTCCAAGAGAGAGAAGTGAACCAGCCCCTGCCAGGACACAGAGCCCCACGAGCCTTGCAACTCCCACTCATGACATGAGAGCTCATGGCACACAGATACCTCCACCAGGCAGGCAGGGTGGCCACACCAGCAGCTCAAAATCTGAGTTCTTCATGCCAGTCTGACCTCTCTGTATTTCACACATGAAGTTACTTCTGCCCTCAGCCAACTTCCCTTGCCCCATGGTCAGGGGCATTCCCTGGTTCTCCTACCACAGCAATCAGACATGACTGCACCAAGTAGAGGTGTGAAGAAAACCACCTTTAAATAAAGATACTAATTTCCCCTATGTTAAGATGTTGCTTGTGTTCAGTAAGACCAGGGGCAGGAAGAAAACTGTGAAGTTTGCAGGAACATTGTGCTAAACACAAAGAACAAATCAGAAATTTCAAGGGAAGCCTCCAGAGATTCTCTCCCTCAAATCACACACTTTGAGAGAGTTACTTAGTGAAAACATATGAACAGGATTAGATTTTCAACCACTGACAGGGGCTCTTATTCTTCCTTCTAAAATGCAGAAATTCAAAGCATATTTTTTGGTTATCTCTAGCACACTTTTCATTCTATTTTAATTCCAAAGAATGAGGGGCAAAAATTGTGCACAACAGGAATCATGGGAATTTAGAATAATGTGTGCTTTCTTTGCTTAATAACATTTGAGGGTACTCAAGAGTTAATGTCTTCTGCATTTTCAATTATGATAACAGCAAAAGCTGCAGAAGTCAGAGCTGCATATATATTCTACTAAGGTATAATTCCAGGAAAGTCACTTTTTTGTTAGAGTGATTTACCACTCCAGTTTATGCCTTTACCCTTAATTAATCTGTCTGAGAAAGATGTCATCTGTTCTGATGAATAAGATAATCACCAGATTTTGCAGGCTGTGATAGACTGATAATGGCACAAAGAATTACTTGTGCTGCCTCACCCAAACACAGTCACCTGTTCCTTGCTAAGAAAACACACGTCAAGCAAGCTGTGCATAAACCTGTGGAACAGAGACACTGCCAAGCACAAACTTCTCCCATGGATGAGATTCCAAACCCACTGACCTCTATGCTGGGCATGAGGCATTCCTGCAGCAACCTGAGGGCCAGGTGGGCACCCCCAGGGGCAAACACTGCCATTGATATACTGCTCCTGAGGTTTGTCCTTCCCTCAGCACCCTCCTGCACCAGCAAACAGCTGCACAGCTCTGAGCAGAGTGAAATATCATCTGTCATCACGCTGACCTTTCAGTGCCTGCCCTCCTCCTTGCATTAAATCATGCTCTGCAATTTTGTGCAAATTCTTTTGGGAAGCATTTTTGTTTCTAAGCCAGTTCACAAGTTCACTTCCCACACTGGGACAGGGGCTCATATCCTGTGATGATACTGCCATGAAGTAGAGAACATTTTCAAACCTCTTTGTCCTTTTCTGTGCCTGAGCGGGGGGAAAGCTCCAGGAGTATTTTGCAAACTGATTTCCATGAAGCCATATTGGCTTCTGCCACTGGAAAGTTTGTCTCCTCTCTCCTTTCTGAGTGCACAGATTTGCAGTATCCAGGTAAGGCTTCCTCCCTCTTGGTTAACTAAGCCAAAGCTCTGTTCAGACATCTCTCACTCCTTGCCTGTTTATACTGTTTTTCATCAGAAATGTGGCTTTATGAACTGCTGTGGTATGGGTAGGAGAATGTACATTCAAATGAGTATTACCCACTATCCTAAGCATGAAGCAGATGTACTTATGCACGATTATGATTTTTTAAATTGTAAAATCTAGGCATTTTATGCCTGGAATTGGTCTCAAGGAAATATCTGGAGACAAGAAGAAGTTGATCATGTGAGATTATGGGTGTTAAAAGAGTGTTATTTGTATATTTGCACTCTGCATCATAAACAATGATGAACAAAGAAACACCCAGAGGAAGGGCTGCATAAATAAAAGTTTAGTATTTTATACAGATTTACTTTACCAAGCTACAGATTCATTTTATGTGCTAAAACAACTGTTCTGCTATATATTAAACACAACACAACAACCACACCAACAAAAACCCAACCCCCACAACTCTCCAAGGCCAAGGATTAGCTACCTTCCTACAATCACTCTCTAATCCAGATCACAAGCTGATCTAGAGAGAATTTTTTCCTGAAGAATCTGCTTTACTGTAAAGTTGCTGTTTAAAGCAGACTCCTGAGTCTCCTCCTGGACAGCACAGAGCAGAAGTGCTTAAGTGAGAAGGGCTGAATACTTTAGAGATGATGGGACTGTGCTAGTGTGCACGAGTCTGTTCTACAACACTGGTCCAAAAGGGTTTTCTCTTCAGCAAAAATATGGAAAAATTTCAGAACTAGAGAGACAGAGTCTGCAATAGTAAGCAGCATTTTAGGAAGAGAATAACTGAAGGTGCAAACAGGAAGAAGCCATCCCTTTCCACAAAAGCACCTCAAAAACCAATCCAGAAGACACAGGGGCAGCCCCCTCCATTTCCCAGAATCTTATTACAAACAAAAGAAAGCACTCAAAACTACAAAGGTGAAAAAAAATGAAATCTCAGACAGATTTTTCCTACCGGGATCATCACAAGTGGTGCACTCAGCAAGGGGGGATGAGCCAAGGATGAGGGCAGCATCCTCTTCCTCCCAGGGAATGGCCCCACAGCACTCAGCCTGCAGGGAGGACACAGCTCAGGGTCGAGCCAGGGAGCCAGTTTAGCAGGACAACGTCAGAATCAGCCAAGTGTGACCACAGACAAAGAGCTGGGCTGGGACCTGAGCTTAACTGCAGCTCCTGAGCCCTCCAGAGACAGGGCCCAGCCCAGTCTCAGCTGCTCCCAGGCTGCAGCTGCACCTCAGCACTCCTGGCCTTGGTTAGGAACAGCCAGAGCCCGAGGGTGGGGTGCAGAGTGGGGCTTCTCTCAAACATTAAGAAAGCCATGAAGAGAACATGGAGCCTGAGATGGAGCTCACTGAGCCCAGGCTGCAGCTGCACCTCAGCACTCCTGGCCTTGGTTAGGAACAGCCAGAGCCCGAGGGTGGGGTGCAGAGTGGGGCTTCTCTCAAACATTAAGAAAGCCATGAAGAGAACATGGAGCCTGAGATGGAGCTCACTGAGAAAGACAGAAGGGGACATGTGCTGGTGGAAGTCAGAGAGATCAGCATGAGGTGTTTGATGGGGAAAAGGAAGAGAATCAAACTCCTTCCTTTTTCCTACTCCTTTGGGAGCCAGGCTTCTGAGGAGAGACCATGAGAAAGTGAGTTTTATCCACATGAACCTTTTTGCCTGTTGTCTCTGTCTGACAGCAATCTGCCAGCAGCAGCAGTGCTGGGGAGGCTGCGTTGTGCCCAGGTGAGCACAGCCAGTCCTCACACGTGCTGACAGCCCCCCAAGGTGCCTGCTGAAAACACAGTGTTCTACCTCATCAATATGGGTCCTTCCTGTGCCTCTTTGCCCTGCCAGGACTCCAAAAGCCCCTCACTGCTACTGCAAATCAAAACCCACCCCATCCTCAGTCTGCCTCCAGCAGCAGCTGCCCTTGGCAGGAGCCAGGGCAGCATCCAAGGCACAACAGTGTGTGACACATCTGTACCTCCCTCAGTAGCTGGTCTGGCTTCATGTGAAGATTCTGCACAGGGGTTCTAAAGCATTCAGAAAAGGAAGAGATGTTAAAAAATGATCAGTTGTTAACAGACACACAGCTTGTTCTTAGCCTCAACAGGTCTGTAACACTTTTTTCTGATCATCTTATAATGGTCTATAAACACTAGTCATGTTATAAAAATATTAGACATTTATTTCTCATTTATTAATTTACTATAACATTAAAAGGGACTTTGTACTTATTCAAATCCTCAACCTTGATTTCCACTTTGCTTTTTTAACCACCTACTTATTTTAATAAAATGGGCATTATTTTGCTTCATTTCTTTTGCTCATTGAGGAGTTTTCAGCTACATCCTTCTTTCTTCCTGTGCAGCAGAGCAGAGCAGGATATAACACAGCACATTAGGGATAGCACTTACTGAGGGAATTGTTCTTTCTGCCTGCTCTCTTTGCAGGGAGAAAACTGCTGGTCCCAGAGGCCTGTGTTGGGAGACAGCAGGAAAAGGCAGGCAGGGGGCTGCAGGCAAGGGCAAGAATCTGCTGAAAAGGTAATAAAGTCCAAGGCTGTGCCTCACAGGCTGCAAAATCTGCACTCAGTTGGGATTTGGGAGCAGGTGGTGGCAGCTGAAATCCTCAAAGTGAGTAGAGGCACAGGGAGCAGCAGAGGAGCACCAGGGATCCTGGTGGCTTGTAGTGCCTCCAGAGCTTCCATATTTTCTGGAGGACTGGGTAGGCTGAAATCACTGCTACTGCATGAGGATGGGCAAGGACCACTCTCAGTATTCCTGATGATAGTCTGTGGTGAAATACCCTCCCTCATCCTCTTCACTCAGTTTCTACCCTGCTAGCCTGGCACCTGATTAAACAATAATTTTCCTGCTCAGCCAAGAGTGGGATGTCACACCAAGGTGGCTTCCTTTGTCACCATTTACAGCACAGGGACTTGTATAATAGGATTCCTCTTCAGAGGCCCTAGGTCTGACTGCTCCTGAGTGAAATTTTTGGACAAAAGTTCTTTCAATCACTTTCATCCCAGCCTTTCTACATTCCTGCCCATCTACCTTTTAAAAATCCAATATTTCTGTGTTGCTGCCTTTGAACATTTCCTCCCAAGTACCTCAAACAAATCCAATGGTATAATGACCATTTTCTCTCAGATGAAGGCTCTATCTTTTGTCACTTAGTGTTCATTTCCAACCACTACAGCTTCTGATCTTATTGATTGCTTAAGAAAAAGCAGCAAGAAAACAGTCCTGAAATAACCACCAGAAACATTCATCCTTCCCCAGTCATTCTGTAATTCTTAATCTTAGTCAATAGTAGAGTCATTAANGATCATCACAAGTGGTGCACTCAGCAAGGGGGGATGAGCCAAGGATGAGGGCAGCATCCTCTTCCTCCCAGGGAATGGCCCCACAGCACTCAGCCTGCAGGGAGGACACAGCTCAGGGTCGAGCCAGGGAGCCAGTTTAGCAGGACAACGTCAGAATCAGCCAAGTGTGACCACAGACAAAGAGCTGGGCTGGGACCTGAGCTTAACTGCAGCTCCTGAGCCTTCCAGAGAGAGGGCCCAGCTCAGGCTGCAGCTGCACCTCAGCACTCCTGGCTTGGTTAGGAACAGCCAGAGCCTGGGGGTGGGGAGCAGAGTGTGGCTTTTCTCAAACATTAAGAGAGCCATGAAGAGAATACAGGGCCTGAGATGGAGCTCACTGATAAAGACAGAAGGGGACATGTGCTGGTGGAAGTCAGAGAGATCAGCATGAGGTGTTTGATGGGGAAAAGGAAGAGAATCAAACTCCTTCCTTTTTCCTACTCCTTTGGGAGCCAGGCTTCTGAGGAGAGACCATGAGAAAGTGAGTTTTATCCACATGAACCTTTTTGCCTGTTGTCTCTGTCTGACAGCAATCTGCCAGCAGCAGCAGTGTTGTGCCCAGGTGAGCACAGCCAGTCCTCACACGCGCTGACAGCCCCCCAAGGTGCCTGCTGAAAACACAGTGTTCTACCTCATCAGTATGGGTCCTTCCTGTGCCTCTTTGCCCTGCCAGGACTCCAAAAGCCCCTCACTGCTACTGCAAATCAAAACCCACCCCATCCTCAGTCTGCCTCCAGCAGCAGCTGCCCTTGGCAGGAGCCAGGGCAGCATCCAAGGCACAACAGTGTGTGACACATCTGTACCTCCCTCAGTAGCTGGTCTGGCTTCATGTGAAGATTCTGCACAGGGGTTCTAAAGCATTCAGAAAAGGAAGAGATGTTAAAAAATGATCAGTTGTTAACAGACACACAGCTTGTTCTTAGCCTCAACAGGTCTGTAACACTTTTTTCTGATCATCTTATAATGGTCTATAAACACTAGTCATGTTATAAAAATATTAGACATTTATTTCTCATTTATTAATTTACTATAACATTAAAAGGGACTTTGTACTTATTCAAATCCTCAACCTTGATTTCCACTTTGCTTTTTTAACCACCTACTTATTTTAATAAAATGGGCATTATTTTGCTTCATTTCTTTTGCTCATTGAGGAGTTTTCAGCTACATCCTTCTTTCTTCCTGTGCAGCAGAGCAGAGCAGGATATAACACAGCACATTAGGGATAGCACTTACTGAGGGAATTGTTCTTTCTGCCTGCTCTCTTTGCAGGGAGAAAACTGCTGGTCCCAGAGGCCTGTGTTGGGAGACAGCAGGAAAAGGCAGGCAGGGGGCTGCAGGCAAGGGCAAGAATCTGCTGAAAAGGTAATAAAGTCCAAGGCTGTGCCTCACAGGCTGCAAAATCTGCACTCAGTTGGGATTTGGGAGCAGGTGGTGGCAGCTGAAATCCTCAAAGTGAGTAGAGGCACAGGGAGCAGCAGAGGAGCACCAGGGATCCTGGTGGCTTGTAGTGCCTCCAGAGCTTCCATATTTTCTGGAGGACTGGGTAGGCTGAAATCACTGCTACTGCATGAGGATGGGCAAGGACCACTCTCAGTATTCCTGATGATAGTCTGTGGTGAAATACCCTCCCTCATCCTCTTCACTCAGTTTCTACCCTGCTAGCCTGGCACCTGATTAAACAATAATTTTCCTGCTCAGCCAAGAGTGGGATGTCACACCAAGGTGGCTTCCTTTGTCACCATTTACAGCACAGGGACTTGTATAATAGGATTCCTCTTCAGAGGCCCTAGGTCTGACTGCTCCTGAGTGAAATTTTTGGACAAAAGTTCTTTCAATCACTTTCATCCCAGCCTTTCTACATTCCTGCCCATCTACCTTTTAAAAATCCAATATTTCTGTGTTTCTGCCTTTGAACATTTCCTCCCAAGTACCTCAAACAAATCCAATGGTATAATGACCATTTTCTCTCAGATGAAGGCTCTATCTTTTGTCACTTAGTGTTCATTTCCAACCACTACAGCTTCTGATCTTATTGATTGCTTAAGAAAAAGCAGCAAGAAAACAGTCCTGAAATAACCACCAGAAACATTCATCCTTCCCCAGTCATTCTGTAATTCTTAATCTTAGTCAATAGTAGAGTCATTAAAACCCTCCCATGACGACTGTCCTTGACTCTTTATGAACTGCAGAAACACTGCGTGCTCTGCTCTCACTTGTCATCTTGCAGGTCTGTTACAGGCTCTTCCTTATCTCTTTCCATCATTTTTATTCTTCTCTTGCAGTTCTCTTCATTAGAGCAGCCAAGTCTGCTTTTACTGCAGACCTACTCCCAGGCTCACACACTGCCACTACCCCTCCTTTCCTGTTAAAGCTTCCCTTTTCCACAGGCTCTGCTTTGGCAGTGGGAGTGCTGGAGTCCCTGCTGTGGGCAGTGTGACCCCACACCTGGGACTTTGTGCACAGTGGGAAGTGCAGCTTTGCTGGCTTGGCTGTGCCCAGCTCCAAACACTGAAATCACAGCTGTGATCATCACCAAGCCTTTATCACTGTGAGAGGGAAAGGATTTCCTCTGCTTTAGGAGGCAGTGTACAGCACACAGAAGTTTAATCATGCTCAGAAAGAAGGCTGGCACTTCTACAGTGTGCGTAATGTCTTGGGTTGCTGCAAGATGTAACCATTCTATTGCCATCTGCTGAAACCAGCTGGGGAGGTGTTTTCTTATCTCTTCCATGACCCATCCCTCATAACTCTGGTGGGGAGGAGGGGGCAGAGATCTTCTGTTACTGGCCCAGATGTTAAACCAGCTGGGGCAGTGTTCTTTATCTCTGCCACCACCCATCCTCCCTCCAGGGCATCTCTGCTGTTCAGGGGCCATTGAGGCCTCACTGCAGGGCTGAGAAAATTCCATCATCCCATTGGGAGATGCTCCAGCCAGGGGAGGAGCCAAGCCTTCCCACCTGGATAAACCCTGAGACTCAGAACAGCAGCACAGCCCCTGTTTGTGCTGGATTGCCAGAGGAGACTGGACCCATCTCATCACCACTGGACCTTCAGAGGAAACCACAGCCTTGTACAGGATCATCTCTGCTCCAACAGAGCCACATCTGTCACTGCAGGAGGACTTGATTGGACTGATCCCAGGTGTCAGGTTGTGTTCTAACTCTGTCAGTGTTTTTGTTTTTTTTTTGTACTCTTAGATTTTAATTTTTGATATCCCTAGTAAAGATCTGTTATTCCTATTCCCATCTCTTTGCCTGAAAGCCCCTACTGTCAAAATTATAATAATTTGGAAGGAGGGGGTTTACACTCTCCATTCCAAGGGAGGCTCTGGCTTTCCCTGGCATACACCTGTCTTTCCAAACCTGGACACTTNTCTGGCTTTCCCTGGCAGAACCTGGACACTTGCTCACACAGGGCACCTAAGGAACATGCTGGGACCAGTTCTCATATTTGGCCAAAGGGAACTTGCCATGTGATCAAGGTGTATCAAATCATCCTTGTCTGACATCTGATACATTTATGCACATCAAGCAATTTCCTTTCAGGAAAAGAATCTCCACTGGTATCATGGATGCTGATTAAAGAGTAATTTGCTTCTTCAGGTTATTAACTTGGCTCACTGACCAATTTCTGGAAAAGTTTCATTGATTTTTCTTGTGTTCAAAATACACATAAGGAGAACAGCAAACCTTCACTGTGTTTGCTCTTTGTGAGAATGATGTACGTAAATTTGTAATTTTAGGTTAATAATTACAGTTCTTAATTATTTTCTAGTCTGGAAAATCAGACTTTATTTTCTTGTCTTCAGAGATTTGGTTGAAATTGCTTTAATAATGAAATCCACTTTTCATTTGTATTCTGTTTCTTCTGCACTCTCATTAGTGATTCATAATTTAGGAATCAGGAGTAATTAAGGCTGCCTACACCACATAATGCTGTTAAGGAACAATGCTGTAATTCAGAAGGTTTGGAGGCTGCCCCCATTCCATGTCCCACATGTTAACCTGCACTGAAACTAATCTGCTTCATCCAAACTCAGGAGGCAGAAGGATAAAAGCCCTGCTGGAAATGATGTGAAGTTAACAGGAGAAATGCCCACCAAATATCATGAAACAGAAACTAAAAAGAAGAGCAGACATGGTGTTAGGATTTAATGGTAAGCTGGCAGACGGCACCTAAAGCTTTCATCTTGTTTTTAGGTCTAGCTGAGCTGGTGTCTAACAGATGTAAACTGGAAGGGAGCAGGGAGTGCTGTGAAACACTGAGGGCACAGCTGGGGAGCTCCTTATCTGGCAGACAGAGCAGTCCCCCCTCTCAGCACAGCCTCCTGCAGCTGGCAGCGAGGAGCCTCTCCCAGCAGAACCTGACATGCACAGAAGTAGCCACAATGAGCTTTGTTGGTTCTTCAAGGTTATTTTGATGGTGCCTTATCATTATTTGAGCTTGGGATCAAATTATAACACCTTGTAATGCAATTTACAGATGCAGGCCCTAAAATGGAGCATCAGCACATTCAAGTCTGTGCTGCTGAGGAGTTCTCTGGGTTCCTCCAATGTTGCAAAAAGTCATGAATGTTCAGCTTTTCCCAGGGGACTTGCCCTACTGCTGCAAAACCAGCTTTAATCCCAAGCCCTCTGAACTTGCACAGGTGGGGTCTGTGCATCTGAGTGCTGAATCCACTGATCTGACAAATCTGATTTGACAAAATCTAATGATCTGACAGATCTGTGTGACACTGACCACTGAACCCACCTGGGCAGTTTAGGTGAGGTGAGGGTGGCCAGGTCAGGGTCTGGTTTTGCTGCAGGACTTTTAATAAAGCTTGGTCCTGAGCAAGGAAGGGCTAGGTTATTTTAACATAGCCAAGCACACTGCAGGTGTTAGGAGTTGCACTGCACAAAGCTGTGTCTGAACAGTTTGAGATTCCACAGTACTTGTTCTGCTTACCACATTATTTCTGTGATCTAAAGAAAACTAATCTCCTCACTTTCCCACACCAATAGAAGCACTCTCCTCTCTCCATAATACCCAGACTGTAAATTAACTTTCCATAAGCAACCACCAAGCTCAAGAGTTTTCCAGATCCCCTTCCTGTTAAGAGCCTGCTCACATGGAGGGTGGAAGAAGGCAGGACAGAGCTAAATCCAATGCTGCTTTGAAGTCTGCTCTGAAAAAATTAACCTTGATTTGCCAAACAGTGGTGGTGATAGCTGGGAAAATTTGGGAGTTGATATTTACCTTGGTAAGGATTTGCAGAGAACAAAAGCAGATTGGTAAGGGTTGAGAATACTGATCACAGTGGAGTATTGCCTCACTCTTGGCTCTTCAGGCAACAAGCAATGACCAAGTCCTTTGCTCAAGAGACATTTGATTCTGTTTTTATTAATTTAATTTTCTGATAATCAAGAAAATGATTAATTTCTTATTTAATGTTTGATTAGCTCCCATGGGAGTTTTACTGGAGTAGGGAAGACAACTGCCTTCAAGATCCATTGTTGTGTATTAACTGGTGATCTAAAGTGTCCCATTTTACCCCCCAAAAAAAGGAAGAGAAATGATGTGTTGAAGGATTGCCTTGGTGCCTCCTTAAAAGTGCAGCTAGGTAGGAGATGACAACTTGATTAGCATCCCTGAGAGCCTGTGAATAGGCACACAGTTCCTCAGACATGCTGATGAGGACGAGCCCAGTTTGAGTGTCATCACAGTGAGAAGCATCCTACCCTCATAATTCAAGTGGGTGAAGGGGATTCATGGAGATGAATGCTCCCCTGGAGCATCTGCCTGTCCTCACTCCTCCCTTCCCATCACTGCTCAGCCAGGAAGGTCTGCTGCAGTCACTGAGGTGTTCTCCTGCACAACACAGCCCTTGGTGTGTGCTCAGGCCTTGTCTGGAGCACTCCATGCCTTGGACCACAACAGGCAGTTTCAGTCCTCAATGTACCAGCAGTCAAGAGCCCAAGCACACTATTAAGGGGATTTTTTTCCCTGCGTATTAGTTATCACTTCTGCTAAATAAATGCCAGTAATTTTTAACTTAAAAAGATTTTAACATGTCCAGCTAAATCCACTGAATTTGGGGTTGTCTCCTACATTCGCTGTATGAAATTGAGTGTGTTACCAAGACTGGGTCCTCACCTGGCCACTCACAAGGGGACATCATGCTCCTTTTCCTCTTCTGACTTAAAGCCTCCATTGTTCCAGAGCCACACTATAATGGCACAATTTCCAGTCCCTTCAGCAATGTGTCAGTGCTGTGTGTCCCCATCCTGCCCATCCTGCCAGAGCAGGGCTCACTGCAGCCGTCCCTGGGGAAAAGGGGATGGAAATGCCACGGTGGTGAGTAGGAGGTGGCTCTGGCCTGAGGTGTCCAGAGGGAAGGGAGGCATCCAGCACATCCAGGAGGATCACTGGGATCCTGACCCACCCAGCAGAGGGCCTGCATCTCTGTTCCTCCCCATTGCTACATCAGGCCAACATTTTGGATTTATCCCCAGTTCTGACTCTTCCTGGGGGCTGTCACAGCATCTCCTGCCTGCACAGGCCTGCAGAGGGCTGGCCCTGGAGGCTGTGCCTCCAGCCAAACAAGGAACTCTAGGGACCTGAACAGGAAAAAAAACATTGTCTCAAGAGTGAGAGTCCCAAATATTAAGGAATTATATTCGAGTTTTAAATTTGAAGGATGAGAGAAACAAAAACCTCTGCTCACATTCAAACTGATTGCTGCTTTGTTCCTAGGCAAAGAAATTAACATTTTCTCTCTTATCTCTTGAACCTGCAACAGTGGTCTTGTCTTTTAATTATTTATAACTTCTGAGCTGCCATGACATCTGCAAACTTTGTTCAGTAACTTCAGGTTGTCTCTTGGGTCACTGAAAAAATATTGCAGGGCCTCTCTACAAGCCCACAGCAGCATGGTAATGACTTAGTTGCTCTCAGAGGTCATCACCTATCAGCCAGAAATAAAACTTAATAGGAATGAAGGTCATCCTGTGTTGCTTCTCAAATATTCCACAGTATCAAGAAAAAGTAGATTATACAAACTACTAATTTAATCAAGTAAGTTTACAATACTATTAAAAAGCTAGTGTAAGAGGATCCATTTTTCACAAGCCAATACCAAGCAGCAATTATTAAAGAACTTATGTCTTTTTAATAATTTATTAGAAGATTACTGTATTTGTCCTCCTTTTATTTTGTCTGAGTCACATCACTTTTTTCTTTACCTGAATTTTATTTGCACAGATCAATCTATTCCTGCTTCAAATTCTTAACAATAACTCCCCTTTAATGCCTTGAAACTCTCCCAGGGTTCTAGAAGTTTTGGAAAGCAAAACCAACCAACCTAGCAAACAAACAAACAAACAAAAAAAACCCACCAAAAAAAACCCCAAAAACCCAAAAACATCCCCCCCCCAGACAAAAACAGCCCCCAAGCAAAACCCCCATAATGAGATGGGCGAGGTTCAGGAGCCCTAAGAATGGAATGTTGTGTTGAGATTTCTAGCTGTTGTTATTTCTGTATGTTAAAAGGTTTTTTTGGGGGTTAGACTGTTCCAGTTTTCTCTGAATCCCAGGTTTTTTCTGTACCCCAGGTTTCTCTGTACCCCAGTTTTGAGATTTGCACCCCAGTTTTAAAGTCTGTACCCCAGTTCTAAGATCCCCTACAGAGGGAAATGCTGGTCCTTTCCCCAAAACCTCAAGAAACGCCCCCTTCCCCGCTGCCACCTCTGCCGAGGGGGAAGGGGACCCGCCCCGCTACCCCCCTGCGGGGAAGAATAACCCCATGCTGGGATAGCGGCTGCCGCCGGGGATCGGCATGACCCACTCCAATGTGCACCATGTGCTTCAGCCGTTTCCACTGCTCCTGCCGGGGTGAAGCCACCTCCCATTTCCACCTCCCAGATGCCAGTTAACCAGCACCCCCTATGGAAATCACCAGAGCTCCCATAACGCCTCCCTACACCCAGAAGTGCTATCTGGAGCAAAACCCCTTAACTGCAACGAGCCTAATCAGAATTAAAGAATATAAAGGGTACCATCGTACGGGCAAAACCCTGGGGCATGTATAGATACTGCTTACCC
>VWYE01014310.1:27371-39518 GCA_013398995.1 Alaudala cheleensis | reverse complement strand
GGCAGATACAAGTTTGGTCTATTTGCATATCAGGGGTTAATTGTCCCATTACAGCTGCAGGTAATGAGGTCACATTGCCCCAGTTTGCTCCTCCCCAATTCACTTTTGTTGACACTTTCCAGGCCTGAGGCTGTGAGGTGTCCTTGGCTCTCAGGAAGGATTGTTGTGTCTGACCAAACTGTGAGGAGAGCTCACACACACTCTGTGTGGAGCTCAGAGTCACACACTGATGCAGTGCAGGGTCTGAAAAACAGCAAAGCTGAAAACTCCAGGCATCAGCCCAGGCTGGATCTGGCTGGCAGAGGTGCCTCCCCCCTACCCTCCCTGCTCTGCTGTCACAGCAGCTCTTTCCAGTCACACATTTGGTGGATGGTCACACTCAGTGGTGCATGGACAGGCCTGGGCCCAAATCCATCTCCTGTGCTTTGGTGCCCAGCCCTGCCTGTGCTGCTCAGCCTCAATAAAAGGCAGGCAGAGAGGCTGCAAACGCTGCCAGGGCACTGCAGCTTTGCTCAGGCGCAGAGCAGGTGCTTTTCTGGGATGTGGTTCTGCAGTTTTTCCCTCATCCATGAGTGCCCAGAGTCTGCCTGCGAGGTTAACCCATCCCTGCAGGATCAGGGGTGGGAACACCAATCCTTGTCCCTCTCTGCCAGCCCACAGAGGTTCTGCTGAAGGGAATCTTTGTGCGGGAGCTCAGGGGTGTCCCCAGAGCCTCTGGAGTGTCTCAGGTGGGATCTGGAAGCACCAGGAGTTATGGAGGGATGGGTGGATGGATGGATGGATGGATGGATGGATGGATGGATGGATGGATGGATGGATGAATGGAGGGATGGATGGATGATGGATGGATGGATAATGGATAGATGGATGGATGGATGGATAATGGATGCGTGGATGGATGGATGGATGGATGGATGGATGATGGATGGATGAAGGATGATGGATGGATTGAGGGATGGATGGATGGATGGATGATGGATGGATGAATGGATGGGTGGATGAAAGGGTGGATGGATGGAAGGGTGGATGACAGATGGATGGATCATGGATGGGTGGATGGATACTGATGTTACCCAGCACCTATCATCACCTAAACCCCAGAATTACCCCAACAATCTTCCATCCAGCAAGATCCCCCTACAGATGCCTGGGAAAAGGACCTCTATATTTAGAAAACATCCAGAAATTGGGGTTTTTCCCTCAGGAATTTGTCCATCAGCTTCTCGACCCTGTGCAAATCCCTGCTGTGAGGACGCAGCCAGCAGAATCCATCCCCACCTGGAGCATGTCCTGCTGCTTGTTTTCAGCTGGGTTTTTACACAGTGCTGCCTGCCTGGCAGAGTGGATGCCCCCTGGTTATTGTATCTCTCCGTGGTACCTGTGGTTTTACAGACATCTCCAGGATGTCATTTCTGGCTGCGAGCCACAAAACCGAGTGAGATTTGCGAGGAAACACAAAGCTTTGCGTTGCCTCTGCTCCTGGCTGGCTGCAAATCACTCTCGCCTCCAACACACATTTATTTTTCACTCCTGTACAAACTCCTTGAAGTTGGATTCGCCTCCCCAAACTCGGTGTTTTTACCAGCCAAACACAGATATTTGCTGCGAGGGAAGATGAATCACTTCTGTGGAGTGTCAAAGGACTTCAGCCAGCAGCTCCTGCAGGGGCACCTTGATCTGGGCTGGCTGAATCCCACCTGTGGGGCTTGGGGAGGGAAATTCGGCCTCCTCCTGCCCACACATCCCCTACAAACACAGGCAGCTTCCCCCCTCCCCTCACAGCACTATTTAGGAGCTCAATTAACTAATGGCTTCAAAGTGCTGGCAAGATGGATGGCACCAGAGGAACAGAACTACTTCCATGGCTTTTTTAATTATTAAAAAAAAAACCAAACCAAACAAAAATACCCCCAAAAAATCTGACAAATCTGTGGCTAGAAGGGCACAAGGTGTCAAAAGAGATGGACAGTGAGTAACTGAGAAGGGGATGGGTTTCCAATTCATCTTCCAGCTGGCATTTGTTTTGTTTTTATCTCCCCTGCAGCTCGAGGGCCTGAGAACAAGGTAGGAGAACAAAATTTTGTTGTGGACTTATGAATGTCTCTGATAAAAGAGCAAAAAAAAACCCTCCAGGGCACAACAGTGACCATCCTGTGTCTTTGCTGGTTTTGCTATTTCTGAGGTAAAAAAGGCAGGAAAGGGGGAAAAAAAATAAAACAGCTGGGAAAAATCATTTCAGATTAGTTTTCAGTGTCATAAATAAGTGGAGAGGTGAGCTAAGGCTGTTATTGTTATTTTTCATAGAACCATAGAGTCATAGGCTGGTTTGGCTTGGAAGGGATTTAAAAGCCGATCCAGTTCCACCCCTGCCCTGGGCAGGGACACTTTTTACCCAGGTTGCTCCAAACCCCATCCAGGAAGCCCTGAACACTTTCAGGGATGAGAAATTCCCAACTTTTGAGTCCAGACAAGTCAGGAAGGTGCAAACCTCTCTCCAAAATATTTTTCCCAGCACTTTTAGCCCGGTACTCTTTCCCTTGCTGCAGGCCTGGCCAGTGTCACATCCCCTGAATTTCTGCAGTGTGGGAAACAGGGTCACCCCTTTGGGGGTCCCTGGAGGCTCGGGACCCCAGGGGTCTTGGGACAGAGCCAAAAGAGTAAAAAATCCCAATTCCTTTGATTTAACCCCCTGGGAAAAGCTGCCACTTTTAAAAGAGGAGATGCAGTCCACATGGGCTTGATTGGTGTGATTTTTGTCAGCTCACAGGGTGAAAAATTAGAATTTTTAGATTTTGCTATCTAGATAAAATGGGGCAAAGATGGCGGAATCAGGGTGTGCTTTTGTCCTTTTCCTGCTTCTTCTCCCCCTCCATCTTTGCAGGGGTGGTGCCTTTTCTTGATTGGGTTCTGGTGAGATTTCACTGTCTGACCTGGGTCAGTTATTGGTACTTAGAGAAAAAACATTGTTAACGTAGTTTAGATGATAAAAGTTCAGGTGCCATTGTAGGAGGGGCAGATTCTGCTTTTCTGGGAACATCACACTGGACTGAGAGAACTTTTAAGATAAGAAAACAATAAACAACTCTGCAAAACAACTGCAGCTCTCCTTCAAACTCCATCATCAAATCTCAGGGTGCAAAAACACCAAAAAAACCCTGAGACTGCAGCACTTGAGGCTCCTCTGAGCTTTCCTGCAGCAGCCTCACTCCCTCACCAGTGCTGTTTGCAGAGCCTGTAACACCTGAGCAGGGCAAATCCCCCCAGCTCCCAGCAAATCCCATTTCATGGGCACGGCTAAAGGCGTGTGGGACGTGTCACTGGATTAATTCCTGGAGATCACTGCCTGCTCAGGGCTGGGATTCCAGCTCTTCCCTTGCAGGGCTATTTTCCTGAGGAGCACAGTGGGGGATTGAGCTTGGCAACAGGTCAACAGGGCTACTAAAGCTCTGCCTGGGATTGGGCAAGGGGTTGGACTGGGCAGCCCAGATGGGTTAATTCTGATTTCATGGATGTTGGGGGAGTCAAAAGGTCTTCCAGCCACTCTGAGACTTCACGTGTGCCATGTCCATGCTGGGATTTTTGGGCTGAATGGATGTGAACAGGGCTAAGTCAATAAATGACAGCTCCTTTTTGGGTGAGGATGGAGAGGGAAAATTGTGTTTGGGAGGAACAGTCTGCTGATGCTGTGATGTTGATGCCTTAGGAAGGCTGAGCTGAAACAGAGACTGGACAGAGCCAGAGAATAAAGGAGATATTTATTAAAAGGTTTTAAAGGATACACTTTAAGCAGGACAAGAGCCTGGCCAGGGCTGCACCCAAGGTGGACCCAAAATGGTCACAAAATGGCCCCTGGTCACGAGGTCTCATACTTTGATAAGTTTTGGTCCATTTGCACATTGGGGTTGAATTGTCCCATTCCAGCTCCAGGCTGGGAGGTCTCATCCTTCTTGTTCCTCCCTTCAGCCCAGCCTTGGTTGTGCTTTTGGGGCTGAAAGTTGTCCTTGGTGTGCAGCAGGGACAGGATTTGTTTTGTGTCCCTGCTCTGTGCAGAGCTCCCTGACACTGAGTGTGAGCTCAGAGCTGCACCTGAGGCAGCACAGGATCTGAAACACATAAAAGCTAAAATTTAAGGCATCAGTGTTTCCCTGTGTCCTTCTGCTCTTTGCATTTGTGGGGTATTTTCTCCCTCTGTGCCCCAGAAAAGCTGCAGGATTTTGCTGTGTCTTTGCTGTGTCCCCCCTGGCCAGCACCTCTCCAAAGCCTTTTATCCCTGAGCAGGTAAAACCAGTGCAGCCCCTTGGCATTTCTGCCCAAAACAGAATCATTGAATCACTCAGCCTGGAAAAAGAGTCTCAAGGCCATCAAATCCATCAAGCCAGTGCTGCCAAGCCCAGCACTAATTCCTGTCCCTGACATCACAATTCCCACACTGCTGGAGCCCCTTCCTTTGAAGGGAAAGCCAGGAAATGTCACTTTTCCAGGCAGGGCTGTTGAATGGCAGCACCACTCCCAGAGAGAGGAAGATCAGGGATATCTTCACCCTCTTTTACTTTGAAACCTGAGGCCCAGCTCCACTGTGATTCTTTTGGACAAAGCAGTGTTTCCCCACACCCAGCATCCCTTCATCCCGAGTTTTTCCCTCTTCCCAAGGGTTGTTGCACTGTTTTTGCTGTGGCAGGAGCCACCATGTGTCCCCAGCAGTGTCACCTCCAGCTTTCACAGCCTGTGTGGGACTCACTGGAGCTCTCTGAGGCTTGATGGGACCCTGGCAATGGCAGAAGTGGGAGCCTGAGGAGGGTTTGAGCTGAGGGAGGCTCATTTTGGAGAAGAAAAGATAAAAAATGCCTATCAGAAGGTGTGAAAAAGGACTTCACATCCCCCTACAAAGATCCCACAGACTGAAATCCCCATAGTGACATTCTTCCTGCTCCCAGCTGGTGCCCAGTTTCTCCTCACTCACCTCTCTTTTTTCTTCTAAAATCTCATTTCTCAAATTTTCTGGAAGCAGCCAGATGGGAATGACTCTTTACCCCCTCCATCAAACCCTGTCCTCTCCCTCTCCTCACAAACCTCTTTATATCCATTTCAGATGGACAGAGAAGGCTCACTCCAAGTGTTTTCCTGGGATATTTTTTCCACAAATTGCCCTGTTAAACCTAATGTTTAATATTAGCAAAGCGTGTGGGGTTGAACAAAGAAGTATTTAGCACATAAAATGAATTTAGAATATTAGAGATTGGTGTCATTTGCTCTTTGCAATGCTTGAAATGTGTTGGGAAGGGAAGGAGAATTCCAGGCTGAAGGGTTGAGGCTCCCTGGACCACAGTGGCTGTGATTCCTTCTCCAAATCATTTTTCTGGGACATGGGGTTGTTCAGTGGGAACTTTACCTCTGCATTTTCTGGCTCTTGTGGCTTTAAATCACAATTCCATGTTGCATTAAAACTGGGGGTTTATTCTTATTTTTTTTTCCCATTAAAACAGCCAATTTTATCATCTTTTATCCCAATGAATTAACTAGGAGAGGGGTTTGAGGGTGATTTTAAAAACGTGGGGAAACTGCAGAGATTGACTGAATTCCTGTGCAAAACCCCACATTTTGGGGTTACTCTGAGGGAGGGTGGACACACCATGAGGCCACTTTGTTGAGGGTGACTGATGGAATGAGACCTTTGTGGGGACAAGAATCAGATCTATTAAACAGAGCAATGAACCCATCAAAGGAGCTTTCTTCATTTCATTCCATGNTGAACCCATCAAAGGAGCTTTCTTCATTGCATTCCATGTGGAAGTTTTTGGGTTTTTTTTAAATACGTAAAAATCTCAGCTCAGGGTTCTTAGCAAAGAGGATTCTCCCACCTCTCTGTCCTCCACCTCTCCTCAAATCCTTCCTTCTTTGTTCATTTTCTGAGCAATCCCTGTGACTCCCTCTGCTCCCCTCTGCTCCTGCACTGAGTGTTTGCCCCATTTCTCCAGTCCCTGAGGGCTCTGGGGTTTTTATTTCATGATCTTTGAGGGAGAAAAAAATGAGTTTTTATGGATTTGCAGAGCACTGGACAAATATGAAACTGTTGTTATTCATTTTCCTGCCTTGTGAGCAGGGCTGGGGGTTTCCAACTGTTGAATAATTTTACAGAACCACTGTTTTGGACCTTTTTTATGCATATCCACCTTATCAGAGAGAGCCAAGGATTCAGTGCCCTGCCCTTGGATGGGATTGTGGGCAAGGAAAGTGCCAAAAATCACTTATAAAAGTTTCTTTTTTACTTGCTTGGGCATCAAGGCTCCTCCTGCCTTGTGCAGGAATAAACTGCTCCCAATTTTCAACATCACAACGATTAATGGCAGAGATAGAAGATTGCAGAGGTTTAAATGCATTAAATGATTATAAAGATTTAAAAAAACCAGGAGTGAGAAGCTGGATGACAGGACCCTTTCCAGGCCTTGTATCCAGGATTAGGGATTCCACATCCACAAAACTCGTGGAAGACCAGCTCTTGTATTCCCACACACTTTGCAATGATATCTCCTGCTTCCAGTGGAAGTGCATCCCAAAAAAATGCAATTTACTCAGTCTATTAAACAG
Organism: Alaudala cheleensis; assembly: GCA_013398995.1. NCBI lineage: Eukaryota > Metazoa > Chordata > Aves > Passeriformes > Alaudidae > Alaudala > Alaudala cheleensis. The sequence goes on along the minus strand of VWYE01014310.1, from coordinate 32,933 downwards.
AGCAATGAACAGTGGAAGGAAAGAACAGCATGGCAGCCAAGCAGCAGGAATTGAGAGAAGATTTCATGGATTATCCAGGAGCACATCTGGATAGATGGAATAATCCAGCAAGGAGCTGTGATCATCACCTGACACTTTTCATTATGATTATTCTAACTGCTAATTAGATGTTGCCATTAATTTCCTTTCCCTGTTGTTTCCAGCAGCTTTTGGACCAGGGCTTTTCACCTGTTGCATTTCAGAGCTGTAAGAAAGACAGCACCAAGAGGGAAAAAATAAAAATAAAATGAGGCAGAGAGAGAGTTATTAGAGCCAGAAAAAAAAAGAAAATACTTCTGTGAAATAAATGGGGACAAATGCTGAGCCCAGGGATGGTGTTTGCAAAAAATGGCAGCCACTGGCCAACGCTCCCTTTCCTCATTATCCCTCATTTGTGGAGCTAAACCAGCCATTATCTCCAGGGAGGCTTTTGGAGGTAAATAGATGAGTAGGCATGTCCAGCTGATTTTTGCCATCCCCAGTGTTTATGTTTCATATTTTTTCCTGGGCACACTTCAATCAGATTCCATCAAAACTCGTGGCCGGATCAGTGGGGGGGGGTTTGGGCTGAAATGAAGAAGAATCCTTGCTCCAAATGATTCCCAGCTGCCCAAAACTTGATCTAGGAGGAGCTGAGCCATTTGTTGGGCGCTTTCAGAGCCTCAGGGGGTGGAAGTTTTTTGTGCAGATTTGGGTTTTTCCGTTCTATGTCCTCAGCAGCTCTCCCTGGTGAGAACAATTTCTCAAATCTTTAGGGTGTGCAGCCTTGGAAAAGGGGGGTGAAAATGAGCCCTTTTCCAGCTGGGCACATCCAGAGGGGCTGGAGGAGCCACAGAGTCTGGATCAGCCCCTCTGCAGAGTCACCTGTTGTGGTGCAGGCTCCTTTTTTCTTGTTCTTGCCAAGCTCAGGATGGATGAAACACAGGAAACGTAAGTTTGAGTTTGGACTTGGTGATTTATTATGCCTTATGTATTTATAGGGAATTTACAGACCCACAAGCCCTGAGCTCTATCTAGAAAAACGTGGCAAAAAAGACCACTACTGACTTTTTCTCATGGTTTTTAAGCACTATTTGCCCAATAACCAGATGATACTTCTGTTATTGATGTTTGTGACCCAATGGTGACCACTAAAGGTCTGCAATGGGACCTTTTTCACCCAGTGACAGAAACCACCCAAACCCATGAAGAAGAAGGAAGAATAAGGTGAAAGAAGACAATGCCTTAAATCCTCCACCTTGGCTCACACACATTACTAGATAATATAATAAAATCTTAAACCCTGAGTTTTTCACCCTGTTTTTCACACCCTTCTAATCAAACCCCACACCCACAGCCCCTGTGCTGTCACTCAATCTCAGGAGCCTCAAGTCCAATGTGGTGCTTGCTTGAGGCTCAGCACCCTTTTAACACAGAAAAACTCAAATTTTCAGCTTCCAGGCTTCCAACAGTCACCTCCTGCTCTTTATCACCCAGGAGATTTGTGCTAGGCTTGACCCATAACTGGACAAAGCCCAGCTTAGCAAAACTTGACCTCTCAAATCAAGTTTTGCATGGCAGATGTAATCTTTTAACATATTTTTCCAGCTTCCAGGCGTCACAGCAAGACTCTGGGGTGAGGTACAACATTTCAACGGGGCTTTGCTACTTGAGAAGAGGGATAATTTTGGATCTGATGGGCATCCCCCACTCAGAATTTTTCCAAAATAATCTGTTGTCAAGGAATTTTGTCCATACTGGCCCCCCACATGAGCTGGGTACTTTGGAGACAGCAGGAATACACCATTTGCATCCAGCTTTGGACAAGGCTGGATATCATTTGCCTGATCAGGTGGAAGTGATTCTTTGGGAAATTCCTTTTTTTTTGCATGGTGCACAAGGTGACAGCTGGAGGAGTAAAGAAATCCATGAATTTCCTATGGTTTTTCTCGCTGCTCAGTCTGGTGGCACAGGGAAAAGGCGAGTCCTGCCAAAGGAGAAGGATCTTCTTAATTTGCTCAAAGTTTGCAGCCCCTGCACGGTGACATGGGAAAGATTTGGGACTTTGACAGCTCCTCCACATGATGGGCTGGATCTCTCCTCACTCTGTAANGCTTTGGACAAGGCTGGATATCATTTGCCTGATCAGGTGGAAGTGATTCTTTGGGAAATTCCTTTTTTTTTGCATGGTGCACAAGGTGACAGCTGGAGGAGTAAAGAAATCCATGAATTTCCTATGGATTTGGTGTCCTAGGGCAAAAAAACTTAATTTTTTTCTCGCTGCTCAGTCTGGTGGCACAGGGAAAAGGCGAGTCCTGCCAAAGGAGAAGGATCTTCTTAATTTGCTCAAAGTTTGCAGCCCCTGCACGGTGACATGGGAAAGATTTGGGACTTTGACAGCTCCTCCACATGATGGGCTGGATCTCTCCTCACTCTGTAACTGGGGAAACAACACCCTGAGATGGTGGCTCGGTGCTCTGTGTGTTTTAACCTGAACTAGGTGATTTTTTAATTGTTTTACTGAATTGATTGACATCTCTCAGCCTTTGGCTGCTCCTGGCTCTCTGTCCTCAGCTGATGAGGAGCAGATTTGTGCATTTATCTCTGCACAAATTCATCTGTGCACATTTATCTGTGGTTTCTGTCACACAAAGTCCCCTCTGTCACACACAGGTGAGACTGGGCTCTGTCCTGCAGGGCAGCCAGAAGGAAACCCACAGCAATCCCAAACCCCCCAGGCATAAAAGCACGAAGGAAAAAAGTGAAATAACAGTCTGGCAGCCAGCAGAGAGCTGGTGGAAGGCACTGCTGTTGTCCTGCCAGCGTTTGTGATTCCCCTGCCAGCCCCACAACGCCTGGAACCGCTGGAAGGATTTTGTGTGGATTTTGGGTGGAGGTGGCTGAGGAGCAAAGGCAGCACAGGTGAGCCCTGCAGGCTGGGAAGCCACAGGGCTGCAGGAGGACCCCAGGTGTCGGTGCTTTTCAAGCCCTGAGCTGTTTTCCTTTCCCCACCCCGCTCTGGCCATGGTGACATTAATGGCTGGGTCGTGCCTGTGTTCTCCAAAGTTTCCCTCTGCAACGCCTGATCCCTGAAGATTATCCCTACATCTTCCTCGAGCTCTTTGTATTTAAACACTCCCTTCACAAAGGCAGCTTTCAAGCCTGCGTTTGAGAAGGAAATATTAAGCTGTTTTGACAGGGAAGAGACACGAATCAGAGAGGGTTTCTCTCGGCAGCCTGCGCCTCAGACCTCCCCAGCTCCTATTTATGCTGCTTTTGAGCACGAGGAGAGGCTGCTTTCATCTGTCCCATGGATTTCTGTTGCTGTGATCATTTCTCCCCTGGGAAAGGTGGCTGTGGCTCTTTCCACCACCACAGAAACACAAAAGGCTTTTTNNCCCCCCCCCAAAAAAACAAAAATTTTTTTTTTTTTTTTTTTTTTTTTTTTTTTTTTTTTTTTTTTTTGTCGGGGAGCCGATGTCGAGAATTTCCTGCTCTCTCACTTGGGGGTGGTGACTGTCTGGGAAAGAACATCTCAAGTGAGTTTCCCCAGATAAAACAGCACTTACCCTCCTCTTCCCATGCCCTGGACACCAGCATTCTCCAAACACGCTGTTTTCTTCTTCGTGGTGGGTTGNAAGGGAAGGGAAGGGAAGGGAAGGGAAGGGAAGGGAAGGGAGCAGCTTTGCTGATTTGTGGTTCAGAAGAATGCCCAATCCCAGATATTAAAGGTTGCCCAGATGTGCCCTGTGGATGACAAATCACCCTCCAACCTGGAGCAGAGTTGGGTGGTGGCTCAAAGCGCAGGGAAAAGGAGGGCAGGGGAAGCCAGGAGAGCAGAATCCAGGCCCCAGCCCTAGTGGAATCCTCCATCCTCCATCCGAGGAGTGCTTTCCATCTGGGTGTAAGTGAATTACCGTGCTGGGGGCTGATAGCCCCACTCGATAGCCCTGCCTGCCTTTAATGGGTTGATAAAAGGACGGTGACAAGGAGATAAATAGAGATAATACTCCAGGCTTCTTGCAGGAGAACCATTATCATTAGCAGCATTAATTAGCCCATAATAGACTGTACAAAAACACCAGATCCATCCAGTCCAAAGGGGAGCAAGCTGACAATTGTCAGTAATGTGATAGCTCAGCATTAGCACGCGCTGATCATTGAATATCTTTATCATCCTAACCTGGCCTCTGGAAAAGGGAGGAATTCCCAAGGCTGCCTTGCAGGCAGCATCTCCAGCCAAGTCATTAAAAAGATGCATGATTATGGAAGTGAGAGCTGCAAGGATGGGAGCAGGCTCCAGAAAACCCTCTGCCATCGAGCCAGCCCATGCAGGGATCAGTCCAGTGGTGCCCTCTGGAAGCTTTTTGCACTTAAAGGCACGTCCAGGTGAGGCTGAATTCCCTCTAAACCCAACAGCATTTCCCAGCAGAGACTGGCAGGGCCTTTGGAGAGCCTCCTGGAGAGATCTGGTGAAGAGAAGTGGAGAGAGGAACCCATAGGAAGTCAGAATTAGAATTGGAATTAGAATTAGAATTATCCGTTTCTCTATTGAGATATAATCCTCCATCCGAGGCAGCCCCAGATTCAGGGGTTCCAACCTCAAACCAACCTCATCATCCTGGATGATTTATCATCTCTGCCTGGATGTGCAGAGATGATAAATTACATCAAGGCAGAGAGCAGCATTTGCCCTGTTACCCTTTGGGCCAAACCCCAGTGCTGATGCTAAGGAGAGAAATGAACAGGGGAATCAGATTTGGTGTAAGGTGATCAGTTTTCTTTGCAAGAAATGAGTCACAGAACCACAGGTGGAGCCCCTTGGATCGAAGCTGAACCAGGGACACCTGGCTCATGCTCATGGAAGTTTATCCCAGCTGGAAAGTTCCAATCAGGGAATTTCACAGCCATCCCTGTTCAGCCATTTTAGCATTTCAGCCATCCAGTCCCTCCTAGTATCCAAACTGAACCTTTTCCCCCTAGAAAAACCAGAATTGCTCTCATCACTTTTTCAAGCACCTCCNAAGTTTATCCCAGCTGGAAAGTTCTAATCAGGGAATTTCACAGCCATCCCTGTTCAGCCATTTTAGCATTTCAGCCATCCTGGGATCCAAACTGAACCATTTTTGCTGAAAATTAAACCCACTTCTTCTTATTTTCCCCCTAGAAAAACTAGAATTGCTCTCATCACTTTTTCAAGTACTTGCAATCTCCTGGAAGACTATTATTCCATATTATTCCATTTATCCCACCTCCACTTGGTTTCTGTTCCCTTGGCTGAAGAAACACAGTTCCTTCAGCCTGTTTTGGTGATTCCAAAAGCAACCAAACTCCCAGAGAGGGTTCCCTCTGAGCCCAAAGCCCCTCTCAGCGAGGAGCCCTCAGACTTTCTTCCACGAAGCTTTTCTGCTTCAGGTTGCTTTTTTCCCCCACCACCATAAAGTGCACCAAGAGGAATATATGGAATTTTAATCCATCCTGAGGAGTGTGGGCTCTGGGAAGGTTTTTGGGAGGTCCTGGCAGGTTGGGCTGGTATCCAAACTG
>VWYE01014310.1:16003-26653 GCA_013398995.1 Alaudala cheleensis | reverse complement strand
GAGCCTCCTGGAGAGATCTGGTGAAGAGAAGTGGAGAGAGGAACCCATAGGAAGTCAGAATTAGAATTGGAATTAGAATTAGAATTATCCGTTTCTCTATTGAGATATAGATAGAATTTGAGTACAGCCCCAGATTCAGGGGTTCCAACCTCAAACCAACCTCATCATCCTGGATGATTTATCATCTCTGCCTGGATGTGCAGAGATGATAAATTACATCAAGGCAGAGAGCAGCATTTGCCCTGTTACCCTTTGGGCCAAACCCCAGTGCTGATGCTAAGGAGAGAAATGAACAGGGGAATCAGATTTGGTGTAAGGTGATCAGTTTTCTTTGCAAGAAATGAGTCACAGAACCACAGGTGGAGCCCCTTGGATCGAAGCTGAACCTGGGACACCTGGCTCATGCTCATGGAAGTTTATCCCAGCTGGAAAGTTCTAATCAGGGAATTTCACAGCCATCCCTGTTCAGCCATTTTAGCATTTCAGCCATCCTGGGATCCAAACTGAACCATTTTTGCTGAAAATTAAACCCACTTCTTCTTATTTTCCCCCTAGAAAAACTNGCCATTTTAGCATTTCAGCCATCCAGTCCCTCCTAGTATCCAAACTGAACCTTTTCCCCCTAGAAAAACCGCAGCAGCTCTCATCACTTTTTCAAGTACTTGCAATCTCCTGGAAGACTATTATTCCATATTATTCCATTTATCCCACCTCCACTTGGTTTCTGTTCCCTTGGCTGAAGAAACACAGTTCCTTCAGCCTGTTTTGGTGATTCCAAAAGCAACCAAACTCCCAGAGAGGGTTCCCTCTGAGCCCAAAGCCCCTCTCAGCGAGGAGCCCTCAGACTTTCTTCCACGAAGCTTTTCTGCTTCAGGTTGCTTTTTTCCCCCACCACCATAAAGTGCACCAAGAGGAATATATGGAATTTTAATCCATCCTGAGGAGTGTGGGCTCTGGGAAGGTTTTTGGGAGGTCCTGGCAGGTTGGGCTGGTATCCAAACTGGATTTTATTGCCTGACACTGGAGGTTATCCCAGGACTCTGCATCAGCCACAACCTTCCCAGGGAGCTCCCAGAAAAAGGCTGAGAGGGTTTTTAACTCACAGCCCCTGAGTGAAATGAAAACTTAAAAGTGGCATCTCCAGGAGATGTTTGATCCCAGGAGCTGAACTGAGGCTGGAATGAAACTCTGCTCTTGTGGAGACAGACCTAAACTGAGCCTGGATGTCCAACCCTTGAGATGAATTACACTTGATCAGATGGGTTTATGTGTCTCTGATTTTAATTTTCCCTGCCTCACAAATGCTCCAGTCCAAATAGAAGGAAAGGTTTATTAACTTACTAACTTATTAATTAATTTGTTTGTTTGTTTATTCAGTAATAGAGGCAATCCCTACTCCTTGGGTTGCCACCCTTTTTATACCTCAAATAATTTACTTTGATTTCTTGCAATCAGCTCCACCCAGAAAGGGTGAATTGTTTATTTGGTTTTTGTTTGTTTGTTCTGTGATACAGGCAATATTTGTGCTCCAAATTCCTTGGGATTCAGCACTTCCATGTCTAAAAGCATTTCTTTGATGATTGTACTGGGTGCTTTGACCAAACCAATCTTTCCAAGAAGAGGGACAACCAAGACCAGCCTGTCCTGGTGTGATGACATGAACTCCCCCCAGCAAGGCTTTTGCAGCTCCATTTCCCAGCTCCTCCATTTCCACTCTGTCCTTCCAAGAGGGAACTGACTTGGCACCAGCAGGGAGGAGCTGTGCTTATCCATACAATTGTATTTTTTTTGGGTGGCACAGCTGAGTTTTGGGAAGTGCTGGTTTAAAGGTTGCATTCCATGATCTGAGGGGTTTTTTTCCCCACCCTAAACAATTCTCTGCTTTCACCTGTGCTCAAGAATCAGCTTGGAAATGGAAATGGAAACATTTTTAGCTGTCCAAATCCAACAAAAAGCCTGGGTTGGGGTTTGGGAGGGAGGCAGGGGAAGAATGAAATCTTCCTTGGAGGGGGATAAGAACTGTGGCAAATGAAACAGAGCAGGCAGTACAAAGACTGACAGGCAGAGCCTGCTGGATCTATGGCTATTGACTGCAAGCTTGGTTAAAGTGGCACTTCCCAGTTAGAGCATCAACCCACCTGAAAGCAGAAAGGAAATATCAATAATGAAATGGTAAAGGCACAAAAAAAAAATGAAAAAAAAAAAATCAGAGCAGAGCTATGCTGTGAAATAACAGGACTGCACTGATTAAGACAGACAGAAAGTGATGGTGCTGCAACAACTCTTGGCAGTGCTGGGAATGAAAGTCTACATTTCATTGTGGAAAAAAAAAAAGCATAAAAGGAGATGAATTTGCTCCTGTGCTGCCTGCAGCTTTGGGTAGGCTGTAAAACAGTTTGCCTGGTTTCTCTGAAGGAATTGCTTTGAGCCAGTGTCCGAGTCAGGAGGGTTATTCTTTCCTTTCTTACAGAAGACACCTGGATACAGCACCCATTCCTCCAGCTCTGGATGGATCCACACCTCTCCAAGTATTTGATGAGGTCTGGAACGGCTCGAGGTCAGTGGTTTTCTGAAGGAAACAGATGAAGCAATCGGTTCTTGCTGCTTGGTGCACATTTCCCATTGCTTGAGGAGAAAATTGGCCCTGGAACTGTGAGTGTGCATCAGCCTGGGAGGGAGCAGGGGTCAGGCAGGCACAGCACTGTTAGAAATGAAAGGAAAATGGATCCCTTTGCGTGGTGCTGGGACTCAGGGCTCATTTCCCTGCAGCTCCACGTTATTTATGGCCTCTAATGGCCCCCTCCCAAATGGGGGCTGCTCCACAGATGGACCTGGCTCCCCAGAGGGGACTGTCCCAGCAGTTGGGCAGCAGCAGCCACCTCCTCCTCACTCTGTGATTGTCCAGGACACCCTGCAGGAGCTCCTTGCTTTGGGGTCAGGCTCAGGGTTTCACTGCCTTGAAGAAGCACTGGCTGTGCACAAAACCTGGAAATTATTTTGGAGCTCAAGGTAAATTCGTGTTTTGTGCAAAGAGTTTCCTTGCAAGGGAAGTTTTTCAGATTATGGTTTTCCTGTGCTCAAGATCAACACCCTAAATCCAGGATCTCCTCCCCTGTGGCTGCTTTAGGTTTGTGCATCTTGCTCACAGGAAAATTTCACAAAATCTCTTTTCCTGATGCAAAATCAGCTCCATAAACCTTGGCTTCCCTGCCCAGCTCCTTTTCCCCACATCCAAAAAGGCAGGACAGCTCCTTGTGGGACCACACCAAAACTCACATCTGGGCCAAAAAAAACCTGCTGGTGGTTGTTTTGTTGGTGCTCTCTTGGATGAAGGGTTTTGCATTTAAGGGGTTGTTTTCAACCAGGTTTATTCAGCAGATTTTCAAAATCATCCCGACTCAAAATACCAGGTTTGTGATGGTGCAAAATCTGTCCTTCCCCCCTCAGGTGGAGGCAGCTGCTCTCCCTTATTTTTTTACCACAGCCCAGCCCCTGCAGGTTGGATATTTGAGAAAATTTCTTTCCAAAAATGGGGTTTGAGCCCTGGCACAGGCTGCCCTGGGAAGTGGTGGAATCACCACCCCTGGAAATGGTAAAAAAAAAGTGTAGATGGGGCACTTGGGGATGTGGTTTCGTGGTTGGATTTGGCAGCGCTGGGTTAATGACTGGACTTAATGATCTTCGAGGTCTTTTGCAGACTTAATCATTCCATGGGTAGCCTGCAAAAAAAGAGAGGAAAAAAATCTGTTTTACCAGGGGAATATTTCCTCAGCTGGTGCAAAAATTGTAGCAACACTTTTCCAGAGGCCAGGGTGGATGACGGCAGCCCAAGGATTTCCCACCAATTCTGGATGGAATAAGCACAATTCATGGCAAGTCCTCAGCAAAACCAGCACACAGCTTGGTGCCGAAATTCCCCCACCATCTCAGCTATTTTTATGTTCAGCCAGCCCTGTGTTTATTTTCCCAGCATCATCCCCCTGCTTGTTTTACAGGAGCAGGGCTTGACACGCAGGGTGTCAGGCAAATAACTCGCCCAGTGCTTCGGGAAAAAAATAAAAATAAAGCCAGGGGGAGAGTCAGGAATCACAGCCTGGCACGGTGCAAATAAACACATCTGTCCTCTGGCTGCCTGGAAAACCTCGGGAGTGGCATTGAGGGGAAGGTGGGGAATTGGGAGCAGAGGGGGAAGGGGCAGGAGAAGGAGCTGAGGGCAGCGTTCAGTGAGGGTGGGTGTGAGTGGGAGGCACTCCGGGGATGGTTTGTGGGCTCTGCATCACACGTTCACCTCCCCTGGAAGCTGCTCGAGTTTCCTCTGCTCACTACCAAGGCAACACATTCCTGCAGGGAAGCAGGGGGAGCTCCCAGGGAGGGGTTGTGAACAGCAGAGAGAGCAGACACTCGTGGAGGCTCAATGGCCAAGCCCAGAGCAGCTCAAAAAATGCAGAAAAAAAAATTTTGCCATTAAAAACATCTCCCTGGGATTGACCTCATGAATAGCCAGAGCAGGGTGCCCCTGTGAGGGACAGGGAGTGTCAGATGTGCTGCTCAGAGGCTGAGGGATGCTCTGTGACCTGTGCTGATGGTGCTGGCAAGTTTTCCTCCTCACACCTGGCTCCAAACTCCTCTCCCTCAGCTCAGCTGCTCTGAAAACTGAGCAAAGGGAGGCGTTTTGGAAGGAGCTGGGAGCAGAGTGAGCCCTGCAGGGCATCCTGTGAACGGTAATGATCTGCCCTACAGCCCCTGCGGGTGTCACAGCCTGGGCTTGGCCCTCTCTGGGCCAGGGACTGTCCCCACACGTCCTGGGAGGAGCCCTGAGCCAAAGCTCAGCCCTGTGACACGACCAGGAGAGGGGCAGCTTCACCTGTCACCTCTCCCAGCAGGACTCACAGGCCTCAGGGAGGGAAGGGCTGGAGCTCAGCTGGCAGAGCTTTGGCTCAGTCACAGCACGGCCGGTGACCCCGTGGCCTTGGTGACAAAGCGTGCTCAGCCCTGGGGCTGGAGAGGGTGGACACCTCTGGCTGATTTATCCAGAGGCACCCACACAGCCCAGCAAGGTCCCAGCCCTGGGAAGTTTGTGGAAGATGGATAACACAGATATTAATGAGCCATAGGGGAAGGCAGCGGAAAATGGGAGGCAGAGCTGTACCTGGCACTTGCCTGCCAAATGTCATTGTCCCTTGTTGATGGAGGGAGTTGAACCTGGAGCTTCCCGTGCTGGGGGGACAGATCTCCAGGGGCTGCATGGAAGGGTGAGGATGTGGCTGCTCTGCTGACCCACCCACAGAGAGCTTCAAAGCTGAACCTCCAGACAGACAGTCCCAGTTAAGAACAGAAACATCCTCATTGTCTGCCCATGGACAGGCCTGGGAACAACAGAGAATTTCCCCACACTGCACTCCCCAAAAGCTGGGTGAGTTTGGCACAGCCCCTTGTTTGTTCAATCCGGGGATGCTGAGGGTGGCTTTCCATCCCACCCAAACCCAAACTGATCACCTGGTGCTTCCTCAAGACAAAGAATCACAGGTGATGCAACACACCCTAAAATACAGATGGTAAAGAGATCAGCCAGGCTGAGCCTTGGAACACCATTCCTGTGAAAATTGGGATTGTTCAGCCTAGAGGAGGCTTATTGTGACCTTTTAGTACCTAAAGTGGCTCCAGTGGCTGCAGAAGGACTTGGGATAAGGCCTGGAGTGACAGGACAAGGGGCAATGGATTCCCACTGCCAGAGGGCAGGGATAGATGGGATATTGGGAAGGAATTCCTGGCTGGGAGGGTGGGGAGGCCCTGGCAGGGGTTACCCAGAGAAGCTGTGGCTGCCTCTGGATCCCTGGGAGTGTCCAAGGCCTTTAATGATTGCAATGTGAAGTCTCCAACCAAGTGGAGGAGAGGTGGGAATTTATCCCTGGACAGGACAATAAAACACATCCCAACTTCTGGCTTTGACCTTTTCTTGACAAGATTTCTCCAGTTATCAAAAGCAACCAGAGATTTTTGGGTGCTTCTCTTTCACAGGGCCAATTTCCTGCCCCTCAGAGAGGATGGAGCTCCAGGAAGCCCAATCCTAACCCTCTGAATGGCAAATCCCCCTGCAGGGCTTCCCACAGGCCACCTAAACATGAATCCCTTGAATTCCCTCAGAAATGGATTCCCAGTCGCTCTGCTCCAGTCTGCAGCTGATTTTCACATTTGTCCCATCATCTCTAGTGCCTGACTCCTTTCAAGGCTTGTCCACGGTGTTTCAGCTGAGGGTTTGAAGCAGACTGAGGACAAATGGGGGTTTGCAGTGCTCCTCCCAGCCCGTTTCCTGCTGGCAGTGCCATTTCTCTTTCCCCAGACACACAATATTACGTGATTTTCCATGTTCAGATGAACAATGATAATCAAGACGACAAGAAGGGAAAGATTCACTTAATTTTTCTCTGCTCATGTGATACATTTCATGCTCCTGCCTCCCTCCCCCTGTTTACTCTGTGCTTTCACTGATTCCAGGATCTGTTACCGAGTATTCCTTGGAAACAACCCATCTCTGTTTACTGTCTCTGCAGGAGGTACTATTGCCTCTCACAGCTTAAATTCACTATTATTTTTTTTTCCCCTGTTTGTTTGTGTTTTTCCATCTCCAACCTTCCTTCTTGCCTGCATTTCCAGAGCAGGATATTTCAACTCTTTTGGGGACAAACCTGAGTGTGCAAGGATATTAAAGGTGTGCAAGGATATTAAAGGTGTGTGCAAGACATTTAATGGTCAGAGGCTGCTCTGGGTGCCCTGTTTTGGCACCTCACTGATGGGACCTCACCAGCCAAGGGCTACTCAGGGACTCCTCCTCATCATAACCCACAGGGTGAAGGGGACAAAACCCCCAATTTTAACCATTTCTACACCAAATCACCTGAATATGAGACAGGACTTGTCTCATATTGATTTTGATAAGACCAGGATGGTCTCTTCTAGCAGTGAGGGAATGGCCACTGCCCTGGACAGCACTCACAGCGACTTCATCCATGATTTTGGACATCAGCAGGAATTTCCTCATGGGAAGGGTGGCCAGAGGANGCCAAGGGCTACTCAGGGACTCCTCCTCATCATAACCCACAGGGTGAAGGGGACAAAACCCCCAATTTTAACCATTTCTACACCAAATCACCTGAATATGAGACAGGACTTGTCTCATATTGATTTTGATAAGACCAGGATGGTCTCTTCTAGCAGTGAGGGAATGGCCACTGCCCTGGACAGCCCTCACAGCGACTTCATCCATGATTTTGGACATCAGCGGGAATTTTCTCATGGGAAGGGTGGCCAGGGGCTGTTCAGGGAGGTTTGGAGTGCCCATCCATCCCTGGAGGTGTCCAAGGAAGGCCTGAATGTGGCACTGGGCTGGTGACAAGGTGGGGATTGGCCACAGCTTGGACTCCATGACCTTGGAGATCTCTTCCCATCTCAGTGATCCTCGGATTGTGTGACNTCATCCATGATTTTGGACATCAGCGGGAATTTTCTCATGGGAAGGGTGGCCAGGGGCTGTTCAGGGAGGTTTGGAGTGCCCATCCATCCCTGGAGGTGTCCAAGGAAGGCCTGAATGTGGCACTGGGCTGGTGACAAGGTGGGGATTGGCCACAGCTTGGACTCCATGACCTTGGAGATCTCTTCCCATCTCAGTGATCCTCGGATTGTGTGACCTTCATTTCCATGGGCACCAATGGACATCTGCTGGTTTTCCTGAGGGAGGGACACAGTACCAGGAGGTGAGGCTGGGAGATCAAATGGTTCCATGGCTTGTTTTGAGGTGACAGATGAGCTGTAGCCCTCAGCTTGGTCACTGATTCTACAGGAGCATTTTAAAAAGAGGCATATTCCTTTTTCTTCATATTTAGGAAGTCTCCTCATCTGGCAGTGCAGGTTTTCTGGGGTCAGTTCTAGGGTCTGGATTCTTGTCCTGATGTCAGTTCTAGGATCTGGATTCTTGCCCTGGGGCCGATTTTAGGTCTGGATTCCTGTCCTGGGGTCAGTTCTAGGGGCTGGATTCCTGCCCTGGGGTCAGTTCCAGGTCTGGATTCTTGCCCTGGGGTCAGTTCTAGGGTCTGAATTCCTGGCCAAGATCATCAGGATGGACACCAGCCTCATCTCCTCCTCCTCCAGCACTCAGCTGTGCCAGAAGGAGCTCACCCCAGTTCCAGCAGGAACAACAGTGTGAGGGGATGATCCTTCACCCTGAGGATGCTGGGTGAGGCTGACGTGGAGCAGCCTCAGTTTCTGGTTTAGTTTGGGTCAGCTCCTGCTCTCCCCAGCCACAGAGAATTCCTGCAGCGGTGCCTGGAGGGGGCAGAGGTGCCCCAGCTCACTGCAGGGTGGCAGGGACAGCAAAGGGAGAGCCCAGCAGAGACACAGCCCGTGGAAATCAGAGCCTGCACCTCCCCTTCCCCTGAGCCAGCACTGCAGCTCTCATTTCCAGGCAGCAGCCTGGAACTGCTTCCTTTGCCTCTCTGCAGGTGCCAAAGGTGCCTGAGCTGAGACAGGAGCTTTCAGGGTGGCTCATCACGAAATGCAGCACTCCCCAAAACCCTGCTGGGGCTGGAGCTGAGCTTTTCCCAGCTCTGCTTGTGTGCAAACTGTGCCCTGCTCCGGGGGCCAGCACAGCCTGTCAGGAGTGGGACAGGCACAGCCTTTGCCTGTCAGATGGGGGCATTTCTCTCTCTCTCTTTTTCCCTGTCTCGGTGCCTTTGGTGCAATGCAGCGTTTTCTGCTCTGGCTGCTTTGCTCACTGGAGCCCTGCGAGTGCTGGAGGAGATGAGGGAGATGCTGTGCAGAGCTGCTGGATGCAGCCACCATTCCCATCTCCGTGCTCAGCCTGGGGATGGAGCAGAGGCCTCAGGAAGGTGTTTTACAGCCTGGCTCTGCTGCTCTTAGCAAAGTGAGGACTGAGACAGCAAAGCTGTCCAGTGGGAGAGCCCAGTTTTGTGTCCAGAGCAGCTCAGAAAACATCTCAAGATGTTTCTTCTTCCATCAGCTGGTGGAAGACAACACCAACACATTGCTTGTCACATCTAGGATGGGAAAAAACCAGTAAATCCAGAGCTTTTCTGGCCAGCAATAGGGAAAAACCCATGTGCACCACCCTTGTGGTGTCCATGTCCACACCACAGAGCACCTGGGACATGGCTTGTCCATCACACTGAGACTGAAAAATTACACTTTGATAGATTTTTTTTAATTTTAGAAATGCNGAAGGAAGGAAGGAAGGAAGGAAGGAAGGAAGGAAGGAAGGAAGGAAGGAAGGAAGGAAGGAAGGAAGGAAGGAAGGAAGGAAGGAAGGAAGGAAGGAAGGAAGGAAGGAAGGAAGGAAGGAAGGAAGGAAGGAAGGAAGGAAGCCCAGAATTCCCAATTCCCCCTCACTCCTGTCCCCTGTAATGAGGATCAGAATTCCTCTTTCCCCAGCAGCCTTGGAGCCTGTTTGAAGCAATTTGGAGGCAATTGGATGCAAAGGAACAAACGAGTGGATATTGCAGTTTATGGATGGCTGAGTCAAACCCACAGGCAGTGATTAGAGGCCCACAGTCCCTTTCATGCCCACAGTAAGAAAATGACTTAAATTTGTTCCATTTTAGCTCCAAACAGGAGGTGAGGTTGTAGTGGGCTGGAATGTCAGCTATGCCACCTTTTAATGTTCATCTGGAGGGAAAACAAGACTGAACACATTTTTTTATTTTAATTTAAATAAAGTTTTGGGCGATCCAAAGCAAATTTCTCTGGCTTTGATCTTCTCCTGTTGGTTTGGATGCAAAGAGAGGATGGTGGAGAAAACAGAGAATGAATAATTACAACTTCTCTACTCTTTCTCCCACCTTCATTTGCCCTACAAATACTTTCCAAAGCAGCTTTTTACCTACCTGGCCCCTCCTTATCATGGTCTATGGTGGTTCCTCACCTTTTCCCCCACCTGTTTGCAGTTTGGATATTAAACCACCTTCTGTCACCAGCATCACTCTCATGGGTTTGGGTTGTTTATTCATTAAGATGGAAAAGATATAATAAGATTTCAAATGTATTTGTCAGCTTGTGACTCTCCCAGTCTTGTTTTTGGCACTCCTGGGATTCAGCCACCACGGCATCTGAGCCTGGATTTGGATGGCAAACCTCATCCTCTTCAAACTGATGGGAATTTGACGTTTTTCAAGGCTTTCAGAGACGTTACAAACAACAGTAAAAAGGAAAAAATAAAGTTTAAAAAAATCTGAAAAGACACTTAAAGCATCAACTGCTGAAGACATATCACGTTTTCAGTGGATTTAAAAAAAAGAGAGAGAATTAAAACAAACACTTCGTGGATGCTGAATTTCCATGCTGTTGATGGTAATTCTCATTCTGGTTCTTTTTTTTTTCTTTTGTCTTTTTTTTTCTATTTTTGCTTTTTTCTTCTTTGCCCTTTTTTCTTTTTTTCTCATCTATTTTTTTATTTTATTTTCTTTTTCTTGTTTTTTCCTTTGTTTTTTCTTTTTCTTTTTTTCTTGTTTTTTTTTCTTTTCTCTTTCGTTCTTCTCTTTATTTTTTTCTTTTGTTTCTTTTATCCTTTTTCCTTTTTTTTAACTTGTTTGTTCATTTTCCAAAAACAGTAACAGCAACAGAAATCAAACCAACAAATCCAAG
>VWYE01014310.1:0-15523 GCA_013398995.1 Alaudala cheleensis | reverse complement strand
TTTTGTTTCTTTTATCCTTCTTCCTTTTTTTTACTTGTTTGTTCCTTTTCCAAAAACAGTAACAGCTACAGAAATCAAGCCAACAAATCTAAGAAATTCCTACAGAAAAAAACCCCCCAGGCTCCTGAGCAAGCAAACAAGTGAGGAGATCTGATTTCCCAAAGAACCTGCAAGACCCCCCATCCCATTTTCATCAGGAATATTGCATCCATCAGAAACAATTCCTGCCTTTTTACAGGAATTCAGTGAAAACTCCCAGAGAGCTTGGTCCTCTCCTCAGGAAGGGAGACCAGTGCTTTGTTGTGGGTGGGAAATGGATGAATTCCATCAACAACTGAAAGGCTTCACAAACCAACCCCAGGCACAGAATCATGGAACTTTCACTTGGAAAAGCCTTTGGGATCACCAGGTCCAACCATTCCCAGCTCTGCCCAGGCCACCGCTGAGCCGTGTCCCCAAGTGCCACCTCCACATGGCCTTGAAATGGACGTGACCCCACCCCTGGGCAGTTGTGCTCTCAGGTTTTTAGGCCTTTGGAACCCTGAGAGTAGAAAAGTCTCTTTTCCCAGTCCCCACACCAAGAAGCAGAGCTGGAGTCTGTGTCTGTGTCTTTGCAGGTTGTTTATCCTTCTGTCATCTCTTCATTCTCTTTCTGCCCAGCACGGTCTGTGCAGGAGGTCAGAAAAGCCAGAGCTGTCCCACATGGGCAGGTTTAACTTTTTATACTAAAAACCATGTAGATAATGTTTACTTCTAATTGCCAATACCTATGACCTGTACAAATCCATTCTAATCCAATCCAAAAGTGCCTCCACCACAGCAGAAGATGGAGGGCAAGAAGAAGAAGGAAAAGGGCACACCCAGATTCCTCCATTTTGACCTCTTGAACCCCCTTCTAAAAATCCCCAAAATTCTACTTTTCACCCTGTGATAAATTAACCATCACTCTAATTACACTGGCAGCTTTTCCCAGGGGCTGAAATCAAAGGCACTGGTACTTTTGACTCTGTGCCAGGACCCTTGGACCTCTTGTGAGGCTCTTGGAACACCCAGAGGAATATCCTGGGCTCTTTGGGCTCTGACACTGTGCCAATCCCACAGCTGGGGCCAGAGGAGATGAGCCCTGTCCCTGTCCCTGTCCCTGTCCCTGTCCCTGTCCCTGCACTGCAGCAAACACCAGCCCTGCCAACTGCAGATCCTTTCCCACCTCCTCCTTGCTCACCAACCCTTTGGAGCCCAGCCACAAGGCTGGAAGAGAGCCCAGATATTGATGTTCCTGGACCTTGGCTGGTGGCAGCCAGTGTTTGGTTTTTTGTGGACAACTGCTGATCAAACAGAAATTCCCTGCCGGGGAAACAAGGGGAATCTTTTCTTCCCTGTTTTT
Organism: Alaudala cheleensis; assembly: GCA_013398995.1. Taxonomy (NCBI): domain Eukaryota; kingdom Metazoa; phylum Chordata; class Aves; order Passeriformes; family Alaudidae; genus Alaudala; species Alaudala cheleensis. Next base: position 14,139 of record VWYE01014310.1, on the reverse strand, counting down.
GCCCATCCATTTCCATGCCAGGGATGGACTGGGAGGATTTTGCCAGACAAAAATCTCCTTGGCAAAGCCCAAGCTTTGGCTGACACCTGTGCTGATATTCCCAGAGCCTGAAGAAACTGGGAGACAGTTTTGGATGAGGGGAAAGTTAAACTAACACTTAGGTAAAATTCCAAATCCTCTTCAGTGCTCTCCATCAGCCCTGCAGGGTTGGATTTCTGTCCCTAACATCAGTTTTCACTGATATCCAGCCCACAAACATCACTTTACACAGCCCCTCAAAGTGCCCCCCAAGTTTCCCCGAGACAAAAACGATGTGAGAACTCTGCAGTGGCAAAGCTGAGATGCAAAGAAATTACAATGAGGGTAAATAAATAATTACAACTTGAGGCAAAATAGCTCCAATTTGACTCAATTTGGCCTCCAGGATATCATGCTGTCCATCCCAACAAGGCTTTGTTATCCCCTGCTGGAGTCTGAGCCTTCCCCCAGGTTTGTGTTTGCATTGCTCCTGATCCTGCTGCTTTCAGCTCTGGTGGAACTCTGCAGCTCGTGGTGCTGTACATCCCAAAATATTTACAAAGGGAATAAGGCAGATGATGTTTGGAAACAAAAATAATAAAGATAATTAATTGTTTTGAAGACAGAGGATGGCTGGAGGCTGGCAGAGCTTGGCCATGAGGTATTCACAGAATCATGGAGTATCCTGAGCTGGAAGTGATCCACCAGGATCCTCTGGGAGGATTCCTTTTTCAGCCATGCATTTAGGAATAAATGTAATTTTTCCATCACAAATTATTTCTCAAAGCAGTAATTTTTTTCCCCAAACTACACTGTTTTCCCAGCAGCANGGAAACAAAAATAATAAAGATAATTAATTGTTTTGAAGACAGAGGATGGCTGGAGGCTGGCAGAGCTTGGCCATGAGGTCTGGAAGTAATCATGGAGTATCCTGAGCTGGAAGGGATCCACCAGGATCCTCTGGGAGGATTCCTTTTTCAGCCATGCATTTAGGAATAAATGTAATTTTTCCATCACAAATTATTTCTCAAAGCAGTAATTTTTTTCCCCAAACTACACTGTTTTCCCAGCAGCATCTTCGACACTGAAACCAGCACTCAATGGCTCAAATGTTTGGGTGGGAGCATTTCCCACTTGCCTTTAGCCTCATCCTCCCACAGTGGGAGATCTGCCTGGAATAAATCATGGGATCACAGAATGGTTTGGGTTGGGAGTGACCATAAAGTTCCTGTAGTTCCAACCCCCTGCCATAAGCAGGGACACAAAATCTCTTAAGGTTCCACCACCCTTTTCCCTCTGAGATCCTTAGAGGAAGATGCTTATCCAGGAAAAAAAAAGAATTGGAGCAATTCTCTTCAGGCAGCAGAGAGTGATCCATTGGAATCAATTTTTCTTATTTCCCAGCCTGAGTTAATATTTTCACTGAACTGAGAACTTGTGAGGATGTAAAGATAGAAATGTCTTCATCCAGCCATAACTGCAATGGAATCCCGTGGAATAAAAATAAACAGGGGGTTTCCAAACTGTCTTTCATACTCCCATCAAAGTTAGTTCTTCTGGAGGGAGCTTGGCACCCCTCCTTGGGATGACAGGAACGATGCTGGATGATTTCAGTGATGCCATTTCTGGGTTTGCTCTGTCACTGCTGCCCGTCTCTGCTCAGGAGGCTGAAAAGTCACCCAGTTTCCCTTGGACAAGTGACCCTCTGACCTGGACAGCAGTTCCTGGCAGTGGAAATATCCTTTAGTTGGATTGACTTTGAGTCAGTGACCTGGAGGGAAAAGCCTCTGGTGTTCCCTTGGTGGTCGAGCCAAAGGAACTTGTAGGTTACAGGAAAAATAGCAAAGCACCTGAATGGGTATTTTGAGTCCCAAGCATCAAAGAGCCACTAAATCCACGCAGAATAGCTCTGAAAATAATGTATTTGGATGTAACTAAGTAAAGGGAAAAGAGCTTTATCCTGACTTATTTCTGATTCACACCAGCCTAAAAAATCTGGAGGAGAGTGATGGCAACGGCTTAAGGAAATGTGGTGCCCTTGGAAAAAGGGAAAATTATTCAATTTGAGGGAGTGTCTGGGGCTGAACCCAATTTTTAGAGAGCTCAGTCACCTCTGGACACTGAAATGAGTAACCCAGAGGAGGCTCAAAGGCTTATCTAGAGAAAACTCTCTCTTAAAGGCCTGACTCTGAGTTTACAGGAGGATATTTCACATCCTCACTTCCACTTGGATGGAAAATGAAAACAGAAGAGGTTTGCTGCGTTTGATTCCAGATCCAGGAAGTTCAAACCCAGAGCTGAAGTCAGATATTTAAGAGAGGAAAAAAAGGAAGGGAAAAAAGCCCCAGAGCAGCTTGATGATGAGGTCTGGGGCAAGCCTTGCTCTATTCAAACCCACATTCCCGGCCCCAGTGGTTTGAGCTGTGGGATCAGCTGAACCTCAGGAGTCACCAAGACACGGGATACAACCAACTATATCTACTATAGCTACCTCTTGATATTCTTCCCCCAGAACCAGGAGAATTCAGGTGAAGTCTCTTCTCTAAGACAGGGATGAAACTGGAAATTTTGCCTGGGTGCAGATCCCAGTGATGGAGAAGGTTCCTGCAATTTTCCCTCTGAAATTTCCTTCACGTGAAGTTTCCTTCATGTGAGTGAACCACAGGGACCAGTGCAGGGTCCCCCCTTTTCCTTTTGCTTCCTTCACCCCATGAACAAACCAAAACAGGGCACAAGGCACCCCCACACGCTTTAAACCCAAGTTTTAGGACAAAGAGAAGCGGCTGCCTCGGAGAGCAGGCCCGGGATGATGCTGCCCTCATTGAACTGCCTCGCCAGCGCTTTTCACGGCACTTTAAAACCCCATCAAGGCGTCATCAAACCGCCTTTCACTTCCAAACCCAAATGGCCATGGAATGGAGCCCGGAGTGAAATGCTAAATTGGATCCCATCAAACCAGCCTCAGATCACACGGGCTGAGCGGGGAATGAATGGCTCCTAACGACGGAGTTCATCATTATAAAGTAATGACAAAGGATACAGAACCACCGAGGTCTCCAGCGGAGCAGCCAACCCTTCACCCGCCCCCTCCCCTCTCTCCATCGCCTGCTGATTTTTTCCTATTAGGGTGAAACTTTTTTTTTTTTTCCTGGGGTGTGTTTTTTTTTTCCTCCCTGTAACTGCCAAAGGGTTTCAGGACTCATTCAGGATAAATTATTCAGTCGAAACGGAGACGCCCATAAATCTTAAACGGCAAACAATGGAGGGTTCTCCCTTTAGACGCGCGGAGCCTGCACAACCAATCTCCTGCTAAGCGATGGTGTGTCCCGCTCCAGCTGCTGATGGCAGAATTTACGGGGGGTAGCATTTGTTTCCTTGTGTGTGTCTATATTTAGGTTGCCACAGGGCCTCCCCTTCCCACAGCGACGTGTGAACTGGTCACCCTGGGAGAGGGAGAGAGGGGAAACAGCTCACCCACTCTGGGAAAGGCTCCACCACGCAAACTTCCAGCTATTTTGCCTGTTCTACAAGAACACTTCCAAGTGGGAGAAAGGATGGAGCAGCTTGTGTAAGCGAATTAGGATTAGCAGCCCCTAAATGTGTTGTTTTTGCTGAGATTGAAGCCTCTCACGTAGCGGGACTTGTGCTGCTCCCTTTGGAAAGCCCGGCGTGAAATCCAAACTGTTTAAAGCGATTCCAGGCACCCTGAGCCCAGCGGAGCCAGCTGGAAAGGAGGTGAAGCTCCAGACCAGCCCTTCCATCCCTGCTCCATCACCACCCGGGCGAGCCCCTCCTCTTTCCCTCCTCCAGAATTCAAAGCACACACTTCAGTTCGCAGCATCTGGAGGGTGTCGCTGCTCCTCGAGGAGGAGAACCAGCTCCAAAACACAGCAAATCCCCGGCACAGCTCGGCTGCCAGCACCCAGCTGAGATAACACTGTGGGCTAGCACCAGCTCCGGCCACCGCGCCGGGGACGGCTGCCAGCGCATCCCGGGCGTGGAAAGCACATTTCCCCCCCTGGCTGGGTGAGGAGCTGGCCTTCTGTGTTTAGATCTCTCCTCCACACTGCACACCCACTCCTCCCCTCCATCTGCCGTGCCCCGGGCCAAGTCTGGAGTTGTGCATCTTCCCGGCAGAACCTTCCCCACAGCCCGGATCCGCCCGAGCGCTGCTGGGCACCCCGAGAGGAGCCAAGCTGGGAGCTCTGCTGCCATCCCCCCCTGCCCCCACGGCAGCTGCAGCGACTGCCCGGGCTCCTCTCGGCCTTCCAGGGCCATCTGGACAGGCTCAGACCTGGTGCCCAGGGGGATGGAGGAAGGCCGGCAGCGGCACCTTGGTGTTGTCAGCCGGGGAGGAAAGTTACGGTCTGGAATCCATGGGATGCTCACGGCTCTTCCTCGAGCTCCTTTATGTCTGCCGAGTCCTCTGGGGGGATGGCATGGACTCCTAATGGATGCTGCATTAGCTAATCCAGTGATTCAATTACTCCTAAATACTCTCTGGTGGCCAGGGCTGGCCTTCCTGCTCACTTACTGGAAATAGTCGCTCTTCCAGGGGGAGGGGAGCAGAGCTTCCATTGTGAGAAGCAGAGCCCCTCTCTGTTTCCTTTGTGTTGTCCTTCCACGCGGCTTCCAAGGGCAGGGATGGAGGCACAGAGACCTGACTGAGATCCTCCCTTCCCATGGGACAGCCCTTCCTGACCCTGACTGAGATCCAGGGCCTCCCTCCCCATGGGACAACCCTTCCTGACTCCATGGCTGAGTCCCATGGAGTCCCTGCTCAGCCCTGCCCCAGTAGCCACCAGCTGCTGGGAGCTGCCCTGCACTCACCTGGCTCAGGTGAAGCCAGAGGTGCTGAGTCCTGCTGACACTCAAATCCCTGCAAACACGATCCAGGTGATGTTGCCTCACCCATTTGCTGTGGTCATCCTTCAGCTGGACAGCCCTGTGTCCAGTGCTGGGTTCAGGACAGACACTGAGGGGCTGGAGTGTGTCCAGGGAAGGGTTTGGAGCACCAGGAGAGGCTGAGGGAGCTGGGAAGGGGCTGAGCCTGGAGAAAATGAGGTAGGGAGCTGGCCTTGTGGCTCTGCACAAGTCCCTGCCAGGAGGGGACAGCCCCAGGTTGGGCTCTGGGACAGGGAACAGGGACAGGAGGAGAGGGAACGGCCTCAAGTTGCACCAAGGGAGGTTTCTACTGGATATTTGGGGAAAATTTCTCCCCTGGAAGGGTTGTCCAGCCCTGGCACAGCTGCCCAGGGAGTAGAATCACCATCCCTGGAGGGATTTAAAGCCGTGTGGATGTGGCACTTGGGGACAGGGGTTACTGGTGATCTTGGCAGTGCTGGGGAATGGTTGGATTTGGTGATCTTTGAGGGTTTTCCCAGCCTAAATGATTCCATGATTCTATGATCCCTAAAGGAGATGGCAAAACTGGGCTGGACAGACACCTGTCCATGAAATCATTGTTTCTTCTGCTGCCCAAATTCACACTGCAGCTTTAAAGGCACATCTCTTCATTTCCTACACTCTCTGCCTCTGCATGGATAAACCTGTGTGTCCTACAGCCAATCTCAGTGCTTTGCAGTATGGACAGAGATTTATAAGCCTAAGATCATCATTAGTCCTAGTTCTTGAAAGCACAGATGAGATGAGAGACAAATTTGCCACTCAGAGGACTAAGAAGCTCCTGCCAGAGAAGAGGAGGTTTGATCCTGGAGTGTGAGGTGGCTGCAGATTGGGGTGGATGCACACATGGAAACAGTGCTCCCCTCTGGAAAGTGCTCAGCCAGGCCACAGGAGGGGTTGCCATCAGTCTCAAGAGGCTTTTACATAATAAAACACTTCCTTAGAAAAACAATTTATTAGAAACAGACGGAAAAATGAGGGGAAATTTGCAGAGAATGAGAGTGCCAGGCACATCTCCCTTTGATTTGTCAGGGATGAGCCATCAAAGAAGATCCACTTTTGGCTTAACTTTTACATTTAGGATTTTTATACTCACTTTTGACCAGGGAAGAGCTAAAGTGTGTGCAAAAGACATTGTCTGCATGGCCTTGAAAGGGAAAGAGAAAATCTTACAAGCTTCTGCCAAAAACTTCACATGGCCAGGAACCACAAGGCAGACTTCTTACATTGGTTCTTAGCCCTCAAGAGCAGAAAAAAACAAATGGATCTATTAAATTAAAAATTAAAGCACATTAAAAATAAAAAAAAATTAAATATTCAAAGGTATATTTAATATATATGTCTGTATATACACAAATGTTTCTCTTCAGGGCTGTTCCAGTATTTTCAGGGCTGAAAATTCCCCATTATATTTAGGGAAAACCCTTTGTCTTAATCCAGCAGTCAAAGGTGGGGCACATCACATGGGGAGAGTGGAAAGGGAGGTATAAAGTGAAAACCTGCAACACAGGACAGGCAGAAGAGATCATAAATTCAGGGGAAAAGAATCAGACAGAAGCAGCCTGAAATTCAGATAAACAGTGCCTTTTCTGTGCATTCCAGAATTAATTTAGAGAAGAAATAATGGGTGAGGAAGGATTGGGATTGGAGTCACCTCAGAAGGTGGAACAAAGTGTGAAATAATTTTGTTTGTGTAACCCAGGAGGTGCAAAGTTCCTGCTGTTCTTTGCCCTGGTGGAGACAACCACATGGTTGTGGGGATCACTCAGCCCCANGCAAAGTTCCTGCTGTTCTTTGCCTTGGTGGGTCTGGAGACAACCCACACAGGCTGCCAGGGGTTAGATTTAAAACCCCTAAAATCCTTCTCAACCCTCCAGACCAAACCTCAGGCGTTCAGGAAGAGCCAGAACGAGGCAGGGGGACCAGGGGCATTTCCAGGCTCTGTTTGTGCACCTCACTGGTGGCAGTGATGGAGTTAACTCTGCTCCCATCTCCACGTGGAGCAGGCAGCCTGCCAGAGGCTCCAAGTCTGGGAAATCAGCAGGCACATCTTGGCTCCCTGGGAGCAGATTGTTACCTCGGCTCAGCTCCGGGTGAGGGCATCCCGCGGTCACAGCCCAGTGTCCCCAGGCCACAGCAGGGAAGGACCTGGAACAGAGACTGGGCAGAGCCAGAGAATAAAGGAGATATTGATTGAAAGGCTTTAGGAGACACCTTGGGCAGGACAAGAGTCTGGTCAGGGCTGCACCCAAGGTGGGCCCAAAATGGGCACAAAATGGACCCAAAATGGGCACAAACTGGACGCCCAGTCATGAGGTCTCACAATATTATAAGTTTTTGGTCCATTTGCACATTGGGGTTTAATTGTCCAGTTACAGCTTTGGGTTCTGAAGCATCCTTCTTGTTTTCTCCCTTCATCCCAACCTGGTTTGTGCTTTTGGGCCTGAAAACTTGTACTCCTTGTCCTTGGTCTTAAGCAGGAAAAGGATTTGTTTTGTCTCCCTACTCTGTGAATAGAACTCACTAGCACTTAATGTGAGGCTCAGAACTGCACCCCTGGGCAGCACAGAATCTGAACAACGTGAAAGCTAAAACTTAAGGCATCAGCAGAGTTCTGGGGACCTGCAAAGAGGAAATGGCTTTGGATCTCCACCAAGTCCTGGCAGTCGTGGCTCCACCAGCATCCTCTGTCCTGGTGGAACCTGCTGAGCCTTCGTGTTCCACCCCTGGCAACCTCCAGCCTTCCACGCTGCTCTCAAGGGCTGGAAGTTCCCCAAATCCACCCTGAATCCTTCCCCTCATGCTGATCTCACTGCAAGGACCACCAGACTTGCTGGTTTGAGCTGCAGCAAAACCAGCTTAGCTGGGTTACAGGGCATTGAAATCTTGTGAGGGTCCCGAGGGGGCAAGGTGGGCACAGCACCATCCCCTCACCCAAAAGGCTGTGGCTGTGCAGCTGAGCACCTCTGTCCACCTGAGGAGCACCTTCCCAAGGCAATGCACCAGATCCATCAGGGAACTGCCCTCTCCAGCATTATTTCAGGGGCACAACCATCGAATGAGCTTCAGGTAGCGGAGCCACACCACCAAAACCCCCTTGCAAAGCCTGCCAGATCAGAAAGCACAGCTGTCAGGAGAACCTGGGTACATTCTGGAATGTGATCCATTTAGAGGGGGGGAAAAAACCCAGCAAATCCACAGCTCACCCTGTGCTGTTCCCTCGAGCTGGAGCTCAGACACAGAATTATGGGGCTGTTATTTGGGATGGAAGGAAGATCCATCAGAAGCCATTGGGGCAGGGCATGCAGCACATTGGAGCAGCACGAGCTGGGGGGACCCCATCTGCTCCAGCCAGCCCTGTCACAGTGCCCAGCTTGCATTTTATCTGTGCATCCTGGCTGCAGCCACCAGGATCCACACGGGATAATCCTCCCCAGCCCCCTTTTGCTCTCAGCCTGCAGAGAATTCCAAGCAGCACCAGGAGCTGGAGCAGAATCGGCCGCGGCGTCACCGAATCAGCTGGAAAGTTTTGCAGAGCTGCAGCGAGGCAGGAGAGCTCGTTTTTCCCAGCTGATGAAAAGCCTGCAGAGCGTTTTTAACAAATCCATTGAGGGGAAACCCCGGGATGGGCGGCAGGAGGGGGACAAGGGGTTGTTACGGAGAAAAATCCTCTCTTAAACCACACAGAACTCTTGGAGAGAGGCCCGGCGGTGGCACGATGAATTACGGAAAATCATCAACTCCTAAAAATGAAACGGCCACGGCGCTGTAACAAATCAGCTCTGAAAAATACACACTCAAACCCCGCTGGGAGGTGGAATCCAGACTGTGTGACGATATGGCTTCATCACAGCCCACACAGCAATCAGGGCACGAGGCCTTGAGCAGGCACAGAGCTGCTGTTTGTCCACCCAGCCCAGAACAGACCCGCCAGGGTCATGTCCAGCAGCCAGACATCAAGCAGGGGCTGGTGAGAGGCATCTCTGTGATGTGCAGCTTTGAAAGCCTGTCCTGTACTTTGAATCCTTGCTCTGAACCCACCCCAGTCCGTATCCCTGCTTTCCTGGAGCCTGCTGTTCCTTGGTGTCTGTCCCTGACCAGGAATTCAGCTGTGCCTGCTGCTTCCCACAAAGCCTTTCCCTGATTTGTGCCTGATGCCAGCTCCTGCTCCTTCCCTGCTCCTCAGTTTTGTTTCATGCTCTCTTTGCTGGTTTTTGCCCTCTGACCATCATGCTTTGTGCAGCAGCACTCACAAACCGGGCACCTTCAACACTGGAGAGCTGGCTTAGCTTCCAGTCATAGAATCATGGAATGGTTTAGGTTGGAAGGTGTTGGAACCCTGGAAGCTGAAAATTTGAGTTTTTCTGTGTTAAAAAGTGCTGACCCTCAAGCAAGCACCACATTGGACTTGAGGCTCCTGAGACTGAGTGACAGCACAGGGGCTGTGGGTGTGGGGTTTGATAAGAAGTGTGTGATCTCACAGGGTGAAAATTTTAGGGTTTAAGATTTTAGTATCTAGTAATGTGTGTGAGCCAAGATGGAAGAATTAGGGCATTGTCTGAGACTTCCTTTTTTACCTTCTTCTTCCTTCTTCAGAGGTTTGGGTGGTTTTCTGTGATTGGGTGAAAAAGGTCCTCATGGCAGACCTTCAGTGCTCATAATTGAGTTAAAAACATCAATAACAGAGGTGTCATCTCATTGTTGGGTAAATAGTACTTAAAAACCTTGAGAAAGAGTCAGTAGTGGCCATTTTGCCATGTTTTTCTAGCAGGTGGTTAGAGTGAGTCAGTAAATATTCTGTAAATTGATCAGAGATAATAAATCACCAAGTCAGAAGTCAAATTTTGTTTCCCATGAATCATCCATCCTGACCTTGGCAAGAACAAGGAAAAAGAACCCACAGAGTAACAGGAAAGGACCTTAATGATCATCTCATTCCAACCCCCTGCCATGGGCAGGGACACCTTCCACCATCCCAGGTTGCTCCAACCCCTTGGACGCTTCCAGGGATCCAGGGCAGCCACAGCTTCTCTGGATCACCTGTTCCCACAATAACCTGTATCCCAACACAGCCAATATCCAGGTGTCTGTCCTCTTTCCACTGCAGGATTTGCATCTGCAGCCTTCCTTTTGCACGGGATGGAGGATTTGAAAGCAGCCTGGCAGAAGAACGGGGGCTTTGCCATCAAAGGAGCCAACAGGAAGCTTGGCCAAGTGCCTCACCCATGGGGAGTCTCTGTGAGGGAATCCCTCAGCACCGTGGAGCATTTCTGTGGCAGATGCTCAGTGGAGTTGATTAGAGAGAAATTATCTCCCCCTCCCAGGCCACCCCTGGCCTTCCCTCTCAATTCAGGTGGAGAAAGGGGTTGAAGAGAGAAATCTCTCTCCTTTTCAAGTGCTTCCTCCTCCGTGCTACAAAGTGTTGTTCCTACCCTCCAGTGCAGCACACCAACCTTTCCCTGGGCTCCCAAGGAACAAGTCCCACTATTTTCTGCAAGTGAACTTTAAAGAGGAGGAAGCCTTTGTTTCCCGGCTCCTTTCAGGTGCTGATCAATACCGGTGCTTCAAACCCCCACAAACACACCTTTCCCTGCAGTCAAACCAACCCTGGAGGCTCCTTCTGATGCTGGGCAGCTTTTTTTTTCCCCAGCCCTGCTCCCTCACCCCTCTGCCAGAGCAGGAGCCAGGGGCTGGCACATCCTGCATTCCAGCCAGCTCCACATCCACCCAGCCAATTCCTGAGCGGCTGCCACGGGAGCAGGGACCAATGCCACCTCCCGGGGTGACATCTCAGTGGCACAGGGCAGCCCATCTCAATCCCAGCTCATCCACAATGCAGCCAGGCTGCCCACGGCTTCTCGCTGTTGCTTTCCATACGGGATGAGCAGGGAAATCACCGGTCATTGGCAACAACAGACAGAGGGATCCCCAGGGCAAACTTTGTGTTGTGTTCATAAAGCCAGCCCTCCTCACAGGCAGCCTGGCTGCCCGTGGCAGAGCTGCTGCTCAGAGCATCTTGGAAAACACAGGTTTTATTTCAGCTGTGCCAAAAAATTAACCTTATGCGAGGCACAGCGCGGTTTTTAAGGAGATCTTCTCTGCCCTGTCGAGTTTAAAATTCAAACAGGCAAGAAAATGTGGGAAGGGAACAGGAGACTTAGGGAGGTGAGCTGGCTTTCCAAAATCGGGTGGGATATTAGCTCAGAGCTGGGAATGCCCCTTGGGAAGGCTGAGCTGGAACAGAGACTGAACAGAGCCAGAGAATAAAGGAGATATTTATTAAAAGACCTTTAAGGACACACTTTGGGCAGGACAAGAGCCTGGCCAGGGCTGCACCCAAGACGGACTCAAAATGGGCACAAAATGGACCCAAAATGGGCACAAAATGGACCCAAAATGGTCACAAAATGGCCCCTGGTCACGAGGTCTCACACTTTGATAAGTTTGGGTCCATTTGCACATTGGGGTTTAATTGTCCCATTCCAGCTCCAGGCTGGGAGGTCTCATCCTTCTTGTTCCTCCCTTCAGCCCAGCCTTGGTTGTGCTTTTGGGGCTGAAAGTTGTCCTTGGTTTTCAGCAGGGACAGGATTTGTTTTGTGTCCCTGCTCTGTGCAGAGCTCACTGACACTGAATGTGAGCTCAGAGCTGCACCTGAGGCACCACAGGATCTGAAACACATGAAAGCTAAAACTGAAGGCATCATGGTGTCCAGCCAGAGGCAGAACCACAGCAGCATGGGTGGAACCATCCTCTTAAAGACATATTTAAATATTCCAGGTGCTGGAGTGTTTATCATTTTTCTTGGTCCCTCACCCTGGCCATCAGGAATTGATATCTCTGATATTTAACCTGAAGTGCTCCTCTCCCCAACCACAATCCAGTTTACTGCCCAACATTATTTCTCTCCTCTGGTGTTTTACACACTTCAGAGATCTTTAGTGTTTTAGGACCTGTTGTGGGATGTGCTCCTACCTGTCATTGCCCAGTGGAACTGCACACGTGCTCCCTGATCCTCTCACTGCTCTTCCCTGAATAATTCTGCTTTGTGCAAGTCATTCAGGTGATGCTGTGCCAAATTACCAATTTAAAGAGAGGCAGAGGCCTGACAACTTCTTCCCATCCAAATCATCTGGGAGCAGCAGGGTCTGTCTTTGGGATACAGCTGATCCCCCAGTCTGGATTTATAGGGATTAAAGAAAAACCTCTGACCTCATTTGGGACCCATAAACAGAAACCATAACACCTGCTGCCAGCCCAACACCATGAATGGCTGTGGCCAAAATTATGTGTCCTTGCTGGATAAAAATTCATGTTTGAAACTGCCCTCCATGGCTGCAGCATCCTGTGAGGAGAAGATCATTCCTTTGGAAACCAGGGAAGGATGTTTAGAGCAGCATTATCCATGTAGATATAGAGAAATAAATATATAAATACAGAAAGGAAGCAATGCAGGCATGACTGTTCTGGCCTAGTGGAAGGTGTCCCTGCCATGGCAGAGGGGTTGGAACAAGAGGGTCTTTTAAGGTCCTTTCAAACCCAAACCACTCTGTGATTTTATAATTTAATTTTTTTTTTTTTTAATCTTGGCTCATCCAGGTAGTTGGATTTCTGTTTTGCAGAGCTGGAAAAGCCCCAAATCTCCCCAGGATCTTCATTTGCGGCTGGTACCCCGTAATTTTTTTTTTTTTTATTACTGATTCAGACATGGGAGATCATTTAATTTTTGGGGGATAACGAAGTGAGGGCAGTTGTTGGGATTCAGGAGGACACAACCATTTTGCAGGCTGATCTGAACAGAGAAGGTGAGGAGGCCCAGCAGTAGAATATGAAATTCAGTGTGACTGAGCATGGAGGGACTCACAGGGGTACGAGCACTCTCAAGTCAAGCACAGTTTAAGTGATGCTGAATGAGCAACACAAAGTAAAATTCAGACTTCACCCCCAGAATCAACATTGCACAGGGACGTGATATAAAGTCTGGGAGGGGTCAGGGGTCAGCAGGAGAAGCAGGTGAGGGCAGCAGCAGGCTCAGCTAATGACCACTAAGGCACTTAGAAGGAGACTCATTTGCTTCCCTTTCTGATGCCAAGCCCCGTCCTCAGCTGCTCCTCAAAGCTGTCAGGCCACTCACACCCTGCTTCCTGATCTTCATTACTTGGCCAAAGTTTAATTGGCCCAGCTGATGCTCCCCCGAGCTGGGTGCCTGCTGCAGGCTGGGGAGTTGGTGATTTGTGTTGTTATTTGCCAGAGGAGGGGAGGAAGCTCAGGTTTCAATACAAGATGAGCCCAACGCATTCCGAATCAAAATGCATCAGAAAAACCATGAGAAAAGATTGTTTCAGCTTTCCAGAGGAGCAGGGCTGGCTCTTCCATGCTTTGGAATAGGGTTTTGACATGAGAAAGGAGAGTTGGGGTCATTCTGATACCTGGGGAATGGCTTTTTCCCCACTCCCTGGGGGTGGTGTATTTGCTAAGGTAAAAACCTCCAAAAACTTCAGCTTTCCAATTATTCAGGAAAAGCTTCTTAGTAGATGGGGACCACATCCCCTGAGTCATTTCTGTGCACTGGCCATCCTCCTTCCCCTCACCCATCCAGGATGAACCCTGGAAGATCTGCCTTGCTAATCCACCCCAGGGATGGTCCCCTCTTAGTTAGGACAGGAATTTGGAGCAAGAACGTTTTTCTCCATCAGCTCATCAGGGCTCCTTTTGGCTTCCCAAGCAATGACTGAAGAAANTTGGACATCCATCACAGGACATTCCTTACAGCCCTGCCACCAGCAAGAGTAAAAAAAAGGGAAGGAATGAGAGAGGACTTGACACAAGCAGGTGTTATCTGAGAGTCTCTGGATTGATAGGACAGATGTTGATTGTCCAAACCATGACAAGGAATCATTTTGGGATGCACTGCTGGGCTTGGGCCAGAATCCTGCTCTCAGCCCAAATCCTGGCCCATGTTTTTCAGCACTGACGTGGCCTTGGTGCCCCCATCCCAAAATTTTTCCACAGTCAGGAGACAGAAATGAGACTTTTCTACTCTCACCTGCAGCTCCACACAGAGCACCCATCACCCTCTGCAGGGTGAATCTCAGAGATGAATCCTGGTGACAACCAACAGACCAGGCATGAATTCAAGGAAATTCAGCCTTATTCCTTATTAAAAAAAGCAGAAAAGCTAAGAAGAATAAAGAATCTGTTTATACCCCTGAGCAAAAT
>VWYE01014309.1:18404-34690 GCA_013398995.1 Alaudala cheleensis | reverse complement strand
GCCAATCTCTCAGAATCATTGAGAGTGATGGAAGTCCCAACTGAAGCAGTCCCATGTCTTCAGTGACCTCATTTATTTTTCTGAGATCATGAAGCAATCTCCATGAGCCTGAAGCTTTTTTACGAATGAAAAACACTGGAGAATTCCAGGGATTTTTTCTTGTTTTGATGTGTCCCATTTGCCGTTGCTGTTTGTCTAGATTTTTCAGAGCACTCAATTTTTTTCCTTTCAAGGGGCCGCTGATCCACCCAGACAGGGTTGTCTGTTTTCCAAGTCAATTCCTGAGTGGTGAGTGCCGCAGTGACCCCCACTAAAAATCCACTTCCACTCTCATGTCCCACTGTAATAAGAGATCTCTTCCCCATACTGTAATTGGCTTTTGCACAATGAAAGGACGAATGACTGCTGTCTTTCCTCCTGGTCCTGAGGTGCCAATTGTGTTGTCACTCTGCAGACATATGGACTCTCCTCCTATGCCTGAGAGGGACCCCAAGGGAGCACCTAAATTCAGTTCTCGTGGCCAAAAAATGTACACGCTCAGGGCTCCCACATGCTTTAAATACTTTTCTTGTTGCGTAGTCACTCTTTTCGAAAAACTAGTTTTATATTATCTTGGAACGTATTTGCATTTTTTGCATATTTTCAGCCTAAGGCGTCTTCTCATCTCCTCATCTCTTAAGATTCAACGTCTTTCTCACAGACCTCAGTTTCTTAATGCTGCCTAAATAAAAATGTCTCCACTATGACTTTCTTTTCACTCTAGAGAGGACTAATGTTCTGTAAGCTTCACTTTGGCAAAGAAAGAGTTAACTCCAGCTGGAGTTTGCAGATGGTCATGTGATCTCAGCCAGGCAGTGGCAGCAGCTCGAAAGATTCTAAAGCCACAAGAAGCGAGCAGGAACGGCGACCAGGACTTCAGTAGCTGAGCTAGGAGATGTGTTCTCTCCCCCTTCACCCCTCGGTCTCGTTTGGGGTGGCTCAATTCGGGCTCAAAGCTGCTCCAGATTGGGGGATGGTGGCTTGGGCAATTAGATGTAATTTCTCCTTCCCCACTGGCAGCTGTTGGAATTTGGTCAGAGCTGGCACAGAGCATATTTTCCTCCCCTCTCCCTGTCCAAGAGTCACTGAGCTTGGCGAGCATCCCGAGGAAAGCTTAGGCAGGGCCCAAGTCCCAGCTCCCCCTCCCCTGGAAAGGAGGGAGCTGGGCTGCTTCTTACCTCTTCAGGAGCAAAAAGTGAAAAGAAGGCAGTTCCCAGAATTCTCGGCTTTGATAATGGGTCATTCACGAAACTGAACTCGCTTTCTCACTGGCTGAACCAGGTGTCAATCTCAGGTCTTTGCAGGTAACTATTTCCTCTTTAACTAAAAGTTGTGCTAAACCATGACAACATACTAGTAAAGAACTGTTATTCCTTTTCCCGTATCATTGTCTGAAAGCCCCTCAATTTCAAAGTTATAATAATTCAGAGGGAAGGGGGTCATATTTTCCATTCCAAGGGAGGTTCCTGCCTTCCTTGGCAAGTACTTGTCTTTCAAAACAAGACAATTTTTCTCTCTCTCTGTCTTTCCTTTTCATTACTATTATTATCAGTAGTAGTATATTCTACTTTATTTCACGTATTAAACTGTTCTTATCTCAACCCACAAGTTCTACCTTTCTATATCTCCTATTGTCCTCCCCATCTCACTGGGGGAGAGGAGTGAGCAAGTGGCTGCAAGGTACATAGTTGCCAGCTGGGGTTAAACCACAGCAGTGTCCAAAGAAGGACAATGAAACTGGTGAAGGGTCTAAAGAACAAGTCTTANTGGTTTCTTTTCCCAAGAAGCAAGTGAGAGGAGGACAGGAAATGGTCTCAGGTTACACTAGAGGAGGTTTAGATGGGCTATTAGGAAAAATTTCTTCACCAGAATGGTTATCAAGCATTGGAACAGACTTCCCAGGGGAGTGGTTGAGTCACCATCTCTGGAGGTATTTGAAAGATGTGGTACTTCTGTTTTCTTAATCTGTCCTTGTGTGGCAGTGCTTCATTTTTAACTATATGAAACAAAACAAAAGTATGTCCAGAACTGTCCTCAAGCCCCTAAAGAATGAGAAANGATCAGACTGCCCTGGGATTTGTGGTCCCTCAAGGTTCTTGGTTCTGTCTTATTATTAATGCTATAGCTGTTTGTTTGTTTGTTTGTTTGCTTTGTTAGATAGATATAGATTAGTAAAAAAACCTGTTATTCCCATTCCCGCATCTTTTTGCCTGAAAGCCCCTTAATTTCAAATTTATAATAATAATTTGGTGGGAGGGGGTTTGCATTCTCCATTGCAAGGGGAGAGCACCAGCTTTCCCTAGCAGATACCTGTCTTTTCAAACCAAGACAGAGTTTAAAACTTTAAATTAAAATACTGCATGAGTATCTACATTGCTATTTTAAATTCTGATTAGAAAATAGGATGGTCCGAGAATTTTGAGGATTTTGTAGAGAGTAAATAAGTTGAAGATAGGTAAATGAGGGGCTTTTGTTGTGGGTACTTGTGGTGGTTTGACCCTGTCTGGAGGTCAGGTGCCCAACAAGCCCATATTATCAATTCCCTCCTCAACTGGACAGGGGAGAGAAACTAAAACAAAAGGCTCATGAGCTGAGATATAAGGACATCACTCACTGATTACCATCATGGGCAAAACCGATTCAACTTGGGGAAATTAACTGAATTTATTAACAATCAAATCAGAGGAGGATAATGAGAAGTACCTTCTCCCCATCTGTCCCTTCTTCTGGGCTTAACTTTATTCCTCATACCTGCTCCGGCATGGGCTTCCCATGGGGTCACACCCTTCTTTCAGGCATCCACCTGCTCCAGCATGTGGCTCCTTCATGGGCTGAAGGTGGATCTCTGCTCCTCCCCTGGTCTTCCATGGGCTGCAGGGGGACAGCTGCTTCACCATGGTCTACACCATGGGCTGCAGGGGAATCTCGGCTCCCGAGCCTAGAAACCTGGTCTGAATGTGTGAGAGTAGGGTGTGTAGGGAATCAAGCAGGGTGCCTGTCAGTTCACTGGAGCTGCCTGCTGTGAAGGGGCTTCTGTCCCAGCAGTTAAAATCTCTGGTAGTGGGAGTGTGATTGCCAGAGTGGCTGCTGAATGGTCAGAATGGGAAGTTTCCTTAACAGCTCAGCAGAGAACATTGGTCCTAGCACTTTTTCTTTTTTCTTTTTAGTGACATGCTCATAGTCAAGAATTTGTTGATGCTGAAAGCCATAATTGTGTGTTTCCTGGAATGTGTGGTACTTGGTACGGTCAACCATATAGCAATCGTGCTGTGGGGTTCCTTCTACTTGTTGGGCAGATAAGAACATTTTAGGGTTAATGATAGAAGTTTTTTTGAGTGTCACATTGTCTTGCTCCAGCAAGACAACCTGGTATTTTAGCATTCGGCTAGGACATAGCAGTCAGCCAGGAAGATTATGCTGCTTGCTGAGAGGGGCGGGAAACTTCTCTAGGGGAAGTGAAAACTTATAGATTAAAAGGAAACAAACACTGGGACCCCTCAGATTATCTCCCTCCGCCAATACCCCCCTGCACCTGAGACACCACTTCAACACCCTGACAGACCTAGGCAAAACACCTGGGGAAGAGCAGCTCAGCAGGAAGAATAGAAGAATTAGGACCAAGCAATATCACTATACCCTGTCTTGGAAGTCCCATTGGGAGGGGCACATGGGGGTATTGGGTTTTTAACTGTCCCACTTAATTCCTCTGACGTGCAGGCATTTAAAAAAGAATTAAAAGGTCCACTAGAAGATCCTCTTGGAGTAGCAGAACAAGTAGACCAGTATTTTGGGGCCCAATATTTATACTTGGAACAAAATGCAATCCGTACTAAACCTATTGTTTACATACGAAGTGAGACAAATGATCAGAGTAGCAGGGATGCAGATATGGGAGAGGGAACATGCAAACAGACCCCTGGGGGAGGAGAAGATGCCATCACAGTGCCCGATGTGAGACCACAATAACCCCAGGGGAAGTCCAAAACATGGAAGAGTATAGAACATTAATTATCAGGGGAATTAGGGAGGCTGCTCCCCAAAGTCAGAATGCCCATAAGGCATTTTCTGAACATCAAAAGAAGGACGAGACTCCAACTGAGTGGCTGGAGAGGTTAAAGAGAAATATAAGACAGTACTCAGGAGTGGACCCTGATACAGAAAATGGGCAAATTTTGTTAAAAGTAAACTTTGTCACTCATGCTCAGCCACATATAAGAAGAAAAATAGAAAGATTAGAAAATTGGCAAAATAGAGGATTGAATGACCTGTTAAAAGAAGCTCAGAAAGTATATGTACACAGGGACAAAGAGAAAACAAAGGAAAAAGCTAAAATAATGGCAGCTGCTATTGCCCAAGAAAACCACCATGCCAAGAACCACACCTATTAGGAGGTGAGGCCCCAGTCAGGCCTGAAAAAGGGCAACTGGGAGGAGGCTAAGGCGAACACAGCTCCCTGGGAAAGAGGTCATAAAAAGGAAAAGGAGGAATTTAATAACTGAGGCCCAATTTGTTACTATTGCAAGGAAACTGGACGCTTAAGGCGAAACTGCTTACAGAGATACAAGGATTTAGAAGTACTCCAAGAGGTTTGAGAAACAGATGAATTGTGTAGTCAGGGACTTTAACTCCCGGAGTTGAAATAGCATCAGGAGCCCTTGATAACTTTAAAAGTCGGTCCCCAGGAGGAGGAATTTGAATTTTTAGTAGATAAGGGGGCGGAGAGGACATGTTTGTAGGATTCCAAAAGGATGCAAGAAAAGCCATAATACAATTCAAGTAGTAGAGGCAAAAGGAGAAGGATTTAAAGCACCAGTTATAAAATGTGATATTTGAAGGAAAAACAAAATAGGAACGAGGGATGTTTTATTTGTACAAGGGGCAGGATGTATTTTGCTAGGGAGAGATCTACAAGTGCAGTTAGGCATCGAGGTGCTTCCAGAGGGAAAGAAAATGGTAGTCAAACTTATCCAGTTAAAAGAGGAGGATGAAAAGCAAATTAAAGAAGTAGTCTGGGCCAAGCCCAGAAATAGGGGCAAGTTAAACATAACCGCTATAGAAATTAAAATAACTAACCAAGATTGCCCAATTTGAGTATGGCAATATCCACTCTCTTTGGAGGCAAGAAAAGGGTTGCAGACAGTAATTCAAGAATTTATTAAAGATGGAACTTTAGAACCATGCATGTCTCTCCATAATACCCCCACATCGCCACTAAAGAAATCAAATAGGACATACACGTGTCCAAGACCTGAGAGAAGTAAACAAAAGAACTATAGATGGATATCTAGTGGTACCCAATCCCTACACACGATTAAGTAAAATTCCTCCATCACATTGGTGGTTCAGTGTGATAGATTTTAAAGATGCTTTTTGGGCTTGTCCCCTCTCAGAAGAAAGCAGATATATATTCACTTTCAAATGGGAAGATCCCGACACAGGGAGAAAGCAACAACTCAGGTGGACAAAATTACCCCAAGGATTTACTGAATCCCGAAATTTATTTGGACAAGCTTTAGAGGAAGTATTACAACTCTTTTGTATTGTGCCAGAAGTAAAACTCATCCAGTTATTGGATGATTTACTCCTTTCAGGAGAGGATGAAGAGAAAGTCTGAGAATTCACCATATCATTGCTGAATTTCTGGAAAATCAAGGGCTTTGGGTATCAAGGGAAAAAATGCAATTTGTAGAGAATGAAGTAAAATACTTAAGATATATAATAAGTCAAGGAAGCCGACGATTAAACCCTGAAAGGATTACAGGAATGTAGTGGTTTCAGGTTCACCAATCTCTGCTTCCTGGCCAACCCACCAATTAGTGTAGTGGTTTGAGTGCCCACTAGAATTATTTACTCTTTTTCTGTTGTGAGAAAGGATTAGGGGAAAAGCAAAGCAGGCTCAGACTTAAAAGGGTTTAATGAAAGCTTTATTAACAAATCTACAAGAGAGAAAAAACATTAATAAGAATCAGAATAAAACTTTCAAAACACTTCCCCTCTTCCCCACAACTTTCCCTTCCCTTCTCATGGACAAAGTATAGAGACAAAATTTGGAACCTTAGATCAGTTTACCACTTATAAAATAGTCTTTTATCAGTTCTTTTAGTTCTTTGAGAGAGAGAATTCTCTTTTGGTCTGCCATGGAAACTTCCCCACAAGACAGAACAGTTCTCTTGTGACGTCTTGGCAGGGGCCACCTGGCCTGGCTAGGCCTCCCAGGGCTGCAATGGGGGGGAGGCAGCTTTAGCAGCGGGATATTAGCAGCTACTCGGGCCTGATCCAGCTGAGATGGGGCATTGTCTCCTCCCCTCTCCCTGCCCGGTAGCCACTAGGCCTGGCTCTAGCCTGGAACGGGGACCAGCAGGCTTCTCGGGAAGGGGCCTGGGCCCTTGGCAAGGCCCACCCAGCCCGGCCCCTGCGGTAAGGAGGGAGCCAGGCCCACTTTTTAGCTCTTCTCAGGCCGGAAGGAAAGAGAGCTTTTCCTGGGGTTCCTCTGATTTTAACCTATGTGACCACAGAGGCGTATCTAGCTGTTCAAATGGTTCTACAGGTTATCGGTATTCAAAGCTACTCACTGGTTGGTTTTGCCATAGCTTTTCTCAGAAAAAAAAAGACTTCCGTGCAAAACCAGCACAAAGAATAACCTCACTCCCTCAGCCAAAAACTAAAAAGGAAATCAGAAAATTCTTGGGCTTGTTAGGGTATTGTAGGATATGGATAGAAGGGTATACCCAGGCTGTTATGTTCCCATATGAAGAATTACAAAAAAGGAAATTATGTATCAAAAAGAAGAAGAACAGAGATTTGAAAATTTTAAACAAAAGTTGATCAGTGCCCCTGTGCTAAGTCTCCTTGCTTTAGATAAACCTTTTTACTTATTTGTGGATGTAAAAAATGGGGTAGCCCATGGAGTCCTAGCACAGGAATGGGGAGGGAGCAAGAAACCAGTGGCTTACCTGTAGAAATTTTTAGATTCCGTTAGTAGGGGGTGGCCCACCTGTATTCAGGCAGTAGCTGCTGCTGCCTTAGTAATAGAAGAAAGTAGAAAATTAACTTTTGGAGGGAAACTAAAAGTGCACACCCCCTATGGAGTTAGAAATATTTTAAATCAAAAAGCCGAGAAATGGCTCACTGACTTTCAAGTGTTGAAATATGAAGCAATTCTAATCAACAAAGATGATCTAGAGTTATTTAAAGATAAATTCCTCAATTCTGCCCAATTTTTATATAAACAAACAGTAGAAAAACTAGTGTATGATTGCTTAGGGATTATCAGACCAAAGTAAGAGAAGGTTTGACTGACCAACCCCTCCAGGAGGGAGAGCAGTTATACATTGATGGGTCCTCAAGAGTAATTCAGGGGAAGTGAATGTCAGGATATCCAATAGTGAAAGAGAAATTGATAACTATAGAAAAGAAAAAAGTTACCTCCCAGCTGGTCAGCCCAAGCGTGCGAGTTATATGCTTTAAAACTAGCCCTTGAAATATTAGCTCTAGAAAGAGAGACCGTGTATACTGAGTCTAAGTATGCCTTTGGAATAGTGTGTACCTTTGGGAATATTTGGGAGGAAAGAGGACTGCTCAATTCAAAGGGGAAAGGACTAGTCCATGAAAGGCTTAACTCAGAAGTATTAGAAGCATTGCAATTACCAAAAGAAATTGCTGTTGTACACGTTCAGGGACCTCAGAAAGGAACCACCTTAGAAATACGGGGAAACAACTTGGCAGACTTAGAGGTTAAAACAACAGCCGAGGCTGGAGAAGAGAGCATAAAGATGGTTTTAACCCCCACAGAAGAAATTCAGGATATACCAATATTCAGTGAAACAGAAGAGAGGAAAATTCCTAGAAATAGGCACAGAAAAGAACAATAGGAGGGAGTGGGTGTTATCCTACAGAAGACAGTTATTAAATAAGCCACTGTCCAAAAAAATTTGAGAGGGCATGCATAATAAGACTCATTGGGGTACCCAAACGCTAAGTGATCAGTTTTTGAGGAATTGAGGCTGCATGGGAATTTTTAGAATAGCTAAGCAAATAACTGAGAAGTGCGCAGTATGCCAAAAGGTAAACAGAAGGGTCATAAGGGGAGCACACTGAGGAGGGTGAAGATTAGCCTTATGACCCTTTTAGAGTATTGTAGTAGTTTTAGGGTTTTTCTGTTGTGAGATAGGATTAAGAGACAGCAAAGCACGCTCAAACTTAAAAGATATAGTTTTATTCACACACACTAAAAGAAAAAAAAACCCCAAATAATCAAAATGAAACTTTCAAAACTCCCTCCCCTCTCCCACCAGCTTCTTTTTTTTCTCACAGACATTGTATAAGGCAGGAACTCAGAACCTAAGGTCTGTACTTCTTATAAAATAATCTTCCATCAATCTCTTTAGAGAGAGAAGTCTATTTCCTCTTTAAAAGCTGTGCTAAACCATGACCAAGTAGATTTCACTGAACTCCCTCAAGTGCAGTGGTGGAAATTTTTGCTAGTAATAGTAGATCATTTAACCAACTGGGTAGAGGCTAAACCAGTGGTTAAAGCCACTGCCAATGTAGTAAGCAAAACCCTTTTAGAAACAATAATTTCCCAGTATGGGATAGTAAACAATATCAACTCAGACAGAGGAACCCATTTCACATCAAAAGTAATACAGCAGGTGGTCCAAGCTTTGCATATAGAATGGGCATTACACACTCCATGGCACCCACAAAGTTTGGGGTGGGTTGACAAGATGAATCAAACTCTAAGTAAACTGATGATTGAAACTCAAATGTCGTGGGTTAAATGCCTACCCCTAGCTCTGTTAGGAATCAGAACACAGCCCAGATCAGATTGAGGGATTTCACCTTATGAAATCATGTTTGGTTTACAATTTCTGATTTCACCAAACAGCATTGCCACTTATGAAGAAGGGGAGGACAGTATTAAGAAATATATCCTGTCTATAGCAAAAGCTTTAGAGGATCTGCAGGAAAAGAGGAGAATTCCACAGACTGCTACCCTAAATATCAAAATTCATTAAGTCAAAACTAGAGATTGAGTAATGGTTAAATCATGGAAAGATCATCCTTTAACCCCCCAATGGATAGGTCCCTTTCAGGTTCTGCTCACCACCAAATCAGCTGTATGAACCACACAGCAAGGCTGGACTCATGCTAGCAGAATAAAAGGACCAGTAGAAGAACCCCATGACTGGAAGATCGTCACCTGCATAGAAGGACTGAAAATGAATCTGAAATGAAAACCACAGGCTCAATGTGGCAAGTTAACTATGGGCAACAACACATCAATCCAGACTGGGAGAGTTCCCTGAGGGCTGTATTGGTTCTTTTGTATTCCCAAAGGCCAGAGACCTTCCAAACTCCAGGGCGGCAATTTAATATCTCCCCAATCAGGGGGTTCAGGGTTATATAAACTAAACAAACACCGGGTCCATAAATCCTAGAGTTTTTGCGTTGGCCTGTGGCTTATTGAAAGAAACCCCATCAACTCTCCCTAGTGAAACAACTCCCAGATTTACTCCTGGTCACATAACCTGCTTGAAACACCCTGGGACAAGACATTCAAGCTGGGTACAACGTCAGTGTGAAAATTGTGGCCAACTCTGGTGTTGTAGCTGCCCCAGGCAGCAAGCGTCTTGCAAAATTTGTTGAGAGAAAGGATAAAGTTCAAACACCAATCGAAGGGAAGTACCAAATCTAACACTCTGCTGTGGAGTTGAATGGATGCTTCCCAATACTCACAAGCTATTAGAAGCTGAGTGGGAGGCTGTAGTAAATCAAAATCAAGGACCATGTTTTGAGTTCAGACAATAACTTCATAGAGTGGGGAGGTATTAAAGCCCTATTCTACAAGTGAAATTACTAAGTACTGCCTGATTAAAGAGTAATAAAGAACCACAATAAAATAAAAGCAGGTGACATGTAATTTTGTGACAAGGAGATAAGGAGGCAAGACCAGATTAACCATTATACTCGCCGCCAACAACATCATACATGCTGTGGGCAGAAATCCCATAAGGCATGGAAGGTGGGGATACACATTATACTGGACTCCAATTCTGCCTCATTAGTCTTTTCACTCCTGGGAATTCAAATGGCCCATGTCACAAATGGAACAGACTGCTGTACCATGGAAAAATTCCAAGTTCTTATTTTAGCTTTCATACCTTTCTTAGCCACCACGGTTATAATTCCTCCAAAGTAGATACCTGCCTACAGAATTGTGGGAGCCCAGGGCACTCCTCTGGGTGCCCTGGGTGACCCGGGACCCTGGCGGGGGGTGGGGCTGGAAGCTCCTGCAGGGAGATGGAGATGGTCGTGGCCTTGATCTTAGCCCGTGGAGAGAATTGCCAAAGTTGTGTGATGAGGCTCTGGCTGCAAGGGTCTGAATCGGGGTCGTAGTTAGTAAATCACCGCGTGAAAAACAGATTTATGGGTTTTAGCATAGGGGGTTGGAATGGACAAGATGGAGGACTTTGGGTGTGTCACCTGTTCTTTCTTCTTCTTCCCTTCCATTTTCTGCACTGATGGGGGTTCTTTTTGATTGGTTTTAGGGAATTGAGCACATTCTGATGTCATGGGCTATTATTGGTAATTAATTGTAAGTATGTGATTAGTAAAATTCTGTATTAAAGTAGAAACTGCCCAGGTGGGTTGAAATTTGCTCTTTGCCTTCGCTGCAGAGCAGAACGCAGCAGGGCAGAGAAAGAATGTAAGAGATTAGAAAAAATAAACGACCTTAGATTTCACTGCAGACAGCATCCGGGCATTTTGTGAAGACTCGGGGTTTGAGAAGAGACTTTCCTAGCAAACCGGGGTTCATTTATAACACCTTATCCTGACACAGAATGGCTGAATGTATGGGGTTACAAAAGTTCCAGGTTAAAAACATGTATGTCCACAGGGCAATAAATGGGTTTGTTTTGCCGTGGGTCAAACCCGAGACTGGAAAAGAAAACAAGATTTTTACAGGAGTGGATAATAGCAAGCAAACAAAGAAAACAGATACAACAACTCACCCCAAAGCAAACTCCCTGTAGAGGTTTATATGAAAACCTCAGATAACAACTAGAAAACAAAAGAGAAATTCCAAAATTAGGAAATAACTTGTTTGTAGAGCTAGGAGAAAGAATTAATAAAGAACTAAATGGTACCAGCTGCTGGGTGTGTGGCAGAGCTTTAATGTCTGAAGAGTGGCCATGGAAAGGTAGCAGCCGAGGCCCAGCTGAACTTCTAAAATGGAACAGAACCAATATAAAAGGAGAAAACCAACCGGAAGGATGGATATTGAGCTCAGAAATAATAGGAGAGGACTGCCTCTGGCATATGGGAAAAGAATTCCTGAACAAAGTAGGACAAATCTCCTGCAAAAGATATAAAGTTCATNCTCCGATTCCTTCTTCCAAGCACGGACAGTGAGAAAACAGCCTTTCACACTACCGGGGTTAATCTCAGAAGAGATAACTCCGACAATAATGGAACTTTCACGTGGTAGATCCCTGAAAAACCCACACAGTATTGGACCCAGGAGAAGAAAAAGAATTGTAGATATGAGAGCGAAATTAAATTTTTCCAGTGTAATGACCCTGGGGAAAATCCCTATTATGGGATCCCTGAAATGTCTAAGTTTTGGGAAAACCTGAATAAACAAAGGAGTACTGGAAAGCACTCAATGGCTTACTCTGGATATGTGGGAAAAGGGCTTATCCAAAATTTCCTCCCCTGTGCAAAGAAAGTTGTACTCTAGGAATTATACAACCAGGATTTTTCCTGTTACCAAACCAAGACGGAGATAACTTAGGAATACCGGTATACGATGCTTTAAAAAGAAACAAGAGAGAACTAATCAGAGAAATCGGGGGATACCAAAAGTGGGACAGTGAAGAGTGGCCTCCTGAACAAATAATACAGACATATGGTTCAGCCAGCTGGACACGAGATGGGAGTTGGGGGTATCGAACCCCAATCTATATGTTAAATCACATCTTAAGACTCCAAGCAGTAGTGGAAATCATAAGTAACGAAACATCCCTGGTGCACAGTGCAGAAATGCACCACAACAGCCACCGCCATCTTGGTTTGGCCCACAGCAACCCTTGCCTGCCTGGCCGCCTCTGGCCAGCTGCACTGTGGGTGAAAAGGGCAAGGGGCAGTGGTGGAGGCTTCCCCTTCCTGGCACCGCACATGAAGAGAGGTATTAAATAGCACCATAGCCAGCAGCAAAAGCATGACGAGCAAGTCCCCGATGCAAAACCGAGATGAAATCAACTTCTCCACGCTGCGGGATCTTGCAAGAATCTTTGAATTATTGGAACTTTGTGGAAGCCGAATTACCTCGGACAGGTCAAAGCTTTGCCCAGGTACCCTACACGGAGGAAATAAACCTGAGACCCTGGGAGGTGGGACTTTGGGAAGATGCTAATAGAATAAGCCCCATTGGTTCAAGACCATAGACTTATAAGGTCAAGCCCCTGCCTTGTAACCAAGTTTGGACACCTGCCCCCAGGTAAAACCCTATAAAATGCCCAGCTAACCACATCCCTGGGTCTTTGGATGCTGCTTTCGATGATTAAAGGACATCTCTGAGTAATCTATCATACTCATCTCATTATTAGCCACATGCAACCCAGCCAAACAGGGTTTGGGGTCTCCATGTGTTCCTTCCCCCCCACCACCCCCCNGGACCTGCAAGGTTCTCGGTTTAGCTGGTTAGCAAACCAAGTAGGACCTCTCTGCTGTGGATTAAACTCGTGGGGCCTAATGTGAACGTGAGTGGCACTCGGAGGAAGGCCAGCTGTCTCAGACTCCTGTGGGAAGGCAGGTGAGCAGAAAGAGAGGGAAAACCCCATCGCCCCTACCCTAACCGGGCAGGCTGTCCCGCCCAATCCCCCCAGTTTTTTCTGGGATATGAGATGGGACAGAAATTTTCCAATTTAGAACAGGATGTATATGGACATTTTAAAAAACTTTTAGCAGACCACGCGAAGGAGTTCAAAAACCCTGCTGAAATAGCTATTGCGAAATTCTCCACCTGCTGTAAATCAGGGTGGCGCTCTTCCAGCTCCAACGTGACTTAGCTCAGAGAATCATATTTTTTCCTCAGGTTCTTGGGATCATGTGGGGGTGAAGTTATATGATTTAACCACCAGGAGCGACTCAGTTGCACCCCGTTTGCTGCCTACTTTTGGAGTGATCTTTAAAGCCCTAAAAGCTGAAGAAAAATGTCAGCAACTGCAGCCTCACACCACCCCACCCTAGGGAACTGGGATTGCATCCCCCGTGATGAGTGCCTGCTCCCCTTCACCTGGGACTGCTATTAACCCTCTTATTCCTGGGGAGAAGACACGAGGGTGAAACCCATCACATACGCAAGAATCTAGCATGTCGGCTACTCCTGTCCCCTCGTGTGCCCTTCCTTCTCACCCTTATGATTTCCCTGGAATGGAACACAAAACAGAGATTGTCTCCATGCACGGGAGAAGCTATGTTAGTTATCCCACTGCTTTGTCTTCTATCGCACCATTTTCACTGGGCTTACAGGATAGCGTCCGCCATGTTGTCTCGGACTCCTGGTTACCCTTCCCCCCCCTCCCCTTCCTCCCCTCAAGCCCCTCTAATCACCTATCCTCCCTCCTTTTCACTTGCTTACGAAGCTACTCTCGCCTCCCAACACAAAGCAACTGAACCAGCTGAACCGGTTTGGGTGTCTCAAATTTCCCCCCCTCCGGGGCGGGGAGCGCAGGGCCTGTTCCGGCCCCAGATCCACTCCTGCTTGCTGCCTCTGCTCCCACCCACACACTGCCCCTGTGCTTCCTCCCTGGGGTGGAAAGCACAGGACCTGTTCCCACCCCCGCTCCACTCCTGCTTGCTGGGGCGGGCTGCGGGGAGCCTGGACTGCCTCCGCTCCTGCCCCAATCCAAACTGCGGCACTGTCCCCAACTTGGCTCTCTGAACGGGGGCCACAGGCCCCCAGAAACTCCTGCCAGCTCCTGCCACGGTGGCTGTTTGTCGCGGTCATAGCAGCAAAACTGCAGTGCTTCCACCCTCCATCTCCTCCTGAAAAGAAGAGGACCTAAGTCCTCTCAGGTTCAGTAAAACTCCACCTAACCCCACAGCCTCAGCAAACATACAGACAGCAACAACTAAGGACAGAGACTGGTAAATAACATCAAAATTTGTGGTACCTCCAGTTCTCTACAGAAAGGGGGGAGGGAATCCAAGATGGGAAAAATTATTATATAGAAGACCACTTTAACAACTTAGTTCATGCTACCTTCACTGCTTATGTTTTAACACCTCGTGATTTAAAAGTGAAGAAACAAAATCCAGCGATTGTCCCTAGAAAAAGAAATAATCCAGTAGAAGAGGTGAAAGGAAAGTCTCTGACACTCAGTAATTCTAACTCCATTTTTGGAAAACAACACTGTGTTAAATACTGCTCCTTTTATGCCTGCTGTAGTGTTTCCCACTGCATTTGTTTTTCGGTGAAATTAATATTTTGTCAAAAGCCTTGTTTATATATGTGTAGATATGTGTGTATACATGCATGTGTCCACACCCTTTAAAAATATGCCTTATTTTATTTCCTTCTAAAATGCCTAATTATACAGCTTTTTCCCTGTTACACTCAGTTCTACACTTCTAGATCTTTCTCTCACTAGTTTTAAGCATAAAGCAAGACTTCCACCTTCCAACAAAACATAATAGCAATACAGTATCTGTTTGCTGTTTCTAAATTTTAGTCAAATATCTGTGTATCTAAAAGAAAAACAATAATGCCAAAGCAAAATGTTCTATATGTGTGAGTTTCATGTAGAAATGCGTACCAATGTTTAATAGTTCAATCACACACAGGCCATCTGAAAAAAAGGATATAGCTTATTTTATAGATATTTTGTGTGAGTTCTTAAAGATGCTTTCAGTTTTCAAAATTTTGTGTTATTTTCTAACAGCACCACAGTGCCTCCTTTTTATAAGGTTAGTTGTAAGAGCCAAGTAATTTTGTCCTCTTGAGAATAATGAGTCTTTAAAGCCATTGAGAAGCAAAGATGTAAAAGCCTATAACAGCCCTACTAAAAAGATGAGCAGCACTTGTGTAGCTAAACACAGTTTTGTTTCTCCATCTACTTTTTGTTGTAACAAATCTATAAAATTGAAAATTTGATTTTTTGTGTTACAACTACTTTGTTTGGTATTGTCTCAAATTTTATTACTCCAAGTTGCATATTTTTTATTAAGGTCCTCATGCATAAGCCTATAGTGTTCTAGCAAGTATTTTGTTAGAAATTCCTAGGGCAAAATTTAGACCCTTTGTAGATTATTAAGTTTTGTAGCCTTAATTTACCAGTATGTTGCAAGTATCAATAAGAGAGCTAAAAATTAATTTCTAAAGAAAGTTACTAATCATCAGTTATATATGTTGCTTAAAAATTTAATTTTATTCTTTTTCCAAAGACAGCATCTTAATTTTGTTAATTTTCAAATTTTAAGACCTTTTCTATTAATCACTGGGGAGAAGGGTTATGCTTGTGTTTTCAACAGTATACTAGTTTGAAAGCAAAACCAGTAAGAGCCTCTAAGTCAGAAATACAATCTAATAAGAAAAACCCCCAGATTATATCCAGGTGGGAATGCTTTGCTCCTCCCCCCTGGGCAGAGCATCTCACAATGGGCTGATGTCATTCTATGAATCATGCAATGAGCCCTTGATTGGCCATTAAGCAGAGATAGCTCCCGAAGGGAGTTACCTATCAGTCATGCAGCAGTGCATTGATGGCCCATGCACAGAAGATAGTCCAGAGGGAGGAGGCAAGGAAAACACTGCCCCACCTAGTTTCAACAGCTCATGAAGATGATGATAGAATACATACTTTGGGCACATCTTACGCTGCAACCTAGGACAAACAGGTAGAAGGCCTCAATAGGTTCCTGCTAAGAATATCCACAGCCTCTACAAGAACACCAAGGTACTCCACAGGAAAAAAACCAAAAGGAATCTGAGGAAAAGACGTCTTGAGAACTACACCTACCTGCTGCATAATTCCTTTATACTTCCCCAACTTTCTTAGCTTTCCCACAGATTATTCCATTAAACATGACCCCCAAGAGACTTCTGCTCACTACAGAACACAGCAGGGCAGAGAAAGAATGCAAGAGATTAGAAAAAATAAACGACCTTAGATTTCACTGCAGACAACATCCAGGCATTTTGTGAAGACTCGGGGTTTGAGAAGAGACTTTCCTAGCAAACC
>VWYE01014309.1:2718-14999 GCA_013398995.1 Alaudala cheleensis | reverse complement strand
ATAGCTGCCAGGAGACCATAGAAGTTTCTAGGGCTTTTTCCTTTTTGGTCCTAAGGTAAAACTAAAACATATCTTCCCTGTAAGGAAAATATCTGCCTGGTCTAAAACTGCATTCCTACAGTGTGGATTTTGTCATGACACTAATTGAGTGTATGTGGAATTGTGTATGGATCTAATACAGGGAGTGCGTGTAAGGAAAATTAATCCACAAACACAGGTTTATGTCACAAAAAGAGACGGACAAGTCCTGTAACTTGATTCAAATAAAGGGAGAGGTCATGGGCGTTTCCCATGGGGGTCTCTCAAATGGGAGATCCTAAAGGAGTGATGCCCACAGAGACTATTTCAGCAGTCTGTGGGTAGGAACATGAGGCTTCCCCCAAAATCAACTCACTGCCTACTGCTCCAGTCCACTCCTGTCGCTGTAGAGTTCAGGGTGGCAGAGAGCAATGACACAAGGTCTCTTCAGTCTCCAGGACAAAAAGAACAATCTTTACTTTTCACCATCCTTTTTNCACCGGTGACTATTCAGGGTCCACCTGGTCAGGTTCTGGTGTCCCAGGGGTATCCTGGGGCCTTTCAATAAATATCTGCTTTATTCTCTAGCTCTGTCCAGTCTCTGTTTCAGGTCAGCCTTCCCAAGGCATCAGGACATTCAGAACAACACCCCTCAAACGTTTTTACAAGTAAACAACAAGTTGGAAAACAACACCTGTGGAGACTGTTTTTTACCTTCAAGGACTGTTTTGATTCCTCCTCACACTTTCTCAGACCAGAGTTAAAAATTATGTAACTTGATTTTCCACAAATTCTGCCCTACTGCCTGATCTTGCTTTCAGCATTCACACACTCCTGCAGAGTGTCAGTCGTGGCCTCCCATCCTTCTCCTCCAGCTGAGATGTCCAAATCTCCAGGACCTCAGAGACCTTGACCTGAGTGTGATGGGTCCACCTGCGTTCAGCTGTCTTGACAGCTGTTTCTGTGGTCAGTAACACCTGGAATGGGCCATGCCACTTTGCCACCTGTGGTGCTTCTTTCCACTCCTTAACTAGTACCCAGTCTCCTGGTTGGATGTTATGATCCGCATAGTCCAAAGGGAGGGTCTTTGCCAGTTGAGCTTCTTGTCAAAGAGATTTCACAAGAGACAGCATTCTGAACACATATTGTTTTAAATATACATCACTTATTTCCACTGCCCTTCTAGGTTGAGAATTACAAGGGTAAGGAATTCCAAACATCAATTCAAAGGGAGATAATTGAGTATCTCCTCTGGGTCTGGACTTATTCTTGCTAAAGCCAGTGGCAAAAGCAGTACCCAGGGCATCTGTATTGGTGTGGCACGACCTGGTTTTTGGTAGCAGGGGGGCCACAAAGATGGCTCCTTTGAAAAGCTCCTGGAAGCTTCCACCATGTCCAGCAGAGACAATCCCTGGTGGCTTTCAAGATGGACATGCTGCTGGTCAAAAGTGGGCCAGTGAGAGAGGCTGATAACGCCTCTGTGATGACATATTTAAGATGAAAATCAAAACAAAGTCACAGGTCTTTGCTCCTAGTCAGAGAAGAGGAGGAGGTGAAAACATGTGAAGGAAAACAACATGGCAACACTGAAGTCAGTGGAGAAGGAGGGGGAGGAGGTGGTCCAGGTGCCACAGCTGAGATTCCTCTGCAGGCCATGGTGATGACCATGCTGAAGCAGGTTGTCCCCCTGCAGCCCATGGGTCCTTGGGGGAGGCAGAGATCCACCCACAGCCCATGGAGGAGGTGCCCATGCCAGAGCGGGTGGATGCCCAGAAGAGGCTGTGATCCAGTGGAAGACCCGGTAGAGAGAGAAGGCCCTTGCTTCCAAGCTGGAGCAGCCTTTCCTTGGAGGACTGCATCCCATGGAAAGAGAGACCCATGTTGTAGCAGTTTTGGGAGGACTGTCTGCCGGTGGGGGGAACTCAAGATGCAGCAGGTGCAGTAGGGCTGCCTAGGAGGGAATGCCTTTGTCACATCCTTGTGGCCAATCCCCTCCCTTGTATCCTGGAGGACCCCTTGGGTCCTGTGGTTTATCCCTTTGGGGCCGTAAAAACTCTGCCATCACCTTTGCCTTTGCTTCTGCCTTTTTCTTGTCACTTCCTATATACACTTGCTGTATCTTTCAAAATAATGTAGCTAAATTAAAAACAGAAGATGGAACTGATTTGTTTAACAGCCTTTTTAGAAATTGGGGATAAGTGAATGGGTCAACAATTTAATTAAGATGGGAATGTTTGTATTAAGGATGCTATTAGTTATAGTAATATGCCTGACTTGCTTGATTCAATGTATTCAGAGACTGAGTAATAAATCAATAAAGCAAATGATGACTGTAGAAGAAAAAAGGGGAGATGTGGAAGATCAGACAGCTACAGAAGCTGAGTTGGGTAGTGCTGCTGACCTTCTGGCCCTAGTACAGTGGAAGCCAAGTGTCAGGGTCCGCAGCTGCCTGCGAAGTCCTGATAGGTTCTTTTAGAGATCTCAGAGCGCAAAGGACACAGCAGGGGACAAAACCAGTTTGCTTACACAGCAATGCACCTTTATTTAGTGCCAACAAATGCAATAGTGGGAGAGAAATAAAGAATAGAAAGAAAGAGGGGAAGGGGATTATAGCTACCAACATGAAGAGACGAGACCTCGAGGTGACAATCAGCCCATAGACGCGTCTTCTTCTGTGGGGTACGCACGTGGTGGTTATCAGTCCTCACAGTTTTATAGGTCTTCTCAAAGCAGGAGGCATTTGGCCAAGGTGGGGGCTGCCTGGCTACACGGTGGGTCGAGGCTAGGAACAGGGTGCCGTTGTTGCGGATCCATTGTAAACAGGACCAACCAATTTGGTTCAGTCCACCATGACGAGTCCATTGTTCCTACGCGGGTTTCCATGGGAATGCATAGCAGTCTGTTTCAGTGAGCACTCACCAGCAGGTATGCTTTGGCAGGCTTTCCCCCCCCTCGGCCAGGCTAGAGCTCCTCTCCTCTCCAGGGCCTGGGTTGTTTGGCCCTTAGGGTCTCTCTCAGTCCTTGGAAACGGTTGTGAGGCAAATGAGGGATCTCGGACTGACTCTGACACCAAGGGGGAGACAAACTCAAGGCAAGAACAGAAGTGAAGACACCATGTCTGGTCACTTTGACGCTCTGATACTGACCGCTCTGACCAGGGAAGATGTAACAAGGACTTTGCTGGCGAAAGAGATAACAAGGACATTACTAGCTTTTTGTACGTACGTGGTGACCTATAAATACTGGTAAACTGGCTTTGCTTTGCTGGCATAGCAGAGTCCATGTTCTCACTTCCCGTGCCAGGAGAACTGATCAGATCCCTGACTCAAGAATAGACCGAGAGGTGGAAAATCCTGAGTGGTGTGGAAAATGAGAGAGAATGTGCCTAGCCCTGAAAGAATTTTCTGATCTCCAGCCTGGGAATTTTCACATGAACAAATTCAAAATGCAAATGAGGTGGAGAAATATCTATAAGAGAACTGCAATGATGACTCTAAAGAAAAAAAGATCGTTGCAATAAGCTGAGACCTGGCATAGGCTTATTGCACACTGCTAAATACTGTAAGGTGGCAGATAGAGGCAGGGAAGCAGGGAGATAAATCAGCAGCTACCGCCGTCATTCAAGCTACAGCAGATATCCCAGTCATTCAGACTGCAGCTAAACCAGACAGCAAGAACCACAAAACCAAATCCGGTCAGCCAGTAGGAAATAATGATGTGGGGGAAGACCCTCAAAGCCAGCTCCAGCAACTGACTCAAAATTAGAAGTCACTATTGAGTCCCTTTCCCTGAAGGACCTTCGTGGCCTAAGAAAGGATTACGCTCAAGGACCTGATGAATCTATAATTAGTTGGTTAGTCCATCTTTAGGACACTGCAGGCAAGGCTGCAGTTCTGGATGGTACTGAAGCATGGCATTTGGAATCCCTGTAACGTGATCTGGTTATCGACCAAGAAATGAGGGGAACTAACCCTCAAAATCTCTGGGCATGGATCTTGGGAAGTGTGGCACAAAGATAGCTGTGTGCAGACAATCTCCATATTCAGCAAACGGAGTTGAAGACCATAGAACAAGGGATTCAATGTTTGAGAGAAATGGCGGTGGCAAAGATTCTCTTCTCAGATGACCTAACAACTAGGAATCCAGACTTGGTACCATGTACACCCATAATGTAGCAAAGACTTGTACAACTTGGGCCATAAGAATATGCTTCTGCTTTAGTAATAATGAAGTGAAATGACAGAGAGGACACTGTGCTTAATATGGCAAAGAAGCTCCAAGCATATGCAGATGCTGTGCATGGCCCAACATATGCAGGAATTGCAGCTGTGGAAACATGTCTGTAGAAATTAGAAGATAAGATAGAGGAGAATCACAAGAAACTCAAAGGAGAAATTAAAGAGGACCTTCTCCAGACCTCAGCAGTACAGATCGGAGGTTTTGGTACCAAACACAGATGTTCCCCGGATAGAGGGAGAAGGTACACCCCATGAGGTGAGCTGTGGTTCTTCCTGCGTGATCGTGGGGAAAATATGAGGAGGTGGGATGGAAGACCCACTGCTGCTCTGGCACAAACAATGTGTGAACTGAAGGAGAGCAAGACTCAGGGAGGAATTTCCACCAAAAAGGAAAGAGCTCCAGTTGCCCATAGCTGAACCGCCAGGCATGATGATGATGACATGTCCAATCCCCTTGAAGGAACCTTCAAGATATATGCCCAAGGAAAGAAAAATAACCAGGCTTAGAGGGGCCTTGCCTCTAGCCAGGTAGAGGCCAGGGAAAACAGCGTCTTTTAGATTGTGTGAATTCATTGGCCTGGCACATTAGAACCACAAAAATATGAGTCCTTGGTCTACTCTGGTGCACACTAATCCCATTGATACAAGTGGGGGGTATGTCATGGTTTAGCATAGCTTCTAGTTAAAGAAGAAATAGTTACCTGCAAAGACCTGTGGCTGACATCTTGCTCAGCCAATGAGAAAGTAAAGTTGGCTTTGTGAATGATCAGATCAGGCTGCAAACCCTGGGAACTTGCTCTCTTTTTGATGCTCTCCTCTGAAGAGGTAAGAAGTNTTCCACCAAAAAGGAAAGAGCTCCAGTTGCCCATAGCTGAACCGCCAGGCATGATGATGATGACATGTCCAATCCCCTTGAAGGAACCTTCAAGATATATGCCCAAGGAAAGAAAAATAACCAGGCTTAGAGGGGCCTTGCCTCTAGCCAGGTAGAGGCCAGGGAAAACAGCGTCTTTTAGATTGTGTGAATTCATTGGCCTGGCACATTAGAACCACAAAAATATGAGTCCTTGGTCTACTCTGGTGCACACTAATCCCATTGATACAAGTGGGGGGTATGTCATGGTTTAGCATAGCTTCTAGTTAAAGAAGAAATAGTTACCTGCAAAGACCTGTGGCTGACATCTTGCTCAGCCAATGAGAAAGTAAAGTTGGCTTTGTGAATGATCAGATCAGGCTGCAAACCCTGGGAACTTGCTCTCTTTTTGATGCTCTCCTCTGAAGAGGTAAGAAGTAAGC
Source organism: Alaudala cheleensis (assembly GCA_013398995.1). NCBI lineage: Eukaryota > Metazoa > Chordata > Aves > Passeriformes > Alaudidae > Alaudala > Alaudala cheleensis. Next base: position 9,447 of record VWYE01014309.1, on the reverse strand, counting down.
CCAGCTCCCTCCAGTCGGGGGGAGCTGGGCCTGCTGGGCCCTGCCTAACTCGAAACATCTGCCAAGCTCAGTGACTCTTGGGCATGGAGGGGGGAGGAAGATATGCCCTGGCTCTGCTCAGACCAAGTTCCAGCGGCTGCTGGTGGAGAAAGAGAAACTACAGCTGAATCCCCCCCACCTTCCACCTGGAGCGGCTCCGAGCCTGGGTTAAGCTACGCCGAATGAGACCGAGGGGTGGAGGGGGGTGAAAGCTGCGTCTACTAGCACACCTATTGTGACTCCAGCTGCCATTCCTACTTCTTCCCACCCATTTGTCATGTGGCCTCGGGGTCTTTTGAGGGCTGCTGCTGATGCCTGACCGAAATCACGTGACCATGTGCAGACCCAAGCTAAAGTTAACTCCTTCTTTGCCATGGTGAACCTTTCAAAACATTAGCCCTCTCTAGGCTGAAGAGAAAGTCACAGTGGGGACATTTATATTTAGGCCACTTGAAGATACTGAGGTCTGTGAAAGATGTGTCTTAAAAGATCAGGAGATGAGAAGATGCCTTAGGCTAAAAATCTTTTGTGAATTGTGGTAACAGACTATAATATGATAGAATATATCTTTAAACCATGGAAAAATATGAACTGGGGCAATGATTGTTCAGATTGGTGGTTTTGAGCAAAGGTATTATTAATGGACTGAGTGAATATAGATGTACCAGTGACCCTGTGGTCCCCTGAGGTATTTGAACAGAAGTTGAGACATGCTGAAGAAGCAAGCTTCTGTGCCAGTGAAGAAGTGAGAGATATTTCTGCCGTTGAATGGGATGAAGAACATCCTTTGCACCTGAACTGTTCATTTTAAAATTACACCCCAGAATGCATAAAGTCCATGACCCGAGTGGAGCTGATGGTAAAAGCTGCGTGATATGGGAGAATCACAGAAACAGATTTTTTTCTGGGCAGATGTCTTCTGTGAGAGCTGAGACACACAAGCAGATTGTCTCTTTCTTGTGGAGAGTTACCATAACCAGAAGAAGCTTCTCTCTCTCAGGAGATTGGTGAAAGATTATTTTATAAGAAGTACAGACCTTGAGTTCTGAGTTTTTGCCTTTTACAATACCTGTGAGAAAGAAAAGAAGCTGGTGGGAGAGGGGGGGAGTGTTTTGAAAGTTTCATTTTGATTCTTTGGGTTTTTTTTTTTCTTTTAGTGTGTGAGAATAAAACTATCTTTACATCTTTTAAGTTTGAGCCTGATATGTTTTTCTCTTAATTCTATCTCACAGCAGAAAAACCCTAAAACCACCACATTAATTGATGCATTGGCTGGGAAATCAAAATTTGTGAACGTGAAACCACTACAGCGTAGAGTCTTTTCCCATTGCTGGCATGACAGGGGTGTTAACAGAATTTAACTTTGGTAGAAGTTAATGTGAGCCTGACTAGAAATGATTAGAAGAAACACCCTATCGTGACCAGCCCAGAGATCCCATGCATTTTGGACATAGACTTCCTCCGAAATGGGTAGTTCAAAGACCCAAAGGGACTCAAGTAGGCATTTGGGATAGCGACTGTAGAGACAGAGGGTGTTAAGCAATTGAACACCTTGCCTGGACTATCGGAGAACCCTTCTACAGAACGACTTCTGAAAGACGAAGAGCAACGAGTACCAATTTCCACTTCAACAGTGCACTGCCAACAGTACAGAGCAACTTGAGATGCTGTGATTCTCATCCATTAAATGATCCGTGACCTGGAGAGCCAAGGGGTGATCAGCAAAACTCACACCCCTTTCAACAACCCCATTTGGCCTGTGCGTATATCTGAAAGAAAAAAGAAATTGACTATAGATTATTATGCCTTGAATGAAGTGAATCCACTATTGAGCACTGCTGTGCCAAACATGTTGAAGCTCCAGTATGAGCTGGAGTCTAAAGCAGTGAAGTGGCACNGGTGTACCCTTAAAGGCCTTTTAATAAATATCTACTTTATTCTCTAGCTCTATTCTCCAGTCTCTGTTCCAAGTCAGCCTTCCCAAGGCATCACCCCCAAGCGTGGAAGCACAGTCTTACCATCTGCCATAGACTGATCCAAACTGCACTAGAAAAGGGTGAATCTCCAGAACACCTGCAATACAGTGGCATTGTGTGGGAAAACAGTGAAGCAGAAGTGCTTAAGGAAGGAGAGAAAATAATCCAAATCCTCCAGAAAGCTGGTTTCACCATCAAGAAAAGCAAAGTTATGGGACCTGCTCGAGTGATCCAGTTCCTGGGAGTAAAGTGGCAAAATGGACAGCATCAGATTCTCACCAATGTCATCAATAAGATCACCACAATGCCTCCACCAACGAACAAGAAGGAAATGCAAACTTTCTTAAGTGCCATAGACTTTTAGAGAATGCATAGTCCTGAGTACAGCCAGATTGTGAGCCCTCTCTACCTGATTACCTGCAAAAAGAACACTTCCCAATGGGGACCTGAATAGCAACAAGGCTTTGCCCAAATTAAGCAAGAGATCACTCAGGCAATAGCCCTTGACCCAGTCAATCTGGGCTGATGAAGAGTGGAAAGACATTGCTGCCCAAATAGAGAAGCTATCTGTGAAAATTTGCCATGTAGATGCCCATGTCCCCAAGAGCAGGGCTAATGAGGAAGACCAAAACAACAGGTAGATCAGGCTGCAAAGATAGAAGTGTCAAAGGTAGGCTTAAATTAGCAACACAAATGAGAGTTGTTCCTAGCTCGATAGGCCTCAGGTCATCAGAGCAGAGATGCCACCTATTCGTGGACATAAGACTGAGGAGTACATTTAACCATAAACATTATTTCTCAGGTTGTTCATTGTGGATACTGACAGCCTGGTCAGAGAACATTTCCAAGCATCAGACAGCAGCAGGGCCTGTGAGAAATAAAACTTTCCCAGACACTGGAATTATAAAGAATGATAAACAATCTTTCTGCACCTGCTGTTTATTGCAAGATGTTTGCAAAGAGGTGTTCCTAATTAGCCTATGATGGGGAGGGCTGTTAATTAAAGGGTGAATCATGTCCAGCTGCTTTGATACTGTCTATATAAAAGTGTGCTTCCTGAATAAACCTTGCTTTTTATGCCCTCCGAGAAGATCAGAGTCTATGTCGCTTCATTCAGCCGTCCCTAATATGAGAGTGACAATTCATAACTGTGAAACATGTGCTACGATCAAGCAGGCCAAGCGGGTGAAGCCCCTATGGTATGGTGGGTGGTAGTCCTAAAATAAGTATGGAGAGGCCTGGCAAACTGACTACATCACACTGCCCCAGACATACCAAGGTAAGCACTATGTGCTCACAGTGATAGAAGTTACCACTAAATAGTTGGAGACCTACCCTGTGCCTCACACTACTGCCCATAACACCATCCTAGGTCCCAAAAAGCAAGTCCTCTAAAAACATAGTACCCCTGAAAAAATTAAATCAGACAATGAATGTAATTTTAAGAAAAACCTTATTAATATCTGAGCTAGAAAACATGGTGGTGAGTGGGTGTACCATATCCTCTACCATGCTCCAGCTGTAGGTGAAGTGAAAAGGTACCATGGGCTGTTTAAAACCACCTTAAAAACATTGAGTAAAAAATCTTTGGAAAATTGAGAACAGCATCTAACAAAAGCCACCTGGTTAGTTAACACCCGAAGTTCCACCAACTGAGCAGATCCTGCCCAATCTGAACCCCTGCATACAATAGATGGAGACAAGATCCCTGTAGTGCATGTTAAAGGTCTGTTAAAAAAGACTGTTTAGATCAACTGTACCTCGAATACAGACGAACCCTTACATGAGCTTGTCTTTGCTCAGAGACCAAGCTGCACTTAGTGGATAATGCAGGAAGATGAAACAACACGATGTGTATCTCAGTGAAATCTGATTGTTGGGAAAAAAACATGTAGATATCACTGTTTACTGAATGTCAGTGTCATTGTCTGTATGTATCTGTATACTGTATTTATGTATGTATATATAGATATGTATAAATGTGTGTGTGTGTAGAGTTAGAATATATATCAGTTTTGGTAATAAGATGACTATATGAGGCTAAGGGATGGAATGTCCAAGGGTGACTTTATAATGCTTATATCCCCAGTCATCTGTTCTGCTTATGCTGGATATTGAGTTCTGTGCTTTTAAGGCTAAACCTGAGAGCGAAGGGACAGGGAAACTGTGGCACGCAATTTGTCTGCAGAAGCATCTCTCTACTCCCCTGCATTCCTTGCTCTCACGGACTATGCTGTCTGCAACACAGACAGCAGGGAAAAAACTCACCTTCGCTTTTAGTTTTTTTCAGCTAGCTGAAACAGAAAAGTTCCCCCAACTGTGGCTTTTCTTTTTCTTAAAACTGATCAGCCCTGCTTTGTACCGAAAACCCAAAAAAACACCGAGAGCTCATGCCTGTGGCCCACCAGGGCCTGAGACGTTGCATTCCAGTGCTGGAAGGACTGGGAGACACTCAGTGAGCCATAAAACACCCACAGAAGACTCTCTCTGAACTAGAGAAAGACTTTATGAATTTGCTATCTCTTCAAAACAACAAAAAATTTAATTTTTTATTATTAATTTTTTATGCTTATGGCTACTTTGCTTGTTAAATGAACAGTTCTTTCCACTTTTCTTGAAAGAGATTTATGTCTCCCAAACCAGCGGGGCGAGGGGCCACTTGAATTTGCTTTCTAAAAGGACCCCTTTGGAACTTTCTTCCCAAATTTGTCCCAAACTTGGCCAGGATCATAACAGTAACTGTCGACATGCGTGTGGGAAGTAAAAAAGTAACCTCGGGTTTTTCCCAAGCAAATTGATTGGTAACATTTGTGACATGAATTTGCTTGAATCTCAAAAGGGAAAAGACAAAAATGGAGTGACATATTGGGGCACACAAGACAGAGAGTTCTTTGGACCTGATTAGCATAAGAGATCTGATAATCAGGATGCCTTGGCAAGAACAAACAGAGCTCTGAAGATCAAATCAAGACTAGATGACAGGAAAGAAGATTAAATCAACTTCTGCAAGCAAGAGATGTTGCAAAATGAATAAGTTTGTTTATGTGATGATTAACCCAATCACTGTAGTAAAAAAAATAATTGCTAGCCTTCCTAGAATAGTATATAAGCATATGTAGTCCTCAATAAATTTGGATTCTGATCACCAGTCAGTCTTCCCCATCTCTCACAATCACCAGCAGTGACAGATGGAAAAGGAATAACAGAAGTCTGGTATGGCTTATACTGCCACCTCCCATGCCTATGCAGTTGCCACCCATAGCAGGTGTAAATGATCTTGATGGCGAGTACAGTGGCCGATCCAGTCTTGCCCCCTATTTCCTTGTCACTCCCTTTTTGCTACCTTCCAGGCAAATTGCTTTGATACTTCTTAACTGTGGTTTCCCACCGTTCCTAAGGGATTTCCCACTCAGTTGGTATCAATAATTCCCAACCACAAAGTAAATTAACTACGTCTGCATGTGATAGCTACTGTCTGTTAAAAATTGGTGAGCCACGCTTGCGACATATTATAAAACGTGAGTGTCTTTTATGGGAACTAAAGTGTAATTTTGGTTCACAATCTCTACATTTACATATAACCCAGATAGCATGTCCTGTATTGGGGTGTATAAGGCATAATATATGAGTTGGTAAGGAGGGTGGCGGCAATTTGACCCTTAGGTCAGGATATAAATGATTTTCTTCTTTACAGAAAACACAAGCTATAGCAAATATTCTCTGCGTCTGAGATCTATATAAACAAGATCCTCGGGTTGAAGAGTGTACAAGTTTGAAGGCAAAACCAGTAAGAGACTAAGTCAGAAACACAATCTAATAGGAAAATGATAAAATAAATGTAATAGTAAAAGAAAAAAAGAAAAGACCCTTGACAGAGCCAGAATACAACCTGACACCCTGTTTATTAGGGTGGTGGCAGCAGTCCAGATGAAGTAGTCTTGTTGAAGCAGTGATCCGTAGAAACATCTGTTTGCTCTTGTCCTCTGGGAATCCAGTCGGTAAGGCCTTGTGCTGTCTGAAACCCCAGATTATACCCAGGTGGGAATGCTTGGCTCCTCCCCCCCGGGCAGAGCATCTCACAATGGGCTGAGGTCATTCTATGAGTCATACAATGTGTCCTTGATTGCCCATTAAATAGAGATAGCTCCTGAAGGAAGTGCTCTATGAGTCATTGTCAGTGCATTGATGGCCCATGCACAGAAGATAGTCCAGAGGGAGGAGGCAAGGAAAACACTGCCCCACCTAGTTTCAACAGCTCATGAAGGTGGTGATAGAATTCATACTTTGGGCACATCTTACATTGCAACCTAGGACAGAGAGGAAGTATCTTTCGCCAGGGAGGGTATCTGAGTTTCCTTAGAGTTTCTCTGGGGGATACTTGAAACCATTCATATAAGTTTCTTCTTACTTCCTGTTGTATTGCACTAAATAGTTGATCGATTTATGTTATTACAGTGCACTGGATAATTTTTATACTTGCTCATAGTATTTCCTGAAAACACCCTCTGTTTTTGATGCATTTTGGTTCCTTCTTTCCCCCACTCCCCTTTCCCCTACCCCTAGATCAATTCCCACTGGTTGTGGTTTCCTCCCCTTCCCCCTCCCCTTCTCCGAGGGCTCAAAGTGGGGGGCTCTGGGGGGTCTTGTCCTCTTTTTTGCTTCTCCTGGACTAAATAAAGGGGGACTCTAGTCCTGAGGGGAAAAAAGGAGCTCC